>BQKN01000112.1:114443-255011 GCA_022839385.1 Asparagus kiusianus | reverse complement strand
CATTTGATATGATTGTGAATGCTCGATTCCATCCATCCTCCAACATATTGTTTGTCTACAATAAATAACAAAATACAAACAATATTAGATGTAAATTGTTTGTTAAATCATCATCAAAACAAGAAGGCCAACATATACCTCAGTAAGAAAATTCATATACATATCTGCTAAAATTGGATATGGTTACGAATATACTTGCGGATATGTAAGCGGATATGCATGAGGATGCAAAACAAATGTGAGAAAACTAGATAGTATTGAGAAAATCATGATTCATGTGATACAAAAGAGCTTGTTAATATGTTCATTATAACTGAAAAGCTAATATTAGAAATCTTGATCATCAAAATTAACTACAAATTCATAATCTAAGATCGAAACTATCGTAAGAGTATGACTAATATGTATTCCAATATTTTAGATACGGATATGGATATTTTGCTACAAAACCATATCTGTAACCATATCCTATCAGTTATAGATTTGAGTAATCATATCCACATTTTATTAAATACGGTTAAATATATTTCCTCGAATACAGATACAGTTTAGCACCCTTACTTGCAACTCATTCTTCATCGATTTGGCTAGGACAACTAAGATCTTGGTGTCTTTTCAGAGTAAAACTAAAATATATACCAAATCCCTTGGTCGCTTTTCAGAGTAAACCCAAGGCACGTATCAAGCCCTTGGTTTTCTCTTTCAAGTGCAAACCCAAGACATGATGGGAACCCTTATTACCCGATCTTCATCGACTCATCGAGCATTCAAAAGTCGTTGGCATCAGTTTTCAAAAGCAAACCCATGGCACAAATGGCTCGGCATTGGTTGACCCCTCAAAAACCTCCAACAAACCTTAGGTGTACACACCAAGGCATCGCCTAGTCTTCATCGATGCATCTAGAGAACAAGAATACTTATATCTCGGTTCTCACCAATTCATTCGAAAACATACCAAAAACTAAAGCTCATGTAACTTAGTGCAACAGAACGGGCTGATAAAATTAAGTCTTTTCATTCATGTGCAAAAATATTACAAGACTATTTTTTACAAAGATTCGAAAAAAAAAAAGAAAAAAAGATACAATCTACTCAAGGACCAGTATCTAGAGTGGGATTCAGAGGTGAACCTGAAACAGGAGCATCAAAAGGAGGGGAGTTTAGCTATTCAGACGAGAAGGACATGTCGGCGTCATCATTAGAGCCTTTGCCAACATTTTTACTGGCAAACTTCTCATCTTCCTCAACTATCCCTAGCCCACCTTACACCATGAGCGTCTTGAGGATATCGAGGCAGTTGACCACTCGGGAAGGGTACTTGAACCTATCCTCCTTTAGTAAGAGCTCGGGAGGGAGTTGAACCTTCAAATAATTAAACTCCACCTTACAGGCAAGGGCACTTTGACTTTGCCTAGGTAACCTCCATGATGTCTCTCAATAATCAACGTTCAAAGGCGCTCGACTCCAGATGAGCCACTCGAGTCTCAAGCTCTTGGATCCGAGCACAGAGAGAGTCGTATTGCAACTCAGCCTCATGAGCCACTTGGGTTGTCTCCTATCAAAGAGTATCCTAAAGAGCCACCTCCTCTTTCAACTTAATTTGTAGCCCTTCCGAGTCAAGCCAAGCAGCAAGAGCCCTCTCGAAGGCATTATCTGTCTCCCTTTTATTGGCCTAGACTTCCAACTTAATATATGTTATCTTCTCCTTAGAGAGCCCCATGTTATGGTGGGCGCGGTTAAGATCCTCTATGAGGCCCTTTATCTCCTCCTGGGCCTGTGCAAGCTGAGCGCGACGCCGAGCACTAGCCACAGCCATCTTCAGATCCTCATCCTTACGGGCAAGCTCAAGCTCCACCATGGCCTAGCTACTCTTGAGTTCATCAAGCTCACAGCCTTTAGTGGCAGCTGCCAATTCGGTACTTGTAAAACTATCTAGTCACCCTTGAATGCATCTGTAAATGTGGCCCTAGGTACTAAGATAGTCAGCCTACCTCACGACCCAAATCTGAGATAAAAGGCATGACTGATTCATGATCTGTTAGATCACCGACTCGAGATGAAACACTTTCGTCACTTGGACCCAGCAATGCATTTCTTGAACAGTAGGACAACTCGCTAAAACTAGTCAGGGGTCACATCACTTCGCTGCCCAACCGGCATCGGTGTTAATGCGGTGTTAGAGTCATTATAACCTTTCGAGCTTGAGCCTTCAAAGCTCCTCGCACGCACCATTATTTCCAACAGTCCCTTCATTGTTGTGACGACCCTGACCAACCAACTTCCAACACATGTAAAGCTTGGTCTGACCCATCATCGTACGGACCTAGTCAAATTACCTATGTGCCCCCATAAACTCTTTATTGATAGCTGTGACTTCTCTCTCCCCAAGGTACGCTATTCTTCCTAGAAGTAAGGCACCAAGGCTATGCTCTATTTCTCTCTTCATATGAGTAAGATTAGTCGTTGACTTGAGTGTTGGAGGGCACTCCGGAGGAAATAACCTCCCGGGCCTCTAATTTCTGTTACATGTGCAGAGAATTATGGTCCAAGATTTGGAACATGAGAGTCTACCATCAAAGGAGATTAATGGACCCTCACATCAAGTTCACCTCCACTAAACCACACATCGATTTTCCAACATCAACAAATTCCAATCATGTAGAGATAGAAGAAAAAGGAAAGGTAAAAGAGGCTAATTGCTGCAACTATTGGAACTAGCAAGCACCAACAAAAATGCAAGGGCAGCCGAAGCATTCGTAGTCATGCATGGAACAGTAACATTTTCCATTTGTGCATGAAATATCTTTCATTGGACAATTTTGTGGTCAAAAGCTTAAAGATAAATGTCAGGTGACTGCTGGGCTAAATCAATATGAACTTGGGTGAATCTTGATCAATCACTGCTTCTGTTATTAGGAGTGGCTAGTTATGCTACAACCATACGTAACCTGGCTCTGCAGTTTGTACTCATGATGTTAATGCATATGATGTGGATCCCATTTGAATCAGAAATGGCTTGGATTTGGAAATATGTAGGTTCTGACATACATACATACGTCTTCTGGAGACTAGTTTGATAATTTTGACATTTATGAATTTTGTCATGATGCAATTGGCTTGCTAGTTTCTCTTGTTGAGCTTTTACAACCTGATGATTGATGTGATGTACAACTGTATGTTGGCTTCAAGCTCATGGTTGTTGCCCATCTATATGGGTATTTTTCAGATGGTTGTGTTTCGTGATACAAGTGATCTTGTAGTTTTCAGGAACTGTTTAGTTTTGTTTCTAATC
Organism: Asparagus kiusianus; assembly: GCA_022839385.1. NCBI lineage: Eukaryota > Viridiplantae > Streptophyta > Magnoliopsida > Asparagales > Asparagaceae > Asparagus > Asparagus kiusianus. The sequence continues at coordinate 251,719 of BQKN01000112.1, read as the reverse complement.
TTCAGAAGAATCGTAACCGACTGCAAAGTATAGACTAATTAAGATTGTGCTCATTCAAGCGTGCAATGCACAAGACGCTCATTAGGAGACACTCGTACTTCCCCTCTCTTTATTCTCACATAATTTTATCCTTGTAAATGTGCTTCTAGAAGTAATTTGATGCAAGCGATGCATGCGTAGCATATAATGTGGGAGACTAGTGTAATCGAATTGTTGATTTTTCCAAGTGCAATGGAAGTTTCATTGATTTTTCCAAGTCTAAGGAATTTTTTTTATTATTGTAACATAAATGGCGTTTTCTTTTGATTTTCAAAGTGTGGGGGTAGTTTTGGGATTTCTAAAAATTTAACATACACGCACAGAGAAGATCAAAAGTGGGCTTTTCTTAAATGTATAGTATAGATTAACTAGTTTTTGGGCTCACCATGTTTGTTACTAAGTGGGTGTTTGGGGAGTTTTTTTTTAATTTTTTTAATATTTATTATTATTATTATTATTATTATTTTGGTCACTGTAGCTTTTAAGTTTAGCTTTGAAAATCTGCATTTTGGTGACATCTCCAATATATTAGCTTTTAAGCCACATCTAGCAAAGTTGGGATACCCTAACTTTTTAAAAATTGACTTATAAACTCATCTAGATAAACTATGGTGGACCAAGTAAAAGATTTTTCTACCCATACAACCTTTATAAAAATTTTATCATAAAAGCCGGTGTAGCTTATAAGTTTCAAAAAAATAAGCCATCTCAACACCCTCTAAGTCTTGAAATGATGTCAATCTTGATAAATGAATATTTAGGGTTGTCTTGTAACCACTCAAAACTGGGCTAGAACCCAATTCTATCATAAATCAATCTAGTTTGGACTAGGGAAGAGATATGGTCCAGACTAGAGCCGGCTTAATGGCCAAAATTTGGCCTACAAAATAGGATCAATTCTAGCTTGTTTTTTCCCTAACAAAAAACATCCAGAACTAGACTAGAAAAAAGTTAATCCCAGTCCAGTTTTAAGGGGTTGCCACCATACTCTAATGGTGTATTTGGCAATCACCTACAAACTGGAACATGTTTAATCCTGGCTTATTTCTTCTCTAAACTAGTTTAGAGTAGGACCAATTGGGTGCTGATCAAACACTAAACTGATTCTAAGGTTTATTTTGGCCTAAGAAGACCGGTGTTGGCCTAGATTTTTACCAATTACAAATAAACCCAAAACTAGGCCAAGCTAAATCCTAGCCCAGTTTAAGAACTTACTAAACAAATCCTAATTCTTGGGTGTTTTTGATATTTTATTAAAATTGAGCCACACTTGATCCTTTAACTCATTCGGAGCTGAATTGGTTTAGTTGTGGACCAACTCCTCCAAAGTCTACAACTAAACAAGTTTAGATCCAAAAGTGAACTAAAGCAAAATGGCCAGTTCTAATTCAGTTTTTTTCGCAATCAACAAAACAATCTAAATGCCTAGTTTTAACGAGTTGCCAAACACACTCTTATGACCCATTCGACAACTCCTCAAAATGGGACTAACTTAGGTTTGAATTAGTCCCATTTGGGAAGAAAAGCGTTTGCCAAAATTTGGTTAATCTTGCTCTAAGGATTAAAAAAAAGTGTTTCTAAACTGGTTTTGCTTGACCAGGGCTAGGTTTTTTTTTTGTCGGGGGGGTCGGGGGGGCGGAGGCGGGGTTGCGGTGTTCAACCCCTCTTGATTTGTAATTGATCTAGTTTAAAAAGCTGGATCAAGATCAATCCTGACCCAGTTTTATGAGTGTTGCTAAATACACCCTTAAAAGTATAGAGGAGTTGGAAGGCTTCATATTAATTCAAATGTAGAAAATATGTACAGAAGAAATAATGCACAGGGAGATGGAAAAAGAAAAAGAATACCAGACAAGGTGAAAAATCACACAACGAATTATGTTGCAAGCGTCAATATTATGCAACAGTATGGTATATATGGATAGAATCAGCTCAGGTTTTGCCTTTAAAGGCTTCATGAATCATGCCTCACCGGTCACCAGTCCACCAGGCCTTGCCTCAGAACGCATCATACCTCCGCAGGTGACATTATGGTTGCGGGCCTTAAAAAGCCCGCGACACTAACTAATATGGAGAGGCCTAAGGAGTAACAGCCCATGTGTAAAGTACAATATGTGCTAATGTTCGGTTATGAATATGGGCTGGTGTCTCATGGAAATCGTACACTAATCTTAGTGCAACATGAGTCATCTTTTACAGCCCAATAGAGAAGCCCAGTTCGAGAACAGGTTCCAGAAGATAACCTGGGCCCTGAATCAGCACATCCACAACCACAAATAAACTCACTCCTCTCCCTCCTCCCACACAAGAGAAGCTTCACAAAACTTCTAGATCCTCCCTCTTCAAACCCCCAAAAATCCCTCCATTCTCCTCCAAACTCCATCATGAAAATCTCTCTCTCTCTCTCTCACCAACTTCAGCACCATGTCCTCCCTCCTCCTCACTCCTGCCCTCTCTCTCAGGTCCAACAACCCACCTCGTGTCTCCTCCAGGCCCAATAGCAAAAGCCCACTTCTTCTTCCCTTCCCTCCTCCCTCCAAACTCCCTTTCAAACCCTCTCCTCTCCCTCCTCCAAAGTTCTCTGCTCAGGATCAAGAAGAGCAAACCAAACCAAAACCGCCCTCTTCTTCGGTCGCCGTAGCTCCCGACAACGAAAAGCCCGTTAGAGAGGAGGGGGAAGGAGAGGTCCGGGAGCAGCAGCAGCAGGAGGCGGATTGGAAAACAGATGAGGAGTTCAAGAAGTTCATGGGGAATCCATCCATCGAGGCCGCGATAAAGCTCGAGAAGAAAAGGGCTGATAGGAAGCTGAAGGAGCTCGACAATGAGGTCGGCGACAACCCCCTTGCTGGGTTCTTTAAGAAGAGTGTCAAGGATAGGTTGCAGAGGGAGAAGGAGAGGTTGGAGAAGGCGGAGGAGAGTTTCAAGGCTTTGGACCTTAACAAGGTACTGCGTTGAGCTGTTAGCTATTGTGCTGTGTTAATTCGAGAAATATTGTTGTTTTGATTGTTTGTTGGGTGATTGCAGTTGAAGAGTTGTTTTGGGTACGACACATTTTTTGCGGTGGATGTCCGGAGATTTGGGGATGGAGGGATTTTTATTGGGAATTTGAGGAGACCCATTGAGGAAGTGATGCCCAAATTGGAGAGGAAGCTCTCGGAGGCTGCAGGGAGAGAGGTGGTTCTTTGGTTCATGGAAGAGAAGGCAGATGACATCACAAAGCAGGTAAAATAAATTAAACCTATTCAGGGTTCTGCTGATTTTTGGGAAGTTGAGAAATGCAAATTTGAGATTATGTAGTTACGAAAGTTTGAAATTATCGGAAAGCAAGTAACTTAATATGAACTGAATATTTCTATAGTTAGATTGGAAATGTTAGTTGCTAGATGAAGGGAAACCTTGACAACGAAATGCATTACCAGGTTTCCCTAGTGTTTAAGAAGTACCAAAGTTCTCGAGTTAAGGGATACTCTTGTTGTGTCACATTAACATTTTTTTAACATAACTATGTTTAGTCATTGTGTATATGGACGTGTCTGTGCAAACTCAATGTCAACATAATCAACTAGTGATAGTTTGGCCAAAGTTGGTATAGACTATTACACGATATGGTTGTAAGTTGCAACTTCTATTTAGTGTAGTTTTCACCTGAGATCTTTTATGTGAAGTGGAAATATTCTTCTCACAATGTTGATCCCACCCTTGTATTCCAATAAGCTTTCTTTATGCTCCTCTGTTCTTTGCAATAAGCCCCTGACATGAGAATCAATGCGACTGGCTCCTTTTAACATACAAGAGCCACAATCACAACCTCCATACTATAGAATGTAGTGAAATTAGGGGAAACCTCAAGATAGAAAATTCCATTGTGAAATAGTGACCGATAAAAAAAAATCCCCTTGTCAAATAGTGTGACTAGATTCTCACTAGTCATCACTAAGACACTAATCAATAATAAAAGAACAGTAAGAAATGGATAAAAATAACAGAAACATTTTACTAGCAATAAGAGTATAGAGGCATGGAGGCTATGATTTTCACACATTTTCACTCTCATTTGCCCTATATCCTATTTATACGCATACTCTGAAAAAGAAGTGTAAAAGTGACTCTCGAAATTCCATACAGCTCTCGATTTTTTTATCCTGACTGTGGACTTCTCCAGTATATTAGATACTTGCAATTCTTCCAATAGCCAGGATACATAAACATACAAATTGACGCTAAATATATAATAAACAACTCCAAATAAGCACTTAATAATACTCAACTTAAATGCACCCTAGGAAACAAGTCCAACTGTATTATCCAATTCCTTGCTTTGCATCTTCATGAATTTAATTATGTCTTTAATTCATTCTCATTCCATGTTGCTCCTCTTATCTATCAAGCTTGATTTGTTTTTATGGGATTGACTAATTCACCATACAAAAGTAGATTATAAAGAACATTTTTATCTCTTAATAACCAAATCAATAATGAAACCTGATAAAATGGTCCAAGTCCCATAAATGATTCGGAATCTAGATGCTATACTGAGCGAAACAAGCCACATCAATCTCTAGCCCGTCCCACATTTGTTGACTCATGAACAATGAGTCATTTCCTTCATAGACAAACATGCACACGTACTGTGCTTCCGTTTGTAGGAAAAAGCGATGCAGTCATCGCATGCTCCATCTTGATCGACACCAAGACCAATGTTGGAGAGGAATACAATGGTTGAATCACATTATGCACGAAACTTTGTTTGGAAGTAATCTACAACCACGTTGGCTGAAACATCGAACTGTAGTATGAGCTAAACCTTCATGCTCCACTGCAAGTGCCTGCATCACTATTGTACGAATTTTAGAGCTACTACGAGCGTCTGTATACTTCACTTTTACTAATGCTCGTTGTCATGAGCCTTAGAATGTTCGAGTGTCTCATAACATTGCCACATGATTGCACGTGTACCAGTTCCACACACAGACCTCTGTGAATGACTGACCTCGACAAACAACGACATCAGAAATCTGTATTGAATGCAACCATTGTACCCTATGATGGTCAATCCTTTGCCATATTTGTGCCATTGAGCACAATCACATGAACACAGTCATATGCCAAGCCACGATCAAATTTGGTTAAGCATAATCTTTTTCTTAGTATTTCTCCTGGTGTTGCGGCCAACTACCAAATCAATACTGCTTCCATCTCATGATTTCGATTCAAGATCCATCAATGTGGAGAATACTAATTGTCTACTACTTCACTAGAAAATATTAAATAACACTATTTACTCTATTGTGGCTGCGATACCATTTGGAAATATGGAATATAACCAAGGTTACAGCACGGCGCCTAGTGCTTAGGCACTTAAGAAGGTTTCTTTTTTATATTTCTCTAGAGGTGGAGGGGATTTTGCTAAACGATAGTTGTTCGGGGTCGGTTGAGCAGGGTGTGTAGACGGCAACACAGAAAATGAGACCACTACCTAAGCTTTGCATATTGCACAATGGCTCATGCTGCCTAGGCACTCCCAAAACCTACGCGGGAGACCTAAGTACTTCCTAGGCCTAGGCGGGAGTCTAGGTGGAAGCCTAGACCGCTTGTTAAAACTTAAAACTATGAGTATATCACAAGATAGAAAATCCTTTGCCAAAAAGGGGCATGGGTCCCCAAGCAAAAGTAGAAAAAAGAACAGTAGAAAAAAAGAACAATAAGATATTGAGCAATGTTTTAAAAAGCGGGTGTCTAGGTGAGACACCCGCCTAGGCCTAAGCGGTGCTTAGGTTGTCTGTCTAGGTCTTGAAAGCACCTAGGGAGCATGAGCCGCTTATGTGGACTACACTGCTTATGTCTTGGTTGTGATTTCCTCCACTGTCGGCTCCATGTCCTACGACTTTCTTTGGCCTCCTCTATTGACTACGAGCACCTCCTCTACCTTCTTTGATCTTTAGTAAAACCTCCACTCCCATTTGGAAAAAAAAAATCTGCCTAGGCACTTTACGGCACCTAGCGGCGCCTAATGCTTCCCATAACATTTATTTGGAGAACAAGTGAAATAATACACTAATGATAAGATACAACCAACAGAAGCTAAGCTACATTTTTCTCACCTTTTCTATCTCACTTATACTATAGCACAAACTTGGACAAGGATTAGTGGTTGGTTGTGCAACTTGATATCAATTTCTTTCTATAATAAATAAATTAAGTAGAACTAGAAGACAAAAGAAGAATTAGACAATTAATATGACAACTATGAAGAAAGTAATTGCAAAAAAGGAAGAAAATTGTTGAAACAAAATGTATGAAATAAAGAAAATCAATACTCAGAGCTATGCTTCTCTCTTGTTTCTTTTATACCAATATGGGTCATTTTTACATCAACCTTCTAACAATTACAAATGAGCCCCTGCTGCATTGCAAGTGATATATAAGTGATTACTAGCGTCAACACGTATCACCCCTAACACCCCCGGGGCGGGGGCGGCGGGAAAAAAAAAAAGACGCCGCCCGGACCCCCCCCCCCCCCCGCCCTTCAAAGTAGACCTTTTCCTCAAGGTCTAAGGTCTTGATCTTCAATATCCATTCTACAGCATCTAACTTCTGCATGTGTATACTTTATTTTCCTTTTCTTTTTCCATCCCACCAACACATGTTCCCTCATGACCACATATATTCCACATGTTTCTTCTAGACCTCCCTAAAATGAGGTAACCTGGAAACAATTGTCTGACTTGCGTTTCAAATGATTGTTTCTCTTCATAATATTCAATATCGTAGATGAAAGTTCTTACGGTTTCCATCATGAATGTTAGGTTGAAAAGTGGTAGTCTCTAATTTGGATTTAGATACTTTTTGAAGTTCCAAGTTATGATCCACTGTAATTTTCCAACCGATATTATCTCCAATTTTCGTTAGCCAATGAGAAAGCAATCAACTTATACAAAAATAACTCATGCTCTTCCTTCTATAGCAAGGCTTTCTAGCACAAAGTTATCCATGAATTCGCCAAAAAATGAAGAATGCAATTATGGAAAAGGAAGAAGAATATTGAAAGAAACTGCAGAAAAGAAAGGAGATACTAAGAAAGATTACAGGAGAAGGAAAAGCATTTATTAAGATAACTGGGTTTTAAAGAGAACACAAAGTATATACTAGATACATGTCTCTCAATTTTTTAACCATAAATCTTGACTCTTGCACTAAGAGTATATACTAGATACTTGTGCCTCTTCCCACAACCAAAATGGATGGAAGACCTTTAATAAATTTAACACTCTTCCTACACGATAGAGTGTTAACAAGATATCAATAGAAAGAAAATAAAGAGTACAAGCAAAGTTTTTTCTTTGTCAATCATCATATTGAATAATAGTTGACTATTTTTCTTAAAGAACCTCTACTTGTCATGAAGAAGCACCTTCATTCATTGCTTTAAAAGTGTTGCTTTAGATGCAACACATTGTTGGAGATTCATTATACGGAGGCTATCAAGTTTTTCCATAATGCTACTGGTGCATTTCACCTACAAAACTCTATTTTACTTACCTATGAAACAAAGATGAATAGCGCTGATGACCATTGCATCAAAATCATCGTCGAGATATTGGTTTCCTTATGTTCATATATAATGCCTTGTCTAAGCCTTGTTGAGTCGAAGTATTTGAATCATTGATTTTCCAGAGATTGAAGTTATTCTTTTTGTTGATTCTTCCACCCCAAATTTTGTAGACGAAAATTTTCCACTCATTGCTTCAACCGCACCCAAGAAATAGAGCCAAAGCCACCAAGCCACTTTTAGCAGATCAATAGTGACGCAAAAGATGTAAAGCACTAGAGTTTGATTAGATAATCATCACAAAAAAAGAGAGTAGAGTATGGCCATCTGCGAAGGCGATCATGTAGATTCCAAAAAGAGCACAAAATGGAATGCTGCCTTCGGTAACTCACCAAGACTTCCTTCTAAGCATGAGTACAAAATGGAAGTATTAGATGGATGACAGCTATTCCTAAAAGAATCTGGAGATGGATGCAACATAAAACTTCCAACATTTTAACATAAAATCAAAAAGGAAAGAAAGAGGAGAAACCAGTGTTGGGTAGGAATTCATCTTGTATTTGCATTGGAATCGAAACTTTCTGACAACTCAACTGTCTCAATCGGTCATTTATCTCCTTGTATTTAGATCAGAGATCTGGACTCAAAACACTGTGTCTCTCTCAAGTGGCTTTGCATTGCCATTATCTCCAGAACATATTTGTAGTTATGGTGAAACCTTAATTAACGTAGAAGAAGATTCTTTTTCTGCTCCTTAGTTGAGATCGTGTACAAACCACTGCTTATATCTTTGGTTATTTTATTTCTATAGTTAAAAAAAGCATGATATTACGTTGCCTTCCAGTGATGAAATGGCTTTTCAGTCGACGTGCATTTGAGTTTTTCTGTATCAGTTATGGTTACTTTATGAAGATTTGGCTACTCTTTTCCTGAGAAATTATTAAAGCTTAAACATCTGATGCTTTAGGTTTGCATGGTGCAACCCAAGTCAGAAATAGATCTTCAGTTTGAGTCTACAAAGATGAGCACGCTTTGGGGATATGTCAGTGCAACACTTTTAGGGGTTGCAACTTTCGGAACGATAGCTCTAATGAGCGGCTTCTTTCTCAAACCAGGAGCTACATTTGATGACTATGTAGCTGATGTTCTCCCTCTTTTTGGTGGCTTCCTCACTATCTTAGGTGTTTCTGAGGTTAGTATTTCTTGCATGTATGTTGCTTATCTAAGAATTCTCCTGGTTGATTCTCTCTTTTACTCTTACCTACTTTTCCATCATTGGCTTTAGGGTCATCCTTGTGTGTCCGTTCTATGGTGTGCTTTGACTTGTGCTGAGAGTTTTGTATTGCGGAAAAGAATGATTTCTTATTGATAATATAGCGTAGTCACAACCTCTAAGTTTCTACTGTATAACTTAGTTCATAGATGTATGGTTATCTTTTTCTGGTTTTATTATTATTATTATTTATTTTTTTATTATTTTTTTTTTTTTTTTAGGGGGGGGGGGGTTGGGTATATATAAAACCTTAAATCCTGCATATGTGCAGTTTACTGCCAAATCTCAGTATTTGCTAAACTACTTCCCAAATCATCAACCTAGGAAAAAGAACCCAAATCAACAAATCGTCAACGTTGTTGGGAATATTGAGTAAACAATTGACTATTTTGTTGATATTTTTACGGTGCAGTTACAAATTAGCCTTCTAACTCGATGATTTGTTGTTTGAGGGGTGTTCTTTTCAAAATTGATGATTTGGGTGTAGTTTTGCAAATATACATCAAAGGGTAATATATAGACAAAAAAACTTTTCGTTTTTTTATTTTCTGCATCTTTTTATCCTTCCTTCCAAATCGTACCGACAATTTCTATAACTGTCCAGATTGCAACCAGGGTAACAGCGGCTCGCTATGGTGTCACACTCAGTCCATCATTTCTAATCCCATCAAATTGGACAGGATGTCTTGGAGTAATCAACAACTATGAGTCACTACTACCAAACAAGAAAGCCCTGTTTGACATTCCTGTTGCCCGAACAGCTAGTGCATATTTGACTTCATTAGCGCTTGCGATCACTGCATTTATCTCTGATGGCAGTTTCAATGGAGGAGAAAATGCTCTGTAAGGCTTTGAAGTTTCTTTTTTGTTCGTCTTCAGTTGCTTTCTTCTTTAGCTTTCTGAAAGCCAATTTTCCTGTTTGCAGATTTATAAGGCCGCAGTTCTTCTACAATAATCCTTTGCTCTCTTTCGTTCAATTGGTGGTCGGTCCTTACTCTGATGAGCTTGGTAATGTCCTACCTAATGCTATTGAAGGTGTCGGAGTGCCTGTGGATCCTCTTGCTTTCGCTGGACTTCTAGGTACACTTCTTCTCCTAAATATTATATATTTTGGGTTCTGTCATTGAGTACCCCAAATCTTTTTTGATCTATGTTAGACCCCCAAATCTTCATACTTCTAGATTAGACCCCCAGATCAGTAAGTTGTTTGAAATAAGACTCCAAGTACGTTAAGTTCTTTTAAATAAGACCCTAAATCTATAAAGTGGTTTTAAGACTTCATTTTGAACAAATATGAAGATTTGGGATTCTGGTATAGAATCGACGAAGATGATAGGGGGTCTATAATATTGTAAAAGCCTTATATTTTTTTGCTCACAAAACCCTCCTGAATTTTGGGGTTTTTCAGAACAACCTCCCTGAACCATATAAGTTAGAGAAACCACCTGAATATTTGAAATTATTCTAAAACCCCTAAAACTATTGGAAAATCTCGTAAATGACATTAACGTGAGTAGTAAGCTTGGCTAATAACAAATCAAAGTTTATGATGAAAAATCCCCTATGAAACATCAAGAAATATCACTCTAATGATCCTACAGGAATCGTTGTGACATCGCTGAACCTGCTACCATGTGGAAGGCTTGAAGGTGGGCGAATAGCTCAGGCTCTATTCGGTAGGAGCACTGCAAGCTTGCTGTCTTTTGGTACCTCGCTACTCCTTGGTATCGGTGGCCTCAGTGGTAGTGTCCTTTGCCTAGCCTGGGGTTTGTTTGCTACGTTCTTTCGTGGCGGAGAGGAAATACCCGCCAAGGATGAGATCACACCTCTCGGTGATGAGCGTTTTGCTTGGGGCTTTGTTATTGCTCTTGTTTGCTTCTTGACTCTCTTTCCAAATGGTGGGGGTACGTTCTCGAGTTCATTCTTGAATCCTCCATTCTTCAGGGGTGATGTATGAACATCTTAGGCTTGTTTAGATGCAAAATGGGTATATATTGGTACGTCAGTTTGTATATAATGTTTCTGTACGATATGAATCAGAGCGTGTGGTAATGTTGAATAAGGTATCTTCTTTATGACTTGCGTCTCCCTTTCTTTAGGTGTGATAGATGAACGTTCTGGAATTCTCAATGTATATGCTGGCAAGTCAGTTTGTTGTGTATTATAATTAATGTCATTGATGTAAGTTACGAAGTAGAACATGTCGAATGTTGTTTATGGCTTGAATGCCCCGTTCTTTTGAGTACGGCTGGGTGCTGGGCCAAATCAGCCCATGAGCCCGCTTGCTTGGCCTACTTTTAGGCTCAACTCGACTTGGCCTGATGCGGGATGAGTCTGATTTGACCCGCTACAATAGCAGACTATCGGATTGGGATGTGTTAGCCTCCAACCCATATAGATCAGTAGCTCACTCGACCCACAAAGCTCACCGAGCAAGTTGGGCCTGTTTGTGGTCGGGTTGGCTTGCCAGCTCGTCCTAAGTAGTGGATCCATCCAATTCTGCTTAACGGTGGGGGAGAATAAGTGCCTAATTATCTAAAAGTAAAAATATAATATTATAGACTATATTTTCCCATGGAAATGCATATTGATACACTATATTGTGGAAATTTAGATGGGCTCCTACTTTTCAATGGACTAATTCAAAATTATTGATAATTTCTTTACTTTTTTAGATAGCTTGGGTCTTGGGGTGCAATTTTAAAATTTTATTTGTTATAATTTTTTTATTCTTGTATTTTTCTAAACTAATGGATTGCTCGTGATCGCAAGACTTGATGCAAACCATGTTAAATCTCTGTGTTTGATATTTACCTTTTTGTGAACGTATGTAAATATACAATTTTACTAAATAGAATTATTTTTTTCATTTCTTATAATAGTTAGATTGTTAGTTTATTAATTACATGTCATTTTAAGTACTAAACAATACTAGAAAATATTATAATATAAAAAAATAAAAATCCAAAAAAAATAGTAAGATAGGTGGGTTGGCCCATGCTATGGCCCATTCTGCTTGGTTCTGAACCCGCAAGTGAGCTGGGTTGAGCTTTAGGCCCAAAAATAAGTGGCCGGCCAAAACCAACCCACTGGTCCTGTTGCGAGCTACGAGCTATAGCTCGCCTCGCCATTAGGACCGCACGAGCCAGCTCGTGAGATGATCCAATACGCCCTGCTGAAAGAGCCAACACGTCCTGCTGTCTACCCCTACTCTTGGGTCGGGGTGAGCAAAGTTCGGTCCAAACCGACCGAACCGATCGATTTTCCATGGTTCGGTGCGGTTTTGATCAGCCATCGGTTCAGGTCGGGTTCAGAAACATTCAACCCAAGTAAAACCGACCTGACCGAACTCACACCCCACCGTAACCCATACCCGATACCCAATACCCGACTACTATAAAATCCCCGTTCTCATTCATTCTCTGATTCCCAGCCCTAAATCTCCTCCCTCTCTCGCGATTTGCTCTCCGTCACCGCCTCCACCAATGTTCAGATCCCCAAGCCCAACCCTGACTCTCATCTCACCGACTCCCTCCGCAGCCTCTCGCTCGCCAGATCCCTAACCCTAACCCTCGCCGGATCCCTAACCCCAACCCTAACCCTAAGTTGGCCTCGCTCGTGTGGCTCACCAGCGTGTTGTTCGCGGGAAAAATTGTTTTCTTCATTGAAGTCATTGTTTTCTCAAGCAACTGTTTTTCGGTTACAAAAGATCCGGTCTTTTTATAAGATCCGGTTACAACAAAATCAAAGAAAAAATAAAAAGATTACAATTTTCCTTTTTTGTGGAACAAATCGCAAGATCCTGTTTTGCGGTCTCTTGCTTGTGTGGGTTCTTCGCCTGCGCCGGGGTTAATCCGTGGACCACCGCGCGATCTAGATCCGGTCGGATCTACACGGTATGACGGGTGCTATTTCACGAAGGAAATAACATCCCGGGGGATTAATTCACCAAGAAAATAATAGCCCGAAGTAATCGAGATCGACAAAGCGAAATCGATACTCTTCTCGGGATCAAAAACCAAGTTTTGATCCGGAGGATGACCGTGTAGATCTCAGATCTGATCTCTCTCGAACTCCTGCCTTATTTGGCGTGGATGATCGCCAAGAACCAAATCTGAAAAGTCCGAGTCTCCTGAGTTCCAAAGCTCCAACCCTTTTTTTTTTGTCTTGAGCCTTTAATCCAGCAGAGTTTTCCCTCCAAAGTTCTCCTCAAAGATCCAACCTTTTAGCCTCCAAGATCTCAAAAGTCCAACCCTATAAACAATGAGCCCTCAAGTCTATTTATAGGCATTTAAAACCAGATCTGTGCCCAGATCTAGGTGGCTCGGCCAGGCCGAGACACTTGTGAGTATCTCGGGTATTTTGATCATAACTTTCTCATATGATCTCCAAATGATCTGATCCAAGATGCATTGGAAAGCTGACAAAGAGATCTATAACTTTCATGTTTTGAGTTTCTTCAGATTAGAATCGCATCATAACTGAAATATCAGTTATTTGTGCGAGCCACCAAATGGTGGCTCGGCACTGTGCGAGCCAGTTCGTACGTTCTCGGGTATTTTGGCTCTAACTCTCTCGTCCGATCTCGTAATGAGGTGATTCAAGATGCGTTGGGAAGCTGGAGAAGAAACCTACAACTTCCAATAGCCGAGCTACTCATGGTATGGGCTTACAATGGCCGAGTCACTCATTGTGTGGGCGAGACACAACTCCTGGCTGAGTCGTTTTGCCTTCGTACGTCCTCGGGTATTTTGGCTCTAACTCTCTCGTCCGATCTCGGAATGAGATGATTCAAGATGCGTTAGAAAGCTGACGAAGAGACTTACAACTTTCAATGGTCGAGACACTCATGGTGTGGGTTTACAATGGCCGAGCCACTCATTGTATGGGTGAGACACAACTCCTGGCTGAGTCGTTTTTCCGTTTCGCGTGTCACGTTGACTCGTACGCTTCACTGATTCATTTCATACATTTCGTAACTCGGAGGTGGATGATGAGTATGCAGGCCACTTGGAAGTGGGCGGTGAGCGTGTTGACCACTTGGAGCTGGCCGGTGAGCACGCGGGCCACTTGGCGATGGCCGGTGAGCACATTGGCCACTTGGAGGTGGCCGGTGAGCACACGGGCCACTTGTTTCGCTTCATTTGCTTGTCGGTGTTAGATGATCCTCTTTGACTCGGATAATCCCCTTCGACTTGGATAATGGCGTTCATCGCCTTCTCTTTGTCTCGAGCTATGTGCAGACACCTATAGGCATTTTTAGACGCCTACAGATACCCCCTCCAAAGTGTTTCAGCCTAATTCTTTTATAGATGAGTCTGAAATACTTTGGATGTGATAGGTCCCACCTTCAGTCGGTATCAAAAGACCTGTAGCTGGCTCCAATTCTTGACTTCTTCAGCCTTCCTTCTATTCAGTGTTTTGTTGAATAGATGAAGTTCTTCCGGCGCTGCATTTATCGTCTGACCGTTGTTGAAATCTTAAACTGAAGTTGGTGCGTAAGTTTCTGAATCTAGCTCTTGTCATTGAGTTGACGTTAAACTGACTATCTTCATCGGTAATTCATATCTGAATGTGATTGAACTCCCTGGAATCGTCATTTGCCTTATTTTGGCGAGATTGCTAATGCGTTGACCGGCATCGATCTTTGTTGTAACGCGTTGACCAGCGTTAACATAGTTTATACTCGTACGTTTGCTGGAGTCTACACAGTTTAAGCTCTTAAGGTATTAGAGCGTAGCGGTCCCAAATGTTGGGCTGCAGGACCAACTTATTAAAGTTGTTTCGTCTGCATATATGAATCTTATCCCGAAGTTGTTGGACGCCCAAGTCACGAGACCAACTCATAAAGTTGATGCGTCAATAACTCGCATTTATAGAATTTTTTAGCAAATTCTCAGCCATCAACGGGTTTGATGAGCCTTTACCGACTACCGTTTGAGTCGGGCTAGCATGCGGATTGTTTTTAAGTCCGTTCCGCATGTGACGTTAAGCTAAAAGGGTTAACCCTTTTAGTGCTACGATATTGAATACGTAGACTTCGTCTTCCTCCTGTGAAAAGACTAAACAGCGACGTGTATGAGACGTTGACTTAGGATTTTTGGCAAATCCTCAGCCCTCAACGGATTTGACGTGCTCTTACCGATTACCGTTTGAATCGGGCTTACATGCGGATTGTTTTAGTCCATTCCGCATGTGACGTTGTGCTAAAGGAATGAACTCCCTTAGACTTTGTGCTATGATGTTGAATACATAGGCTTTACCATTTGTTACGGGAATAGGCTACCCGGCAGCGCGTGTTAGGCGTTGACTTTAGGATTTTTGGCTAATCCTCAGCCTTCAACGGATTTGATTAGCCTTTACCGACTACCGTTTGAGTCGGGCTAGCATGCGGATTATCTAAATCCGTTCCGCATGTGACGTTGTGCTAACGGAATGAACTCCCTTAGACTCTTTGCTACGACTTTAAATACGTAGACTTCGCCATTGTTACGGGAATAGGCCACCCGGTAACGTGTATTAGATGCTGACTTATCCTTACTTAGGTTTTAGGATAGGGTACCCCAGAATCGAACTCTGGTGTCTTTTTCTACGGAGAAAGACTAAACCGGCGGCGCGTGTTAGGCGTCGGCATATCCTTTCTTAGGATTCAGGATAAAATTCCCCATGCGTGTAAGGCATGGATTTTGGTGTTATTAATAACAACCTGCCACAATGTTAAATATGTGGGCGAGTGTTCTTTTTAACGGTTAAGAACTAACCGGCAGCGCGTGTTAGGAGCAGACTTATCCCTGCTTAGGATTCGGGATAAACTTCCTAGGATGAATCCTAAATTTGATAAATTCTTGGAAAAAGGGTTGGTGTGGGAAAGGAAGAATTTTATATTCTATTCCCCGAACAAGGAAGGAAGAATTTTATATTCTATTCCTTGATTTTGGAAAGGAAGAATTTTATATTCTATTACCAGTGCAAGAAAGAAACTAGAAGTAGGATCTCCACTCCGAGAATCCGGAAGATCTAGATAAGCTTACCTTTTATAGGATTGGTTATCTAGATGAGTTTTTTCGTTTATCGAAATAAAATTTTAACTTTGGTTATAACCATGAAGAGGTTTAACCAAAGAGAAAAGAAGGGAGTTCTTTCGTTTATCGAAAGGAGACTCTGAATTAAAAGTGGACCTCTTGTTCGTGGAAAGAATCAAGAGGGGAATTTGTTGGTGGCTTGGACCAGAAAGACACTTTTGGTGAACTCACTGTCAATTGAAATTGATCAGTGAGGGATTTTGGTGGTAGAAATAAATTTGGGTTATCCTCTAGAATATTAAGTGTAATATTCTTCAAGGAACTTCCCGATAAATGGGTTATCCTGAATGTACTAGGGATAGTACTTTTTCAGGAACTTCCCATTTATTGGCATTAATTGCCTGACGCCCTCTAGAGAAATTAGGCGATAAGCGCCGTTTGAGTAGACTGTGTCTATCACAAACGGACCTTCCCATTTGGGTTCAATTTTACATTTCTTCTTGGAGTTGAGTATTATCGGTCGGCGAGCAGCGAGGACCAGATCTCCTTCCTTGAAGCTTCTCTGTCGGACTCTTTTGTTAAAAGCCCTAGATATTCTGGCTTGATAAAACTCAATATGTTGTTGAGCTTCCAAGCGCTTTTCATCCAATATTTCGAGTTCTTCGAGACGTTTCTGATGTTGTTCTTCTATCGTCATCTCAGTTGCGAGAGCGATCCGAAGGGATGGAATTTGGATTTCCAATGGTAGCACAGCTTCACATCCGTATACCAACGAATATGGGGTGGCTCCTGTAGGTGTGCGTATGGTGGTACGATAAGCCCAGAGTGCTTCACCGAGTTTATCGTCCCAGTCTCGTTTATTGGTCTTCACGAGCTTTGAGAGGATCTTAATGATCGTCTTGTTAAAAGCCTCAGCTAACCATTTGAAGCGGGATAATAAGCTGTTGACGAAACATCTTAAATTTTAAACTTGTCACAGAACCTGACGAAAGCATTTCTTATGAACTGTGGACCGTTATCATGAATGATCCGTCTTGGCACGCCGTGTCGGTATATGATATGATGCTTGATGAAATTAATGACGTTGTTCGTCTTCACTTCTTTAAGCGGAATTGCTTCAGCCCACTTTAAAAAGTAATCCGTGATTGCGAGAATAAATCGATCGCCTTTGACTGAAGGGGGAAAAATAGGACCGACGATGTCCATACCCCATATTTCAAACGGCCAAGACGTGGTTGACGTGTGTAAACGCTCCGGTGGTTGATGCATATAATTTGCATGTACTTGACAGACATGACATTCTCGGGCGTATTTGATTGCATCATGAACCATTGTCGGCCAAAAATATCTCATTCTCCTGATGCGATCATACAGCTTGGGACTGGGCTGATGCGCACCACATTCTCCTTCGTGTGCTTCCTTAAGAACTTCTTCTGCTTCTTTGTTCGAAAGGCATCGGAGTAACAAACCATCATACCCCCGACGGTATAATGTATGGGTCTCGGTATTATAGAAGAATCTTGGTGCTCTTCGACGGATTGATTCCCTTTCTTTTACATCTTCTGGTAAAATACCATATTGGACGTAGTCAATGATAGGAAAACGCCAATCTCAGGACTCAGACTCAATTTGAGTTGAGTTTACTTCTTTGGCTTTTATGTTTCTATCATCTTCCTCTTCGATATCCATACTGTATATGGGTATGCAGAGTTGATGCGATCTTACTGTGACTAGCAGTTCAGTTTCGGGAGGCTGCGTAAGTGATACCGCTAGTGCTGCCAGTGCATCCGCATAAGCATTCTGGAGACGAGGGATGTATTCAATGAAGAATTCTTCAAAAGAATCTGCCAATTTGATGGCCTCCTGGTGGTACGATATCAGGTCTTGATTCCTGACCTCATACTCTCCACGGACTTGGTTGACTATCAATTGAGAATCTCCAAAAGTTTCTAGATATTCAACCCCCAGCTCCTTGGCGAAACTAAGTCTAATGAGAAGCGCGTTGTACTCGGCTACGTTATTGGAACATGGACCAGTCAGTGAATAAGCCCGATGCATTACATGCTTCCCCGGGGAAACTAAGACAACTCCAACTCCGGAGGAGACTTTAGAACATCCAGGGGTTGTTGCCACATTAGCTGCTCTTGAAGCACCATCGAAGTATAATTGCCATACTTGTTGGTGTGATGTAGTGTTAACCTCGTGGGTTGAAATTCTGTGTTGGAGCATTCGTCGCCTGCTGGCCTCTCTCCGCCTTCTTCCTTCTGAGGAATCGCTCGGCTTGCTCTCCTCAGACCTTCAGATCCTTCCATGTTTTGGACGGTGTTGTCCTCATTGCTTCCAACACGTCCAATGCGAGGTTGTTGTGGCAAGTCTGGAGAATGAATTCCTCAGTGATCGGGTCCCGACAGTTCATCGCCTAGTTCCGGAACCTTTTGACGAAGGTATCAACTAACTCCCCGTCTTTCTATTTCTTATCGAGCAACGACCCGATGGATATCTCGGTGTCGTCATCGAAGAAGTTGGTGAGGAATTTAGTCTCCATGTCGTCCCAGCTATTCACGCTACCTGGCTTAAGGCGGCGATACCAATCGAAGGCGGCTCCACGAAGAGTACCAACGAAGGACCGTACCATCAGAGGCTCATTACCAGAGATAACCTCTAAGTGTGATTTGAAGTAAATCACATGCTGAGTGGGTGAACCCTTCCCATCAAACGACGTGAAGTTAATTAAATTAAACTTCGCCGGATACGGGATCGATTCTCATTCTCTCGGGTATGGATAAGGAATGCCTGTCTTCTTGATCTCTTGAGCGGAAATCAACGTATTGATTTTGCTCTTGAGATTTTTGATTTTCAAACTTTCACCTGTATTTTCGTTGGCATTCTCGTTGCCACCCCCTGCATTGACGGGAGGATTATTGGCATTATGAGCTTCATCCGCATGTGTGTCCTCATCTTCCTGATTAACCTGGTTACGACGACTTGGTTCGCCTTGCTGGTTTGTCAATGCTTGGATTTGTTGGTCATACATTTCTCACATATTCTGCATGGCCATCTGCATTTCAAACCTGAAGCTCTCCTGTTGTTTGGTCATGGCTTCTTCAAGCATCTTGGCCACTTGTTCCGCACTTATCATAAGTGCCTCGCGGGGTTGTCCCTCGCTGGATGCTGTATTATCCGATGTGACCGCAGAGTCAGCATCCGATTCTTCATCTTCTGAAGGTGGTCTTGTCCGAATCCTACCATAAGTCGCTCGTATGATAGCTCCAGACTGCAGACGGGTTACACGCCGGGGTGCTTCCGGAATCGAGTCGGGATTATCCCGTGTCGATGTTCCTTTACTGGTCATGTTAGTGGTGACCCTCAGAAATTCTCTATCTTCAACCACCATTCTTCTTCGTCGGAAACGCCTAGGCCTTGGTTTCGGCGCTTCGGTACTGAGCCTTTCGAAAACTAAAATTCTTTTGGGGACTGTATTGGTGCATTTGCACTCAGACAATACTGCCCGAATGAGTTTGGAACAGGGGCACTGAGTTTCTGGTTTCGAGGACTTCTTTTTCTGGTTTTACTCGTACCCCCAACACGATAGTACAACTCGTCAGTTTGAAGGTCGGAGTAACCTATCGTGTGTTGGCACGATTTCTCAGGTATAACGCTATCATCATCAGACGACAACGCTTCCTTCTGAGGGTGAACTGCCTTCTTTGGGCTTTCAAAAGTCACGCGTCTCGAAACACGCCTTTGTGGGCGTGAGTTTTCGGCGGGCTCTTGGACTTCAATGCGCAAACTGGTGCGCGTAGTTGCCATGATCTCCTTGTCATGTTGAGGGTGGTGGCGACCCCCAGCATGTTGAGTCGTTCGGCGCTTCTTCATCGGGCCCAAACGTTCTTGAACTGGAGCTTTGCATCGCTCATCGGGAAGCGGACCGAGGCGCTCCAGAACTGACCTCCTTCTTCGGGACGATCCTGCGGGATCTCCCGGAGCAGCTGTGGGGATTATCGGCGATTTAGGTTGATTTGCCGGCGGTTGAACTTTTGCTGAAGGCTGCAATGACTGCTCTTTAGCCTGAATCGCCGCTTCAGACTTCGGCCTCCATACTTGGCGGGTTGGTGACGGTTTCTTGGCCACTTCCTTCTGCAGTCTTCTACGGGCTTCTTGGACTTGAGCCTGTGCCTGCGCTGACAGTGCGCGGCGCTTGCGAATGCGCTCATCCAGTGTCGAACGATTCCGTTTGACACGGATCCATTCATTCGTTGGCGGCTTGGAGGAGCTGCCATTCATCGGTTGTTGAGGCTGTCTGCCTCTCCTGTTCTTCAAATCCGCGTCGTAGCAGATTCCGTTGGTGGACTCCATCGCCTTAGCGAATCGCCGCGCTAGGCATTGACGTCGTCTCTGGCGGGCTCTCTTTGAAAGAGTCGCTACGCCTTCAGCGACGGAAGAGTTGGCCAGAACAGATCTGACCTGGTTGGAGGTTGGTGGAATTTCACCCGATGCAACTTCGGCATCAACTGGGGTGAGATCTTCGTTGGTATTCTGCACTTCTTCGTACCAACGGACTTTTCTCCTGGAGGAGAACTTCTGAGATTTGCGAGGGGAGGTGGATCCGGACGAGGATGACAGGTACTCCTCGAACTTTTGCTGGTCGAATTCATACTCGACCTCCTCCTCGACCGGGATTGAGATCCGCGGCTGCGACGCTTCGATCTCGGCAGCGAGATCGGTGGCTCCCACTGTGGTCGTCAGATTGTTCGCGGGAAAAATTGTTTTCTTCATTGAAGTCATTGTTTTCTCAAGCAACTGTTTTTCAGTTACAAAAGATCCGGTCTTTTTATAAGATCTGGTTACAACAAAATCAAAGAAAAAATAAAAAGATTACAATTTTCCTTTTTTGTGGAACAAATCGCAAGATCCTGTTTTACGGTCTCTTGCTTGTGTGGGTTCTTCGCCTGCGCCGGGATTAATCCGTGGACCACCGCGCGATCTAGATCCGGTCGGATCTACACGGTATGACGGGTGCTATTTCACGAAGGAAATAACAGCCGGGGGGATTAATTCACCAAGGAAATAATAGCCCGAAGTAATCGAGATCGACCAAGCGAAATCGATACTCTTCTCGGGATCAAAAACCAAGTTTTGATCCGGAGGATGACCGTGTAGATCTCAGATCTGATCTCTCTCGAACTCCTGCCTTATTTGGCGTGGATGATCGCTAAGAACCAGATCTGAAAAGTCTGAGTCTCCTGAGTTCCAAAGCTCCAACCCTTTTTTTTGTCTTGAGCCTTTAATCCAGCAGAGTTTCCCCTCCAAAGTTCTTCTCAAAGATCCAACCTTTTAGCCTTCAAGATCTCAAAAGTCCAACCCTTTAAACAATGAGCCCTCAAGTCTATTTATGGGCATTTAAAATCAGATCTGGGCTCAGATCTGGGCCCAGATCTAGGTGGCTCGGCCAGGTGGCTCGGCCAGGCCGAGACACTTGTGAGTGTCTCGGGTATTTTGATCATAACTTTCTCATATGATCTCCAAATAACCTGATCCAAGATGCATTGGAAAGCTGACAAAGAGATCTATAACTTTCATGTTTTGAGTTTCTTTAGATTAGAATCGCATGATAACTGAAATATCAGTTCTTTGTGCGAGCCACCAAATGGTGGGTCGGCACTGTGCGAGCCAGTTCGTACGTTCTCGGGTATTTTGGCTCTAACTCTCTCGTCCGATCTCGGAATGAGGTGATTCAAGATGCGTTGGGAAGCTGGAGAAGAAACCTACAACTTCCAATGGCCGAGCCACTCATGGTGTGGGTTTACAATGGCCGAGTCACTCATTGTGTGGGCGAGACACAACTCCTGGCTGAGTCGTTTTGCCTTCGTACGTCCTCGGGTATTTTGGCTCTAACTCTCTCGTCCGATCTCGGAATGAGATGATTCAAGATGCGTTAGAAAGCTGACGAAGATACTTACAACTTTCAATAGCCGAGCCACTCATGGTGTGGGCTTACAATGGCCGAGCCACTCATTGTGTGGGCGAGACACAACTCCTGGCTGAGTCGTTTTGCCGTTTCGCGTGTCACGTTGACTCGTACGCTTCACTGATTCATTTCATACATTTCGTAACTCGGAGGTGGATGATGAGTATGTGGGCCACTTGGTAGTGGGCGGTGAGCGTGTTGACCACTTGGAGCTGGCCGGTGAGCACGCGGGCCACTTGGCGATGGCCGGTGAGCACATTGGCCACTTGGAGGTGGCCGGTGAGCGCACGGGCCACTTGTTTTGCTTCATATGCTTGTCGGTGTCAGATGATCCTCTTTGACTCGGATAATCCCCTTCGACTTGGATAATGACGTTCATCGCCTTCTCTTTGTCTCGAGCTATGCGCAGACATCTATAGGCATTTTTAGACGCCTACACGTGTTAGCCGTGCCGCTGAGATTCCACACATGTTGGGAGTTCCTCTCTCGAACCAGGACTCCTGTCGGCGTTGATGCTGCTACTACGACTCCTGATTCGCCATCGACGCCTTCGTCAATGATGACGATGATTCACAATCGACCTTCCACTGGGACCCCAACCCCCTGGTCTTCTCGCCTCTCTGTCTAACATTTTATGCCTGCCATGTGTTTGATGATTTGTCTTTGTTTTGGATCTTTGGCATATGTTATACTTATGCATATTAGTGTCACGTTTTGAGGTACTTGAGAAAAAGATATGCCATGTGTTTGATGAATTACCATGTGTTTGATGCAGTGCGTACGACCATGTACAGGTTCAAGCATGATCACTGCATTGCTAAAAATTTTCAGTTTCAATAACCTGCTTGTGGTACTACAAAGCTTAATCAACAAACTTATAACTGAACCGACAAACCGAACCGAACCGCACCGAACCGACATGGAGCAGTTTGGTTCGGTTCTGAATAACAGGCGGTTCGGTTTCAGTTGGTCAAATTTTGACAAAAACCGACCGAACCGACCGATTGCTCACCCCTACTCTTGGGAGAGTAATGTATGCTCATGCTGGACTTTTATTGTGATGATCAATATATATCATCAAGCTAGTTTGTAAATTACCAAGTTGCATATGTAATTATGAAGTAAAAACCCATGGGATCCTCTGTGTCTTTAGAATATAGTGGATGCATGCAACTCACCTATAGCCACCTTTCACTTTATGGGCCCCATGTGTATCGTATTTATTAAATAGACTATGTAAAAATCCTCTTAGTTGTGGGGCCCGTTGACTGAGTCAATCTTATTCAGCCACCAAGATCATTGTAATCATTCATATAACTTAGAATATAGAGTATCTCTCCTCAAATAGAAGATGCTAAACAAGGAATAAGACGTCTTCTTTATGGCTTGAAGCCTGGAATTCCCATTTATGCAGACACCCCCTAATTCATGCAATGAAGTATAGCGCGTGAAAGACGTACCTTCTTTATGTTTTGAATTCCCGTTCGTTGGAGGTGATATATGATCATCACAGACTTTTTTCTGATGCAATGTGCATATTGGCAATTATTTTGCTTATACTATTACCATTGTATATTTAAGTTATAAAGCAGAGCAGGTCAAATGTTGAACGAGATATCTCATTTATGACCTGGATCCTCGTAAGCGGTGGCATGTGAATATCATGTTGTGTAAGTTTTAAAGTTCCACAATGTTCAATAAATTATTTTATGAGTGCTCTTCTTCTAGCTATTCGTAGAAAATTAGAATCGCTTTTTTTTCTCTCTCAAAAAAAAGCCTCTTTATGCTTGGGGTCTACATTTTTAATTGAAGGTTAGTTGTAACTTACTGTTTATGTCAGAAAGTTAATCTCAGAATTGAGTAGGGGTTGATAAGGGGCTTTTGATCCTCTCTGATACCTGATCAAATTGGAAAAGACAAATCCTTTTGCAAGTAGCAAACATTAGGGGCTCTGGGGCAGGTTTCCTCCCACGTGCCCTCCAACGCTCAAGTCAATGATTGATAAAATTAATATGAAGAATGTTAGATTGAGTTCAAGGTTTAGAGTGCCCAGACTTGAGAATGGTGAAGATCTCTTACGTTTAGATGGGATATCGAGGGTAGATTGGTCACTGAACTCGGCCGGCGAAAATGGAACTTCATGTTAGCCTCATGGTTATGAGCCTACTCCCTAATCTTGTTTTGGTGATTACAAACAATTTCTAACATTGTACATCGAGTGCTTGCATTTATTTTGTTAGGTAATCTATACACATATCAGTTGGAGTTTGGTTGGATTGCGCCTACACGATCATATCCATTTGAGGATGGAAGGAATATCGGAATGAAGCATTTCACAATTCAAGTCAAAGATTCAAGTTCAAGCTTCATCCGCAACCAAGTTGAGCTTCATTGTAGATCAAGATTGCTTAGGTATAGTTTTTATAGTTTAGGGTTTATACTTTGTCTATAGATACTTCACGCTCAATCATATACACACATACACATTTTTGGTTTTCAAGTTTATATAAATATGAAATAAATATACTTGTTTATATACTTACATATTTCATATTTATTGTTTTTATTTTTGGTCTAGCTGTACAAATATGAAACAATAGATATATTCATATACATACTCATACGTTTCATATTTATCATTTTGGTTTTTTGTAAAATGCATATATTATGCAAAATATCATTTTTGGAAAAATATTGTGTTATTGGTTTATGGACTAAACAACACTAGTTTATATCTTTTTACTTAGTCTATAAATCCATTCAAGAGTTTTCAAAACTTTGTTTAAGTCAAAATGTCAAAAACAAGTGTGTGTTGACATTTCATATTTTGACCTATTTTGTAAAAATAATGAGTTTTCACAATTAGGACATGCAATTTGAGAAATTCTTTTTGTAATATGTTCATTTTCATGTTTATAATCATTTCTCAAAATTTTATATTTTTTAGAATTTATTTACTATTTTTTAAGGCACTTCAAAACTTAGTTTTCAAACATAAACAGTGCATGTGCACGTTTATAAGTCGACTTATGTACTGTAGCAAGTCGACTTACGAACTGTTCTGGAAATTATAAATTTTATCTGCTAAGTCGACTTAAAATTATAGCAAGTCAACTTATGAACTGTTTTCCTATTTGTTGTTTTTGTCTGCTGAGTGGACTTACAACTGAAACAAGTTGACTCATAAGACATAAGTCGACTTATAATTCGACTTATGAACTAGTCGTTGCACAGTAACGATTAGTTTCCATATTTTGTTTATTTTAATGTTTTAGGGGTTTTTTGGTGTTTTCTTGGGCTGGGTTCTTCCACCCTATATATACCCCTTTGTCATAACTATTTCCAATCACCAAGAATGTTTTTAAATAAGTTTTAAGGGTTTTTACGTTTGGTTTAAGTTTATTTTCAAGTTTGTGTTTTTGTGTGAAGAAGTTTTCACAACGAGGTGGCTTACATTTTCGGTTTGAGGAATTCAACCTCATCCATTCATCTACATCTCTTTGTGTTATTGGAGAAGTTTTCTAAACTCAATCTCTAGCTATTTATACATTTGATTATCATTTCCATAAGCTAGACTTTAATTGAGTTTATATTTGATTTTTACTCATTGAACACACACAACCTTTGAGCTTTTAGTATTTCACATTAAGTATAATTTAGGTTGTGGTGAGTGGCTCTTGAGTGTGAGCTAAATTGAGTTCTCATCCATTATAGAGCACAAATTTTTGTATTTGAGACTTTATTGTGAGATCACATTATATTACATAAGTACACCAAGAGAAGTGTAAGGTGAGAGACGTGGTCGGTTCCAAGAAGAGTGGGGTCGGTACTAAAGCCTAGAGAGGTGGTAATTCCGAATACTTGAGGAAGGTGACATGTGAGAGGCCAACACTTGAGGTGATATTGTGTAGTTATAAGTATGAGTTATAAACGTTTGTCGGTGAGCTTAGAAAATAGAATTGTGAGGTGTAAACGTTTTTGGGTGAATGTCAAAAATTTGTTGTGATAGTGGATTCTCCCCCGGAGTGGGGAGCGAAGACGAAGGTCAGAAGGACCGAACTCCATGATTATTTTCTTCTGTTTGCATTGGTTATTTGCGAACTATCTTGTTTATATTGTTTCATGTCTATTTCACTCTTATGTTAAGTACATGTCCTTACACATATAAGTTATTGAATATCAATCTTGCTAGGATATATTTGTTAATAAGTTTTAATTAGCATTAATATCGAATTAAATTAGCATTAACCCTATCCCCCCCTCTAGGGGTACTTTCACTTCATTTACACTTTTCATTTGTCAATGATTGGTTGGGCGAACTTAGGAAAGTTGCCCATACCATATTTTATGTGATAGTGTTAGAATGACAATGTGTGAGACCATTCGAGAAGTCATTATCATATCTGACCTACATTTAATGCAATGGCAATTGGGTGACGGAATATGGGCGACGCCTGAGAAGTTATCATCACGCATGGTTATGTATTAAATGTAGGCACCTTTGATGAGGCAGTTGGATATCCACTTGACTTGTGATATATGCTCTCTGGTGGAGTTCGACCTGAAGATGCCCCCTGATCCGGACTGGGATTATCAGAAGGGTCGGACAATTTAGTTGGGCTACGGCTGTATCGGGATGGGTCTCTGATCATATGACTCGACCCTTTTGACACGTGGCTAGTTCTTAGGGATTCATTAAATTAATGATTTTTAGGGTATAACATTGACCCCTTTCACTCGAACCTAGATATTCGTGTTTGAGAGAAAATGAACTATTTCGTCTCTAGTACCCTTCAAATATGAATGGTCGTGGGCAGTGCGCTATTGTTAGCAAAGATTTCATGCCTAGGTTTTTAAGAGGGGATGTTTCGGTTAACAAGAGTTATCAGTAGGATCACGGAATTATTTTCAATAAAAGGGGAGGTTGCCAAGAAACTCACCGCGATTGAGGGATGATGGTGAAAAGCCGATAGGGATTTTTTCCGGAATTATTTTCAATAATATTTC
Organism: Asparagus kiusianus; assembly: GCA_022839385.1. NCBI lineage: Eukaryota > Viridiplantae > Streptophyta > Magnoliopsida > Asparagales > Asparagaceae > Asparagus > Asparagus kiusianus. Next base: position 224,861 of record BQKN01000112.1, on the reverse strand, counting down.
TATTTTTTGTCCACAAGGATTTTTTGATTAGTTGTCATCAAGGCGGAAATTATGGGTATAATTTCAGAGAGATTTTGGGGATTACGTGATTGATGAGGATGATAGGAGAGAAGAGAGAAATCGATTGAGATTAGATGCAGAGTATGCCAAATAACAAACGTAAACACACAATATGATCACGGAGTTCGGTCACCCTCGACATACGTCTCCGCTCCTCACCCTCGAGGAGAATCTCCACTATCTTCACAAATATCGACACAATCGGTTTTTAATGCTCACAGATAAACGTTTACAACGCACACAATTGTAATCACACAATACACCCTCTAAGTATTGGCCTAGCCCGTATCACCTTTCTCAAGTGCTTGGATTTACTATCTCTCCCTATGTTTTACTACCAATGCCATTCCTCTTGGAATTGACCATATCTCTCCCAACCACTTCTCTCGATGTCCTAGTGTATTACAATGTGATCTCACAATTAAGCACAATAAAAATAGTGTGTTCTTTATTACAAAGATGAGAACTAAGTGTAAGCTCACTCAATCACACCCATAACCCAAATTATACAATATATGAAAATACTTAAGCTCAATAATTGTGTATGAAACAATAAGTAAATATGAAATCTAAACTCAAATCAATCTAGCAAATATATGAGATACAAAATGCAAATAAGCTAGATGAGGAGTTTAAAAAACTTCTCTAAGAACAAAGATGATAGATGATGATTTCAGGTTGAACTCCTCGAAATGAAAATCAAGCTCTTCTCTTTGTGAAGCTTTCTTCACACGAACAAACAAAGCTTTTTCTCTCTTAAAACTCAGAAACAAACAACCCAAAACACTTGTAAAAATACTTCAAAAACTCTACCAAAGAACCAAGACAAGAGGGGTATATATAGCCCCAAAAACTTAGATCACGAAAACTAGTCGTTGGCTGAAAATACACTAGCAGTCAACTGATAAAAAGGATAAGTCGGTTGATAAACTAGCCATTGGAATAGTGTTGGCAGATTCAGGAATTGTTTTTTACGTATCTGGCTTTCTAAAATTGATTAAAAATAGTAAAGCAATTCCAAAAATCGTGAAATTTTTAGGAAAATTTCTAAACATGTAGATAAACATGTTAGAGAAAGAATTTCTAAAATATAACTTCCTATTATGAGAAATAACTATTTTAAAACTGATATTCCAGATTCTGAAAACTGTTTAAATACTTGATTTTGTAAAATCAATTTAACATAGTAAATCAACTGCAAAAATAGTAAAACTTTGGGAAATGCTTATAAATATGTAATAGAATATGTTAGAAAAAGAATTTCTCAATTTACATTTCCCATTTGTGAAAACTTATTTATTTTGTAAACTGTTCAATAATACGAAAACGTTAAAACTTGATTTTGATGAATTCGTTCCAAACAAGTTTTAAAACACTTTTTAATAGATTAATAGACTTGAGAAAATATATAAAATAGTGTAATCAAGTTTTTAATCCATAAACACATTATTTTCCCAAAAACATATAATACGATATAACGAAATGTGTATGTGTGAAATTTAAGATTTAAGCATAACACACAAAGTATAAACACCTAAACTAATGTACCCAAGCTATAGGTCTTCAATGTAGCTCATCTTGGTTGCAGATGAAGCGATATTAGATTTTGACTTGAATTGCGAAGCTTCATTCCAAATGTCCTTCCAACCTTTCCTTTGAATGTCATCGTTAAGCTTGATTACAACCAACCTCTAATATAGGATCTTTGTGTAGGATACCTAACAATCAAATATAAATACTTGACAAACATTGTTATGAATTGTTTGTTAATAATCAAGACTATATTAGATAGTAGACTCAAAAACATGAGACCTAACATATGATTACTACAATAAAGCATGAGAAATAAAATAAAATAAAAGTAAACAAACATATATAACAACAAATAAAAATAGAAGAAAATATATAGACATAATCGAGTAGGGTAGAATTAGGAACCTGATAATGTATTAGGGGACGACTCAGTAATTCTATAGGGAAATAACACAATTAAATTAACAAAATAGAGTATGTGCATATTCTGAGATGAATTTCCAAACAATATTCGAATTAATATTTTTAAAAAACTTTGTTATTAATTAATTACAAAATTAGTAATAATTTCAATATAATTTGAAAAATAGGATGACGATCTAAATTGAAAATTTCATTGTGATTATATTATAAAAAATTCAAATGTCTTGATATTTCTACAAATTATATTAAATTTTAAAAATGGATATAAGTTATTTTAATTTTTTTTGAAAATTAAAAGGAAATAATAGGAAGAAATATCTTTGGTGATATAGAGAAAATAATTCAAAAATTAGAAAATAATAATTTAAAAATTAGAAACATGAAATTAGTAATAAATTCGATGCATATATTAAAAATTAAATTGGCCAAGAATTCTTACATATGAATATGCAGTGGTCGGCGACGTCCTTTGGATGATGATTGAGAAAATAACCGAGACGATCTGAAAAATATTAAAACTCACAGATAAATACATATTTAACGTAGAGAAGCTTTGAAAATTAAAATTATATATCAAATTGTTAAAACAATAAATAAAATCATGGCCCATATGAGGGCAATTATCACATTAATATTGAAGATAATAAAGGCAATAAATTGTTGATGCTAGGGGGGGGGGAGGGGGTTACAACATGAAATATTTTAAGAAAATCAGTGGAAATTAAAAGGGGGAGGTTGCCAAAGAAACTCACCGCGATTGAGGGGTGATGGAAGAATATGATGGTGAAAAGCCGATGGGGATTTTTTCGGAATTATTTTCAATAATATTTTTATTTTTTGCCACGGGGATTTTTTGATCAGTTTGTCATCAAGATGGAAATTATGGGAATTTCAAAGAGATTTTGGGGATTATATGATGGATGAGGATGATAGGAGAGAAGAGAGAAATCGGTTGAGATTAGATTCAGATTGGTAATTGATAGATTATATTAGAGATTTGTAATATGAGAGAGATTGGATGAGTTGTTTAAAACGAATGGTTTAGATTTTTTATAGATTTAAATTATTTTATGCTAGAAAGATGGACGGTGAGGACTTAGGACAAGTGACATTTTTATTTGAAAAGAAAAGTGATGATGTGGTAAGTTCTGAAAAAGTTCGTAGAAAAGTGATCATTCCATCAACTTCCACCGCTTTATGTGTGGCCACATCCTCGGCCAAATGGTGAATGATATAACTAGACATTAGTTCGAACCGACCACCGTGTAAATTTTATTGCGGGTTGGGTTCATCCCGTTTGGGTCTGTCGCTTTCCAACGTGTTAATTAATCGGTGCCGATCTGTTCAAGTCAAAAAAGGGTGTGCCGCATGGGGCCGGAGATCCAGTTCCCTATCATTAAACAACCCAACTAATAAAACCTTCAGATTAATTGTCAACGGCCCCAAATAACTTTACGTCGTCTCAAAGCAGGGGCAAAAATGGGAAAAAAAAGAGAAGAAAACTGACATTTCTTGCGGTTCACACTAGCGAGTCGTGACTGCTCTTGCCTCCGCTTCTTTTTCGTGCGTCTCACTTCTGCACTCAACTAAAATTAGGTATAACTTAGTAGTCTTTGGAGATGTTTTTGTGTATTTACTTGATTTTGTTTCCATTATTTTAAGTTTTTAGATTGGAGGTCGATTACTTAGGGTTAGGAAATCAGGATCATATGTATTTGCGATGGGCTTTGAGATGTTTGAGATCAAGGAGGAGCTTCTTTTATGTCGGCAGCGCTGAGAATTTGTTCCATGCTGCTCGTTACGGAACCCTAATTAGGTCAAATCCGTCTCTTTTATGCTTAGAGGTACAAATTTATGGTTATTGTGTTGTAATTTTCTTCTAATTGATGCGTTATTTTTCATCTTAATTACGCTCCAAGGTCATGGTTCCAAGGATTAGATAAACTTGTATGTAAATTTGATGTGCGTAAATTATTCTATTTGAAGAGCTCCTTTTCTTTCTTTTTTTTTTTTTTCAATCTTTGTCTTTGATGTCTATTTGCCACAATTTCTCACTGCCTTTTGGCATTGCCTTCGCCTCATTGTTTGGGCTCGTCTTGTGCCTGATTTTGGCCGATCCGTCTTTTTGAGTGTTGGTATCAAAGAAGAATCTTCTTGTTGAATTCATTGGTTTATAGTCTTAGCGTCATGTATACGACACCCTTCACATAGAAAATAGTAATTTATTGAAGTACTCATGATGTTTCTTTGATGTTTGCACTATGTTTTTGTGGATTAGTAGGTGTTGGGTTGCAGAGAGAGTCTCCGTTGTGGTTCACATGGCTTGCATGACCTCAGATGTCGGGTTAACGGGGATGAAAATTCTGGAGCCGAAGTAATTTCTTTTGACTTTCTTAATGTTATTCTCTTTCTAATCTAATAGAAGTTCAAACTCCGAGCTTTAAATCTATAGCGCAAGAAAGACAAAAAAAAAGGAATAATTGATCAAGTTACTTTCAGTTAGACAATATTGCTCTTTCTTTTCTCTTTAATTACTGTGTTATAAATTTTGACAATTTTGATTTTGACTGAGTGTAGGACGATGTAGAAATCATAAATTGTAGAGAAATTTACAGTGGGAGGCAGGCAGTGCTGTGAATGAAGTAATATCGGCTAGCAATTATTTAGAGTAATGTACACTCATAAAATTTAAAAAATATAAATGAAATTGGTCCCCTAAATCTATAATATTATGAAATTAGTTCTGCATATCATTATAATTGCTATTTAGTCCCCGTACCCATATTAGTTATTTCAGATTAGTCACTGTAGTTAGCTACCATTTGATTTGGAGGGAATCTTCTGTTTAAGTTGACTTTTTGTCATGGCTTTCCAGTTATACCCCTATATTAAGTACTCCAAATCTGAATTTGTTTCTTTAAACCTACTTAAATCTTGTAAAAAACCAAATCGATTAATGCCACTTTCTTCCCCAGTACTTGTGTTTCCCCCTAACCCATTGTACAACGATTTTCTCCTCTCGAAAACCACCATTTGTGGTTAAAAATTGATTAATTGAGGTCAGAAAATTGAACCTTCATTTGTTTATGAATGTAGTAGCTTTGACTCTAGGGCCGCCACGACCCTGGCCGCCACGGCCCTACCCATTACGAGGAGTCCCTGCACACATTAGGGTTCCCTAATCATGTTCCTTGCAAAAGGTGGAGAGATAAAAAAGGAATTAGAAAACATGTGTAGCAGCATATCCAAATATCTTAGAATGCATGAAATTAAGAGGATCTACACTTACAGCTGGATGACCCATAAATCTACAGTGTTGATCGAGTCACCCCTATTCTTTCTAAAGGACGCGTATGGGTTGCAAGGTAAGTGGATAGAAGTGTGTGACATTAATGCAAGGAAATATTTAACATGCACTAGATGTTCATGGAACTTGCAAATAAAAGAAAATTTGTGATAACCTAGATGATGGTACAATGTTTAAAGAAAATCAAACCTATATAAGAAACTCAAGGAAGTGTGCTTTAGTATCCAAAGGCAGAGTAAAGATTAACATATTAGGGTGTGTGTGTGTGTGTGTGTGTGTGTGTGTGTGTATATGAGAAAAATGAGTATGCTTGGTAGTGAGGTGGCATAATCCTCTCCACTCATTCAAATGGTTGTATACCCCTATGCACTCCTCAACCTATGTGAATGTGGTCCCCTATTTGAATGAATGAAGGGGATTGTGCCACCTCACTACCAAGCACAAAATTTGTGTTTGGTACTAAGCATACCCATATCTCTCTCTCTCTCTCTCTCTATATATATATATATATATATATATATATATATATATATATATATATCCCTGTCAATTTTCTTCTATGTTTGCTAACCAGACTCAATTTCACTTCTGCACATAGCTGTAGACTGTCCTTTAATCCTTGATGTGGCTGATCTCCCACATGATGCTTAGCTTAGCCAGTTCACTTTTGGTATATGGCTAATTTGCTACTGCTTCCCTTGATCTTCTGTGTTTGTGCTCTGTTTCATGTACACACCCACTCACCCACCCACCCTAAAAAATGGGGGAAAAAGGAACATCCACCCACTCCCCATCCATCATCACTACCACCAAAGAAACCCTTGGTTGTAACTTGTGGCATTGCTTATGTCATATGCAAGGGCTTGAGTCCCGAGTCGCCTGAGGTGAAAAGGGAAAGAGCATCTGTTGAGGAAAGGAGGTTGAGTAATAATCTATTTCCTGCTAGTTTCAAAGTTTGCAATGGGAGATGATTCTAGGGATTAGCACCAGGTGTTTTGCGAGCTCCAGATAACACATTCTTTTGGTCAAGAACTTCTCATAGGAAAGAATTTGGGTAGGAGAAAAATTGATGTTTTTGGTCTAAACTTGATTAGGATCCTCTAAAAATATCAAATTTGAATCAAGTACTCTTCATTTTCTCGGTTAATTTGATAGTTAATGAAAAGATTTGAGAAATGCAGCTTTGAACTTTGAGTGTGAACCTTACCGACTTGGCAATCTTGTTACACTTTTTATGAGTGCCTATGAGATATAACTGGTGATGAAACTTCAGTGATGACCAATTTAAAAAGAATGTTTGTAGATATAGCAAACTAACAATTGACAATTTATTAATTTATAAGCATCTATAATAGTCACGTGCAATAACCCAACAAAACGGATGGTTTTTGCGCTAGGTTACGCGGACACTTCATGTAGGCTCCCGTATCCGTGTTTGTGTTTGACATTCCTTGAACACTTCTTCGATATATGCATACATTTATTCAGATGTGTACTCAATGACATAAGGCATGTTTCAGTTCAAAAAACTCATGATACACGTCTTGAATGTATATCGTATACTTCACCTCAAATTTATGCAATTCATTGGACTCGGGACATACCTTTAGCACATCTCTAGTTCATAAGTATGATTTTAAAGGATAGTTTTGGTATCTAGTTCAAATATGAGTGGTTTTTCAATTAATAATCTACTTGATAAAAGAAAACATAACAATGATATAAGGTTTTAGTTCTCATAACATGTGAATGAAAAATAATATTGATCTCATATAGATGATTAATTTAATATGTATGTATATAGTTGTGTCCCTGTATCCTAACTTTCAATATTTTGCCATGTCCGGTATCGGCACCCGTTTCCGTGTCTGTACCCTCACCCGTATCCATGCAACATGCTTTTTGGGGAATCCAAAAATTTCATAAGAGTTCTAATCTGTATCAAAAATCTCTTAAAAAGAAGTGAAATGATTCTGACACCATAAGGTCTTCTTTTAGCAGGAAACAGTGGATCCCTTCTCCCTTGTTGCGGATGAACTGTCAACCCTTGCAGACAGATTGCGCTCGATGGTGGTTGCAGAGGTTTGTGGTCTTCTTATATTGTAGCCTTTTGAAATTTCCGTTGATTTTCTTCATCTATGAATAAGATACTAAGTGGGAATGTATAAGATACTCAGTAAGAATGTGTTGTTTGCTAAACTATAGTATCTGAGAATTGTTCTTTGCTTATTTCTTTGGACTCTAACTACGTTACATGTTTCCTGTAGGTACCGAAGCTGGCCTCAGCTGCAGAATACTTCTTTAAAATGGGTGTCGAAGGAAAAAGATTCCGTCCCACAGTAAGAGCTTCATTTTCAACAACTTCTACTTTATAATGTATACAAAATGTTTTATTGATTATGCATTTCTTATGATAGTTCGTGCTTTACACTCTCCCATCTGGTTGAATGTTATGTCTGTTCGTCTGGAGATATATGGTCTAAGATGTATGCCAGCCTTTCCTATCATATAGTATATGGCATTTGTGATATTTTGTAATAGCTCAGTGAAATATTTGTTGGTGGTTGTTCTGTATAGAAGATGTGTTCCGTGACTATTTCCATGACTGTTGCATAAATTTGGTTCTATATGACACTTGAAGATATCATTTTGTGCAGGTTTTGTTATTAATGGCATCTGCATTGGATGTGCCCATTCCTAAAACAGTCATTGATGGCGACCTTCATATGCTACCAAAGGAAGTGCGTGGAAGGCAGCAGTCAATTGCTGAAATAACCGAAATGATCCATGTGAGCTTTCCCTTATTAAGTATTTATTCTTGTGGTCTTCTTTTCTTGTTTTAATGTTGGATTTTGGGGATTCAGTGTTTATGATATTCAGTTATATAGATGTGCTTCTCCAGCGGGATTGTTCTTATTTTAACCCTGTCCTTTTGTCTAATTAATGGTCTGTTTCCTTTTGCCATATCAGGTGGCAAGCCTTCTGCATGACGATGTATTAGATGATGCAGAAACGAGGCGGGGGATCAGTTCATTGAATTTTGTAATGGGAAACAAGGTAAAGCCTGGTCTTCACATCCTGACTTGGCCTTATTGACATGAATTTATCTTAAGCACTTCTAATATATTTTAATGTATAGAAGGAAACAAGTAAAACATTTGCCATGCACTATCTAGTCTATGTAACTTCCTGAAAATACTCATCCTGGTGGTATTCACTAATTTGAAGCATGAGATAATATGTCAGTCTTGTTCACTAAAGTTAGTATCAACTTTTAGCATTATATAGTTACTTTAAGGATGTCTGTATATGTAAGTTAAACAAGGAAGAAGTTAATTTGTCTCTGACAATAATACACTTGCTGTAGACTCAGTTCAAATTAAAGATCGATGAAGAGAGATTGAATTGTAGTAAGAGTTGACGAAGTTGTAAAGATCTGTTAGTACTCAAGTTAAATGCTTATTCTTGTCCATATCAAAGTCTATATTGTCCAACTTGATCAAGTTTTAGTCAGTTTTGTATATCATCTGATTATTTTCACAAGTTATTTCCTATATATTTTCTTCTAACTAGAATTTCGGAGAGCATAATGGACTTCTTGTTAGGTAAATAGCTAAGGGTTTTTGGCAAGCTACACAAAACTGGGCTAGGGCTAGTCCTGGCCCTGTTTTGTGCTAAACCAGTTTTCCTCTGGACCAGCTCCCCCCCGGCGGTCCGAAAGAAAACTGGTTGAAGACCATATTTTGGCCTATGAAAACATGGCTAGATCTGGCCCTTTTGTTTGCCAAACAAAAAATCTTTCAAAACTGGGCCAGGTTAAAACCTGGCCCAATTTTGAAAGATTGCCAAACACACCCTAACATTTTAACTACGATCAAGGGTATATCAGAACTTTTGATCATTTCTTTGGTAATAAACAAGCTTTTCTATTCATGCGTAAGTGGATAATTGTTGCTGTGAACGGAATGTATAGATTGTCAACTACCAATTTACATTACTGACTGGTGAAGCCTCATAAATGTTGTCATTATACCATCCATTGCTCAGTGTGTCTACATCAATTTCTTTTAGTCATTTATTATTTATACACACATTGACGTACTTGTTTATGTAGCTTGCTGTGCTGGCAGGAGATTTTCTACTTTCCAGAGCTTGTGTCGCTCTTGCTTCACTGAAAAATACAGAGGTATGTGATTACTTATTGTTGCAATTTCATCATACACAAGTTTCACCTTCTTTTTGTACATTTATTATTTTGGAAACTTAGCTCTCATGTGACATTATGAATAATTAGCCATAGACATAGATCTAAGCTTAATGTGCGTAGTGCTTAACTGATGTTGAAGTAATGTACGAATATCACGGAATACTACGTTATTTATATCTAAATCCAGATTGAAATAAATGCAATCACATAGGGATATCTGGTATTAAGCTCACATATCCGTTTGGAAGGTACTTTATTTCTAGCACCAGAACCTGCTTTAGTTCTTGGAATGCATGAACAGTTGAAATCCCTTATGTCATAGACTGTCTTGAAATGTTAATGCATAATATGCTAATCATTTTTGTGTAAAGATCTGTTACATTTATGAGGTAGGAAATAAAACAATGGTCAACTCAGTATGTCCTACTATTGTAGGACACTTGTACTTTAGTTATTGTTGTTGAGGAAAATAAATGTATAAGAAGCCTATTGCAGGCTTCATGACTTTTCCTTATCAGCCGTCAGTTTATTGATCTTGGTCGTCTAGATAGTGATTATTGATCATTGATGTCTTACACAGTCTTGCATTTCAGTCTTGCATTTTCTAGTGGGCAGTGATTATCGAAAGTTTATAGTTTCATGCTCAGTATAAAGGTCACCTGTGTTCGAAACTATATCCATTGTGTTTACTATTTGTTGGAAAAGCTGTATTTATCTCATGCGTGGCATGAACAATTTTTTTCCTACAGCAATAAATAGTATGTGTTTCCTAAGCATATCCTCTGGTTCTCCACCTGATTCAGCTATCCATGTGAAATTGTAAATCACTAAGAACAATACTGACACACTTGAGAACCACTTCTGTGAGATTTACTATACTACATACGGGACATGCCACTTCTTACGGATGGAATCAAGCTTAAATTGCTTAGTTGCTCAAGGTTAATACACGTTGGGGTCTAAGACCTATTAGCAACTTTGTTTTGCTTAAATCTTTCAAGTGGGGCTTTTAGCTGAATTTCAAAGTGATATCAGAGCTCATATTTTGTAGGCCTCAAGATATGGATGGAGGATGCTGAATGTGTCATGACTCCAACATTAAAGACCTGGTTGCCTGAATAGACCCAAAAGGGAGCATTATTGATACATGCAAAGCCGCTAATAAGCTTTGGGCTGAAGTAGGACATGCAAAACCTATCAGCAACTATGTCCCAGCTTTGCACAACTTGCAAACACTACATGAATAAGAAATAAGTAAATTAATAAATAATTATATTCCCAAAGGGAAAACACTGCACAAGGATGTAGAGATTGAAAAAAAAGCAACTGCAGTGTCGAAAGGAGGGTTGGGACACTATCTCCATGATATGACCATGGTACAGTCTCTTATGAAGTGTCTCCCATCGAATTGGCTTGGTGGGCTAATAGTCTGATTTGAGTGGTTGTTGGATTTGGTAGAATGAAATAAGATGTGGGATTATTTCCATATTAAGTTGGGTGAATATATTTAGTTAGTCGAGTTGAAGTGTACCTAGGACTCCATAAAAGGCTTCCCTTTTGGCTTAATTACTACTATTCATTTTACTATTTTTAGTCTGGAGTTCGGCTTTAGGCGATTTCCTAACAAATACATTCAATTGGTGCTTCATTGTATAAGGTAAATTTATAACCACTCTATTTGATTTGTAACTTTGCTTTATGTGAATATCTAATATATGGGCAGTCAATGCAGATGATTCATAATGGCCTTTTCTGTCAGATTATGTGTTATCTCCCTAGCTTAACTGGATTTTGGTACTTAGACTATAATCTGCTCTTTACCATGCTCCTGCAGGTTGTGTCATTGCTTGCAACTGTTGTTGAACATTTAGTTACAGGTGAAACCATGCAAATGACAACAAATTCTGAGAAGCGTTGCAGGTACATAGTTTCAGCATACACTCCACAGGTGCATCTTTTCCTTTGCTTTGGTTTTTCAACGTAGTTGAATCTGGGGCTTAGATACATCTCCATGTAGCCTTGTCTTCATCCAAGAGTTACCTTTTTGTCATAGCTGAAATCATTTGATGTAATATACAGCATGGAGTATTACCTACAAAAGACATATTACAAGACAGCTTCATTGATTTCCAACAGCTGCAAGGCTATTGCTATCCTTGCAGGTCAAACTGCTGAAGTTTCAATGCTTGCTTATGACTATGGTCGAAATCTGGTTCGTATCATATCTGATCTTTCCTAGTGGCCTATTTTCTGTCAACTTTTTCTTGCTATTTTGCCATCAGTTGACTTTCTGCTTTTTGAGTAATTGTAGGGTTTAGCATTTCAGCTGATAGATGATGTTCTTGATTTCACTGGAACATCAGCTTCTCTTGGAAAAGGCTCATTGTCCGACATTCGCCATGTAATCTTCTCTTACCTATGTATTATCTTGTCATTATTTAAAGGGAACAGCTTTCATATATCTTGATCTTATAGAATTCTTTGCATGATAGGAAGTAAAAGTAAATTGGCTGAAACAGTAGTGCAGCTGATCCTTATCATAATCATTAGTGTCATTCATCCTTATTATAATTCCATCTCTGTTATCTTCATGATCGTTTTACTTTTTTTATCATCAAAATGGATTTTAATATGTAGATGAATCCGTGAATGGTTTAATCCATATCTTGCGGCCACCTGTAAGGAGGTCAACCTTCTATGTCTTGACAGGTATCTTGCAAATAAATTACAGGAAAAAGAAGGGCTTGTCCATGCACGACAGTAGGGCTGCACATTGATCATGTGTAGACCTGACATTGTCATTTACTACCCACTTTAATTGAGTGAATATAATTTTTTATATTAGTCTCAGACAACTGCTTATATTTAGGAACCATATAGATAAAATGAAGTATTGCAGTGATTTATTTAGAAATGGTGGTGGAGAAGCATTCTGACTAAAACGAGCAAGGGTTTGTGGACCAATGATCTGATTAGATTTTTGAATTGAATATTTGAGTACTGGTATATCCTTTGTAGGATAGCAGGAAAAGACACCATGCACACAGAAACAAATCCATTCACAGTACACCCAATGAGAGAAAAATAATAAAAATTGAAAAAGAACAGCAAGAGAAGAGAGTGGTGGCTAAAGCTGAAGATATATGATGCCACCATACTTTTAAGGATGGCATTATGGTCTCATCCATGTTGTAGCTCCACATGTAGTGACATGGACACGGCAAATTGGCACAAGACTTCTCAAAATACACAGGACACATGTCTATCGTTTGTGTGACACCGCCCATCTTCACGATAGAAGTGCCATGCCACACGTGGTAATGAATGGTTCATATTGGAAAGGATCATTTTGTTTTACCTCAAATTATCACTGTTAGATAGCATGTGCAGAATATTAGACGTGATGAGAAGTTAATATAGCAAAGGCTTAAGATTCTGACATGGGTACAACCGTTGTTTATTTCCGATTTGTGGTTAAAATGGTGAATTTTTTCTTATTTCCCTTTATCTCAAATTGAATGCAAGAATATTTCATTTATCTTCACAATTCTTTTAGTGCTCCACTGGATGCTGATATTTCCAGGCACTTCCTACTTGAAGGTATCATACATTTTAACTGTTTCTGTCGTGATATATGTCACATATGGCACATAAGCAAGATATCCAGATTTCACGTCGTATACTTGCACAATTATAATGCTCGGTGTTGGTTAGCTTCTTGTGTAAAGACTTTGTTTTTGTCGTTGTCGTTGTTGTTCTGTTGTGGGTGTGCTTCTTGTATTCCGGAAGGAATAGAAAATTGAATATATAGTGTCTCTACTCTCCACATTCTATTCATACCTTGCAGATATTATGTATCTGATACTGTACCCTTTTCTTTTTGATATCTGTATCATGCCAGTTGGCAGAAATATGATATACAATAAAGAAACAGTATGTCTTTGTCAATTTACAAGTTATCTTATGGTAAAACTGATTATATTTGTACAGGGAATTGTGACAGCTCCGATATTATTTGCGATGGAAGAATTCCCTCAGCTTCGGGAACTTATTGACCGGAGTTTTAGTGAACCTGAAGATGTTGAAACTGTAAGTATCACTTGTTCACTTTTTAGTGAGTTATCTACCTGATTCCTCATATGCAGTGAGAACAGCAGGTTAAGTGTGATGCAGTGTGACTTAACTATAGAGGGGTGATTGATTATGTGTGCTTGAAGGACATGTTAGCTAATAGTTGCTCAACAACTTAAACAATAATTAAATGCTCCCGGATAATCATATACGTGATTGGCTTATTTCAAGTAGTGAAAGATAATTATCCTGGCATCCGGTAGGTTGGAAACAATCTATGTGGAACCTTCCAAGCTACCACATCGTTGTATTCTAATAGAATACCAATCACTTTCCTTACAAGAAGTGAGGATGGCATGACATGTCTGCTTGACACAGAATTGATAAGCTTTTGGTGAGTGGGAGTCAGGCGATGCTGCATCCTCTAGTGAATACTAGGATTCAGATTTGATATTCTTGGATGGGTTATATGCCATGTTGCATCCTCTAGTGATTTGGGAGGTGCATCCGCCTTTCAAGGATTGTTGGCTATGGAATGTGCCATGTACCGAGTCTGATGAGAGGCAAGGTTTTAAATGTTGAATATCGAGTAAATATCAGACAAGCAGAATTCATATCAGATTGTGGATCTCTGAGTAATATTGGGGACATGTGGTAAATATTGAAGTGCTATATCAGAAGATGTGGAGATATAATAGGACAAAATGATCATTTTCCCTTTAAATTTAAGTTGCCTCTTAAAGTATCAATTGCTTATCTTCCCCTTGAACTATGCACATATGCCTGATATGATAATTTTGTGAATCTATAGAAAACTTAACATATTAATGATGTCAACCATACATTTATCCTTTATAATGAGAATTTCTGCCATTTATTATCATTGAAGAACTTGGGATAAAACCAAATAATTTTACAAGCTAATAAGCATGGTATAAAATTAGGCTTAGGGCCTGTTTAGATTTGTCCCTTGTGAAGGGAAGTTAGTTGAACATAGTACAAGTTAAGAAAAGATAATGTAACATACAAAAATTGTTTGGGAATTTAGTAAAGGGAATCGAGGGGAGCTTTTTTCACCATGTTTGCGAAGTTTGATAAAGTGAAGTGAAGGGAATAGAATATATGTAAATTACATATATAAGCTTACATGTGTTATACTCTTCTTTTGATAGAAGGGTAAAATTGTCTTTGTGTAATAGTTACCTTAACTTTCCCTTGGTTACACCTCAATTGGAGGGGGAACAAAATCTTAGATTTTCTCACCTTAGTTACCTTAACTTCCTCCCATTATCTATTACAAATGAGTTTCTAAACAAGGTTAATGAGTCTCCTACCTCCCATTAACCCTAATTCAAATTGGTCTTTAGTGAAGTTAAGAATGTTATGTGAAGGAATTTAAAAGTACGCTAACACGGGATCTATAACTATAGTTTGAGGTAAATTGATACTTTATGTGGTCACCAATACTTTTAGGGAGAATTGGCCATTTGTCCTATTTACATCAACATCCATCACAACAACCAAAATTACAAAGAAGATAAGCGATGGTGGATTTACCATAGAACAATCTTTTAATCAGTGTTATCAATCTGCAATGCACATTGCGAAATGTGGGGTTGCAACTTACAAAGTCTTTATATGAGCACATGCGCAAGGTGCAATGATGCACGTGTCTGAGTGAAGCGAGGTGCACACCGCGCACATAATTTTTCAAGATTCATAATCAAGCATGAAAGAACACGTTTATATACTTTTTCACATAAAAATATGTTAAGATAAATAATATCAACTACCAAATTATAAAATAAGATCCTAATTCATAAAGCTAACACTGAACATAGTAGCAAAGCTCATAATTATCCAAATAAAATTTAAATAAAAACTAATATTGAAGCAAAAGAAAATAGTAGACGAGAATGAGCTAGAGTCCTCAATCGGGTTACTAAAAAGACCAAATGAGTTTTTTGGGGGTATGAGTGATCGCATATAAAAACCCTAATGAACAATAATTTTGGCGGCTATGTCTGACATGTACGCAGTGCGAAGTTCCCTCTCGCAGGGCGCTTACGGGGCACAAAAGGCACCACCACTTCAAAAGCGAGGCGCTTTAACACTGCCTCACATTCACTGTTGAAGATAGCGCCCAATAGTGCTACAAACTGCATTAGTGCCCACCACTTGCAGTAGTATCGACGACAGCGGTGGACGACAGCGCTTTGTGTGCTATTTGCTCGTAATAACGATGTTTATCGCGTGTAATAGCATTTTCAATTATGGATTATCAGTTTAATATTCAACTCAAATCCGACCGATAATTAACTAAAACCCCCTCAGCTTTCTCTATCTCCTCCCACTTCGATTCGATCTCAAAAGACGAAGAAGAGAAAACACTAAATCCACGATTTTCACGAACTCGGCGCCTCTTCTCCTCTCCCTCCTAACTTTGTCATTGGCGACCCTCATATCCCTCTCCGACTACCTCAACCTCTAGCTTTCCTCCAACTACAACACCTCAAACCCCAAGACTCTACTATAGCTACCGTTAACCTCAACCCCTACCTCTCCCTCCCCAACTAATCCACTTCAATTCCAAACCCCCCTCTCTGTCTGTCTCTCATGCTGCCTTTTCTAGCTCGAAACTCACAGTGTCCTCTTCCTCAGGATCTCTATAAATCATAAATATGCGTTTATAGAAATTTTATAGTTTTGTTTAATTTTCTTATTTTTTTGAATATTTATACATATTTAAATTGGATCAATATTTGAATTTGCGCTTTTTGCTTCTATAGCCCTAATAACCTTCGTGGTGTCTCGTCGCTACGCGATACTATCGTTATCTATAACCTTGTTCACATTGCAGGGCATATGAGGCGCATGCCTTTAATAACACTTTTTAATCATAAAGCGTGAGATCATTTACATAGTCTATTTGCAAGAGTGTTGTACATGACTTGTTTTACCATTTAATTTAGCAATGGGTTCATATTTCGTCGAATCCTATGAATGTGCCGCAAACAATTTTTTCGGAGGTTATGTTTCTTAGCTTCAATGTTCTAAGAACTAGTCTTTTGCAAAGAGATATGGCACATGATGAAAATTTGTTGGAGCCAATAAAGAACACATGCAAAGAGAAGGGTGTCTTCTTGACTAGTGATGATTGGTCTGACTCGCAAAGAAGGCTTATCATTGATGTTATTGTGGTAATTGAAGGTGGATCGATGTATTTAAATGCCATAAATATGGAGAGAAATACTAAGAACACGGAGCATATTGCGGACATTCTTATTAAAGCTATTGAAGAGGTTGGTCCTCAAAATATAGTGTAAGCTATAAACAAATAATGCACCGGTTTGTAAGTCTGGAGGGGCATCGTAGAGACATGATATCCTCACCTTTTTTGGACTTGTGCAGTTCGTATGCTAGATCTTGCACCTAAACAGATCTATGCGGCAAAGGACTTCAAAAGAAATGGAGTAGTGTATGATGAATATGGTTAGATTAATGAAATAATTGGAAATGTGGTGATGATAGGAAAGTTTATAATGAACCAATTATTTGCGATTGACAAATGTTCAATGATCATGTGATGTGAGGTTGAAAATGCTTGCTAATGCTGAAAGTTGTTTTGCTTTGGTAGTTATTATGTTACTACAATTTAAAGAAATAAAGTGTGGTCTTATCGAGTTGATGGTTAGTGAGAGTTAGAATTATATAAAGATGATGTTAGCAAGTTGCAATTTGTGAAGCAAAAGATTTTGTATGATGTTTGGTGAGATAAGATAGAGTACATTATCTCTTTTACGGAGCATATATATCATATGCTTCAATCCATCGACACCGACAAACCTAACATCTACTTAGTTTATGACATGTGAGATTCAATGATTGAGAAGGCGAAGAGCTTAATTTGGAGAAAAGAAGGTGAACTGGAGGATGAAGAATCATCATTTTGTAATATTGTGCATTCCATTCTAGTTGATTGGTGGAATAAGAGCAAAACATCATTACATTATTTCGCTCGCTCACTAAACGCAAAGTGAGTTTTAAGTTATTCATTCAACCTTTAATTTTAATGCTATATTATTTTAGAGTTTATATTTAGCACATTCAAGTGAGTTTTTATATTTTCTACGAATTATAGTGCAGAATGGCTCACTAAAGATCCAAATTGAGTTGCACCACATAAGAATTCTGAAATCTCCAATGAAAGATCATAATGTTTGAAGAGATATTTTTCTAATTCAAAGGAGCGGCGGATACCTAACATGGAATTTACTAAAATTTTCATGAGATTGGTTGCATTTTTGGATCATCACTTTTTGTATGATAGGGGGCTGATATATCCAAAATCATGGTGAATTATTCCTGGGGCTTCTACTCCAACAATGTAAAAATTGACACTCAAATTGTTTGGGCATTCATGTCCTTCATTTTGTAGTGAGAGAAATTGACGTACTTATGAATTTATCCATTCCATAACAACGAATAAAATGACTCCAAAATAAGCGAAAGATTTTGTTATATGTTCATATAGATCTTCGCCTTCTCTCAATATGCCCCGAATATTCTAGAGGAGAAATAAAGATGTGGGATATAGGTGGAGATGAATTTGAAATTTTAAAGGACCAACCTAATAAAACCATACTTTATTTCTATCAAGCATTGTAATATAATAACCATCGAAGCAAAACAAGTTTCGGCATTAACAAACATCGTCAAACTCACATGATTATTGAATATTGCCAATCTCACGGAGTTCACTATAAATTTTTTTATCACCACCCTATCTCTGGTAATTTTGTTAATCCAATTGCCTTTATGACATACTATTTCATTTCTTTCGGTATCCTTTGCCGCACAAATATTTTTAAGCGTAAGATTTAGCGTATGAACTATACAAATAGTCCAAACAATATAAGGGTATCTTGTCTCCATGATGCCCTCTGAGGACTTACAAACCGATGCATTATCGGTTATAACTTGCATCACATTTTGTGGATAAATCTCTTTAATAGTTTTAATGAGAATGCTTTTAATACATTCCACGCTCTTAGTATTCCCCTCCTCATTGATGTCATTTAAAAATATTAGTCCACCGCATTTTGAGGACTTACAAATTGGTGCATCATCGGTTATAATTTGCACCGTATTTTGAGGATCAATCTCTTTAACAGGTTTAATGAGAATGCTTTTAATGCATTCCACGTTCTTAGAATTCCTCTCCATATTTGATGACATTTAAAAACATTGGTCCACCTTTGGTCACCACAATAACATTAATGATGGGTCTTTTTTGTGAATTGGATCAGCTATCCTTTGCAATGAAGACACCTTTTTCTTTCCATTGGCTCCAATAAGTTTTCGATGTGTGACATCGACCCACCTTCAGTTATCACAGTAACATTAATGATAGGTTTTTTTGTGAGTCGGACTAACCATCCTTTGCAATGGAGACATCCATCTTTTTCCATGTGTTCTTTTTTGGCTCCAACAAGTTTTTGATGTGTGCATTATCTCTTTGCAAGAGATTATTTCTAGCAGATTGAAACCGGGAGAAAAATAACCTCTAGACACATTGTTTGTGATATACTTATAGGGTTTGAAATATATATCCTTGCTAAATTAAATAGTAAATTGATCATATAAAATGTTATTACTAGAGTATGTACATGATCTCGAGCTCCACGATAAAAGATTGTTATATAGTAAATCCACACTCACTTCTCTTCTTTATAATTTTGGTGGTTGTGGTTGTTCATGTAGATAATGAAGTATGTTTTGCTGCCTTATTCTTTATTCTAAGCTCTGTTGGATCTTACACTCTTCGTCTCATCTATATTTCCTTTTTCACAGTCTTGCAAACCTTTTCCCCAAATAATGAGAACCTCTAAAGATGACCCTTCAACCTGAAATGCGAACTCTCTTAATTTCATGACAATAGTTACATTGTCATAACCAATTTCCTCACCTCTCGGGTTCAAGCGTTGTAACTTATTTCCAAAGAGGAGCAAGTTGGTACTCACTTTGAAAATCTCTATTCATGTCCATTTAATCTCCTATAATTATTAATTACTAAATAATCATATATAGTAAAATTAAAAAAATATAAAATTGAGCAACCTTAAAGAGAGAACATAGAATTTCAAAGGCTGCAACAACCTAAATCAAATAAACAAATGAGGAATCACGTAAAATCATAACTTAAATAAAAGTAAACAGAACACTTAAAATCACAACTCAAATTAAAATCATGATCGAACAAAAGAAAACAAATAAAACTGAGAAATACAATCAATAAACTATCCCAAGAATGATGATTTAGATACTATATGTCCACATTCCAAACTCTATTATAAATTAGGTGTCATATTTAAAAATCCTAAAAGTTAAAAAATTTATAAGTAGCCACTATTTCTCTAGAGTTGTCTTCTCAAATACTTCTTAGCCGTTGCTGAACTCGGACGAAGCCCTGCCGAAGGTTTATTGTCAACACCAAGCAACTTGAATTTTTCAATTCAAGAATCACATAATATGCAAATACACTTAAGTTTTGGGTTAGTG
This sequence comes from Asparagus kiusianus, assembly GCA_022839385.1. NCBI lineage: Eukaryota > Viridiplantae > Streptophyta > Magnoliopsida > Asparagales > Asparagaceae > Asparagus > Asparagus kiusianus. The sequence continues at coordinate 204,699 of BQKN01000112.1, read as the reverse complement.
GATGTGATATAATCGATTTATTCCTTGAGCACCTAGATCCGATAAGTATTTATAGTGAGTCTGTACCCAATGTAGGTCGGACAATGATTTGAGCCCCAAATGGTGTAGTCGGGGTGACCTAGCAGTCGTTCGACATTTATCTTAGTTCATGACACTAGGATGAGATAATTTCTAAAATGAAAAAGTGAGAGGTTTATATTCGATAGGATTTAAACTAGTAGACACATTGATGCTCAAGTCATACTTCGAGGAGCTTATTTCACAAATTAGGATAGAAGTAAAATATTCATTACGAATTAGGATAAAAGTAAACCATTCATTTTGAAGATAAAGAGTGTGGAAGGATATTACCTATAAAATCAAAGGGTGATGAAATGGAAAACTGATTCAACAAAATGTTTTTTGTGTCTAAAATTTTGAGAGGGTGTAATGAAAATTTTAAAGTTTATGAAGGAGATTTTGGGACACGACAAAGTTGAGAATGGTCTAGAGGGGTAAAAGTTCACAGACTAAATCGTGAAACCCCTAGGCCTAGTTTGGCAACGGGTTAAGAGAAGGGTCAAGGGGTTTAACCCCTCTTTAACTATTCAAATGGGTTAGGTTGGTCAAAGTGTTAGCAAACAATGTACAAGGATTTAAGTTAGTTAATCCCTCATTTAGAGGTGTTAAGAAATCCACCTAACGAAGAGAGTTAAGAGTTACTCTCTCTGAAAATAAGAAACGAAACTTAAAAAGAAATATACTTTAGGATATTTATGACAACTAACCTCCTTAACTCTTCTTTATTTGCCAAATGCTAAAAAAAACTTTACTCTTCATCTTGACTATCAAATCCAAACAGAATTAAATTATTTTTAACCTTTTATGAAGGGTTAACTAAGTTAATCCTCCTTAACCCTTCTCCCTTAATCCTAAATGACACCCTAAAGTTTATTGATTTTTTGTAATTAACCCCTTTTCTCATCCCTAGATCTTCTCTTCTTCTTCGTTTGTTCTATCTATACTACACATGGAAAACATGGAAGAAAACTTTGCACTTTGAACTTATTATTGGATTGTAGATATGCTTAAATTGATGCCTATTAGCATGAAATGTGAATTGATTTGGATTTCAAGTGCTAGATGAAACCCTAAATTCATAATGAATTCAAATAGAGTCATATCGTATGCTGGATTGTCACTAACTTAATGATGAACAGAGCATGGTACTACTAACCCCCTTTTTCGAGGTTGATTTTAAGAAAAATCATTGTCTATAGGGTTTTCTTTATTGAAATCTCTTATTTTTGAGCCATTGAGTAAATTAGGAATAGAAAAGCTTACAAATTAAGTGTATCATGGCTTAATACATGTTCTAAAGTTGATAATTTCACTAATTTTGATAATAATGGTATTTTAGCTAATTGTACCTAAATATAGTGATTACACTTAAGATTATATAGTACATTAATTTAAGATTTATATGGAATCATGTATGAACATTCTTATTCTTGCCTATATAATTTTCTATACATATCTCAATGTAGTAGTTTGCGCAAGGAGATTTAAACTCTAATGTTTTTGGCGTCTCCAAAATAAAACTAGTTTTTTCCTTAGCTAGGCCAAAATTGGTCTATATATTAGCTAGGCCAAAATTGGTACATATAGGAATTGGGTTCACAAAAGAACTAGTTTGACTGTTAGAATATGAACTAGAAAAAATAGTTCGTCCAGTTTCTGCTAAACTAAATATAATGTTTTGAAGCAAGGTTGTATCAACCGAAATAAGTTATGTGGAGTTGTCTAACACACCCTTAAATCACAAAGAATAAAAATTACATAGACAACATCACTGCTATAAATAGCGGTGTATAGCTTTGCTATAGTGGTTTTCATTGTGTTAGCGCTGACTACCGCTATGCTATCATCGAAAGTGATAGCAAATAGCGGCTGAAACTACTATTTGTTCGTGATTGCGCATCATAGCAGGTTTTATAGTTAAAAGCGCTAAAACTCACTTTTATTTGGTGGATAGCTTTTATATTCTACCTGACCCATACCCAAACCTGACCCGTTTTATCATTAAAACCCTATTAGATGTCTCTCTCTCTCTCTCACTCTCTCTCTCCTATCTTTGATTTGCAGCCATAAAAGAGAAACCCCTAGCTGTCGGTTCTCTCCTTTCTCCCTGGTGCTTCCTTCCCATCTTCGGTGCTCCCACCTCCACCTCCATCATCTCCCATGCTTTTTTTACTCTTTATAATACTTTGTTAATATTATACAATTGTTACACATCTATTTCATGCATAGGATCTCTATAAATCATCAAATATGCATTTGTAGAATTTTTAAATTTTTTGTAATTTTTCTTATTTTTTAGAATATTTAAATATATTTAAATTTGACCGCTATTTAACTATGCGTTATTTCCTGTTATTTTATCGCTATAGATGCAAATAGGCTTAGCGGTACCTCAGCGCTACATGACGCTATCCGCTATCAATAATTTTCGACAACATATTATCATAGTGTCATAATGTCAAATATTATCATAGTGTCATAATGTCAATAGTTGTCCTAAAGAGCTCTTGGATTGTTAGGACTTAGCTCTATATGACTCTCATCCAATCATCATAGAATTACAAGCAACCCCGCCTCAGACCAAATTCAGTTTTTTTCTTTCTCAAGGAGTTCTAGTTATTTGCTAAAGCAGCTAGGGGAGTCTGGTAAGAAAAATTGAAGTTATCAAAGGTAACTAATGAGGACATATTTTGTTAATTGAAATTGAAGGAAATATAGATCTCTGAATTTTGTCAATCTTATGCCGCTTTTTACTACTTTTAACAGTTCATTCACATGCATTCCTACATGCCGAATATCCTAGTAGTAACAATGAAATGCCATTTCTATTGAATGGTTATATTATTCAGAATTACTCTACGAACAGTGTTTTATATTTGTTTATACAAACTGGAGGAAAACTATTACAGGCCCTCATCTACCTTGGAAGGAGTCGGGGCATCCAGAAGACAAAAGAGTTGGCTCAAGAACATGTGAACCTTGCGGTGAATGCAATTGGAGCTCTTCCAGAAACGATTAGTGAAAATGCTCGTATTTCAAGACGAGCTCTAGTGGATCTCACGAAAAGGGTCATTACAAGAACTAAATGATCTTGTATCTATCATAAGCATAAATTTTTTGGCCAAGTTGCCTTAAGATTCAATTATTGTCACCTTTTTTTGCACCTAAGTTCCTGTAGAACTGTGGTTCATATGTCCACATGCAAATTTCTACTTATTCTTGGCTCCAAAGGCTTCAACTTGGAACACTACTTGTTCGTGAGTCAGAGGTTTCAGATGTAACAAAAGCATGGGAGACTGGAAGTGTTGCCTTGTATCATTTTAGTGCTCAAATGTGCCTTTGATATTATTCTTGTATCATATTCAGAAGATAGGTCCATATGTCAATGCACTTGATTCAGATTTATAGAATCAATGGTATTGAGAAAGAATGACAAACTCTATTTCTCGTATCGCGGCAGTCTTGATTTTGCGGTCTTACAGATGGAGAAGACTGAGTATCTCTTTTTTTTATTTTTTTTTATTTTTTTATTTTTATTTTTTTTTGCGTTTTCCTTGAGCATGGTGTTGTTGGACAGTGTCTTTTTTTTTTTGGCCTTTTCCTTGTGCATAGTGTTGTTGGACAGTCTGCCTTGATGAATTCTTATTTATACATTTGATATTTTTGGTGACTCCAGAGAATTTTTGGAGGGTTCTTCAGCACATTGTTTCTTCATTTAGAAGGTCTTGAATTGTTGTGAAACTAAAGTGAAGTAAATATTGCAACAACAAATGTTGAAATGCAATACTTTACCGTACGAAGTTAACTTTAAATCCATTGTTTTGATGTATGCAAGTTTATTGTGAAAATTTTATTTCTTTTGCTAATCGAGTGTTTTGGAAAATTGATTTGTGCAAAAAGTATATGATTTATAAAGCATTAAGCGGGAGGTTGTTTTTCTTTACATTAGAAGGGGCAGTTGTTATTGGCAGAAATTTTTGAAATAAATCATTTCACAAAAATATTTATCAATTTTGACCTAATCTTAAACTTTTTATTGAAATTGATCGAGTTTCAGTCATGTTAGCATCATGTGTTGAAACTAGGTTGATTATGAAAAAAAAAGCCTTTACAAAGTATACAAAATTGAAAGTGTTATTTTTGGTAATTTCTTAATATTTTTTATATAATTTAGGGAATTGAAATGGTTTTTTTTTGAAAAATTGTATGTAATTGAGAAATAAAAAGTTAGGTTAGGTAACCGGTAAATGTTTTGTTTTATATGTTATTTACATTTTGTAATATTGGTTGATGTTGAATATTTTTTACTTCTCAAAGACAACAATGAGCGATCTAGTGTTTTATTGTTTTGTTTGTATAATGGGCAAATTACCTATGATCATAATAATATTACCATACATGAAGGAGGGGGTGAGAAAACCGTTCCTGATTAGAAAATCATGCTCTTTTAACCGATTGATTAATGAATTATACCAACTTACATTGATTAATCCTAGTGACCATCAACTCAACGTGTTTTGCAATTGGCTCGTGACAGAGAGTAGAACCACCGTTGTTCAAATCTCAAGCAACAATGATATGAAGGTCATGCTTCAAGTGCTTGAGAAGCAACAGTCGGGGAATTGTTTCTTGAGAAGGAATTTGGACTAAATATTGAATTACGACAGGATGTACTCATGCATGTTGGATCTTGAAGTTGATTCTGGCGGCTTTATATCTCCTCAACGAGATATGTATTGAACCCAATTACAATACTTGAGCGGACTTTCACTTAGAGGGAGATCAAGTACCTTCAATGACAGCATTTTCATTAAGAAATGAGGCTTTCCATCGGAGTGGTGATAGAAGAGGAGGATGTAAGTAACGACTCCGCAAATGATGAACAAGAATGCAACTTACAAATTTATTGCTATGAATGTGTGATAACAGAAAAATTGAATGACATGGACCCCCCGATGGCTTGACCAATCTTATTCTAACAATAATTATGTTGTGTTCGAGAATCCCTTGCTGACGAGTTTTAAGGAGATGAACGGATTGATGCTTCTACAATGAAAAATGTCCCTATTGATCCAATCCAAAATGATGACACACGAGGTGATGACTTCACATTCAAAAATGGTGATTTATTTGAGAGCAAGGAGAAGTTGGTTCATGCCCTTTATTTATGATCCATCAATAAAAATGTAAAGTTCATGCAGACGAAAAGCAATGGATGAAGCTACAACGTAGTTCATTTTTGTTATGATCAACAAAATATGATTTGTCTTCATGATGGAAATGTATATTGTTTTTGGAAGATTAATTCACACGCTGAGATAAGAATTAATGGGCAATTTAAAGTAACTGAATGTTATAGAGTTCACACATGCAATAATTCTCATTTAGAATCGAATCATAGACATGGCAGAAAATAAGGGAGGACCGTGTTCTAACTCCAAAGTGATACAATTTGTAATGAGACCAAATTGAAAGTATTATACATCAAGTGTTGGAATGCTCGAAGGAATGTGATGATAAAAATATTCAAAGATCGAGATAAATCTTATGAGATACTACTATATTATCTTGAAACAATCAAGAAAAAATAAATCTCGAGACAGTGTACCACATTACATCAGTGCTGGTGGACGGCGAAGTTTGTCGGTTCATGGGGGTATTTGGGCATTTGGTCCTTCAATTGAGGGATTCAAATTTCATCGTCCTATTCTAGCATCAATGATACACATAGATATGGTAAATATAATGACATATTACCCGTTGTTACTGGGATTGATGTAAATTGTGATTTATTCTCTTTGACTTTTGTAGTTGTTGAAGTCGAGAACACAAAAAACTAGGAACAATTTTTTTTCATGTATTGAAATGCTTATTCCTAGCGTGTGAGCAAGGAAGGTTATGTTTCGTCACAGATAGGATGAAAGGAATTATCAGTGCATTGGAGAAATATAAATCATCATCATCGATATTGCGTAAGGCATATCATGAATAACTTCAATGAAAAACATGGATACATGCTTCTCTAAAATCTCTTTTGGTAAGCTAGTTTTGTATTATAACAATCAACTACTCGGAGAGTTTTAATTGTGTGCTTAGAGGAGCTTGAGCTATGCCAATACAACCCTTGGTTATAAAGATATTTTACAGCGTAACAGATACTTTAACAAAATATTTTCTTGACATTAGAGTTGGACCAAAAGTTGAGGACATTTTAGCAAAGTGGATTGTTTTTGCTAGATCATGTCATGTTATTAGATTCACTATGGATGAATGGGAGGTTATTAAGGGATTCTGACATAGAGACAATTGATCTTACATTGTTAGCATGTTTGTGGATCATACTCATCTTAGTATGTAAATATACTTGCAAAATTCCACAATTGCAATCACTTGTTCCCATGTTATAATGTCTTCTTCTGATAAAGAGGGTGATGCGAGGATTTCAAACTATAAATTTACCCCTAAGTGATATTCAACTAACCACTACCAATGTATGTACAAGGATTATTTTTGCCCGACAGAAGATGGTTGTTATTGGATGCAAGAGGGTCCATGATTATTGCCTCCACGATATAAGATACAAATAGGATGACCTTGTTATAAGACTTAGACGTACTATGAAAAAGGACGAGAAGGAGTCGGTAAGAAAAATAGGTGTAGTTGGTACAATCAACCGGGCTACAACAACTCTCGATGATCAACTAGTGTGAGAAGGAGTTACAAAGAAGATACGAGTAGTTGGATAATATAACGTGAAGGTTGTATTATTGGGGTTTGATTATGTGAAAAAAATATAGTTGAATCTTATATATGACAACAAAAAGACAATTTTAAGTTTGCTTTTATTTATGTTCGTAAATGATGTAGTCCCTGCTATCTTACTATCATTCTTTGAGCATGTCCTTCTTATTATCATTCGTCTTACATCAACTCATTTTAAGATTAGTTTTCTTTATGTTTGATTGCATAGTAATAATTGTATTATTTTTTTTCTTACAAAGACTTTGAGGCATTGACCGGTTAGCGCGCATGTACTGCACAAACAATCGTCATCATTCTAAGATGATAGAGTTAGGAGAGGTAAAATAAATTGACATATTTATTTTCTATTGTATAAGTGTATTGTAAAGTGTAATAAAACTTTAATGTGTAGGTGGTTCCAGAGCTCACATCAGTCGATCATATGCAGAGTCATTCTGGTTTAGAGATATATGATGATCGATTGCGGTAGATGGTCACATAGGCCAGTTTTTCTTTCTTGGTCTAAGGTACGATGGATCAGGTTTGACTAGGCTGTAACCCATGCTTTGATTGATAGATGAAGGCTAGAGATCAATACCTTCCATATCCATATAGGGGAATGCACATTTACATTAGAGGATGCATCAGTTATACTTGGACTCAGGGTTGATGGTGTTGGGATTGTGTCTTTAATTCTTTGTATAACTTCATAAGAAGATATCTATCATGATTAGGAGATTGAGTCTCATCATGATTAGGAGTTTGAATCCTATTCTAGTTAGGAAGTTAGGCTAGAGATAGGGTTTTTTTTTCCGATATATATTCTTCTATTGTTGAAGGGGAAAAAAGAGAGGGGAGAGAGAGAGAGAGAGGGAGAGCCAATATTCTTGTAATCTAGAGTTAGCAAAGAGCGTAACCTGATTCAAGAATATTGTGCAAGAGGTGAGAGTTTTGTAGTCTTTATCTGTGTAAGAGATTACAACAATAGGAGAGCGTTTCACAGTCTTTGTCTATTCAAAAGATTGTAAGGAGTGAGCTTTGGAGAGAATATGAGAGCTGATTATGTATATGAGGTTGAGAGATTGAGAAACGAGAGTTAAGTGGTTCCTCTTGTAGTTCTCCCTGATATATAGTAGATTTCTCGTATTGTTACCTCGTGGATGTAGGTTGAAGTTGGTCGACCAAACCACATAAATCTCGGTGTTCTTTCTTCTTGATTGTGGTCATTTTCTATCTTGTTGATTGTGTGTTGGCTTCCAAGTTGCGAAAATCGTAGTACGCGGAGAGACTAAAATAACCCAACAAGTGGTATCAGAGCCATGATGATGGATCTAGGAGTGAGTTCGCATGTAAGACGTCATACAAAAGTGAAGATTGGCAGTGTTACAAGAATCAAGATGTAGAAAAAAAGAAGGTGCCGACGTTTTGAAAATATATACCTACGAATTTCAGAGAGAAATGTGAGATCTTAGTGAACATCATGCATAAAGAGGAAGATTTCGAAAGATCTACAAGCCTTCACCTCTTTCCTTGAGATCAAACATCGCTTTGATCTCGAGAAGAGTACTTATCTCACCTCCCTGAGATATTTACTTCTGTTTTTATTTTCTAGTTGAAACATGAACATCGAGCCATCTTCACGATCAACCCAGATCTGTGAATTGGTCGGCCATAGGCTAACATGTTCCCAGCACAGGCAAAGATCCCACGCAAGCAACGACCGATAAACAGTTTCTGCATGTGTTTCTAGGAAGTCGTCTGTTTATTTCTTTTGTAGTGATAAGTCTTATAAAAAGGCTCACTCCGTTGAATCTATTGTAAGTCGATAAACGATTGTAAATGGATTCTACAACGAAACTGATTTCCGACGCAAACATGCTGGAGACCACAGTGGGAGTCATCACTCTCGTTGCTAAGGCTGTAGTATTACAACCGATCAAGATCCCAGTTGATGTAGCGGTCGAGTACGAGTACGACCAATAGAAGTTCGAGGAGTACCTTTCATCCTCCTCCTCCGGAGCTCCCTCGCTCTGCAAGTGTAGGAAGATCTCATCTTCAGAGAAGGTTCATTGGTCTTTAGATCTGATGAAGGCCAGGGTGATGAGTCTCACCCAATCATCACTGAGGCTTCCCCTCACAACGCCCCTCCAGCATCAAACCAAGTTAGAGTTTCTGTTCACAACAGCTCCTCCTCAGTCAAGGAGTCGTTCGATAAAACCGTGCCAACTCTGACGAAGAGGGCTTGTCAGAGACATCGCCAACGTCTCTCTCGTTAGCTCACCAATGCCTTGGAGTAGGTTGACGGAGTTTTCTATTACGCGGATCTAGAGTCAAGGGGGCATCAAGTGATTTAGCTGCCTCAACTGCAAGAAACTCATGTTTCCTCCAAACTATCAGCTAATGAATGAGTTTGTGTCAAAAGGACTCGTTCAACTCTTGAGGAATGTATCCAGAAGCGACGTGCAGTTGACGCACACGCACGTGCTCTTGTGTGAAAGGCACAAGAATATTAGAAAGAATAGGTGGCTAAAGAACTACCAAAATCACGCAAAGTCTGGGTGCCAAAGTCCAAGACGGTGCGAAAATCAAATGAGAAGACATTCGAAACTATCCCTGAGGGCCGAGACACATCAAAGTGCCTCGTGGGCTGAGACACACTAAAGTGTCTCGCCCCTAGCTAAGACACATCCACCTGTCTCGGCCAGAGAGACAGCCCCGCGGTCGCTTCCTTGTCCCCGTCGACACCCGCTCCTAGTTCTTCTTTTGCCGTACCTCCGGTGAAGCCTTATGGTAGTGTTGACCTATCAAAACTCAAGATCACGATGGTGGATCGCCTTGGTCCTCTTCATGAAGATCAAGGCCAAGTTTTGGTGAAAGAACGTTTGGGTCTGGTGAATAAATCCCAAGTGGCTCTTCAGACTGGGGGTCGTGCACGTCCTCCCGTCAAGCCAAAATCATCCCTTCTTAGTAAAATTCCATCACCGCCCGCCTGGGCGTTTGTGACAAAGCCCATGAGCCCGATAAGGCCCTACACTTACAAAGGGGTGGCTCTAAGCATGTAGCTCCTGAGAATGCCAACAAGGCGTTACGTCCCCAGAAGGAGACGTGTCCATCAAAAGATGACGTTATACCTAGGGAGGTATACCAACAATCGATAGGTTGCTCTGGTTATCGTGCTGATGAGTTGTACTATAAGGCTAGGGGTGTGAATAAATTTCAGAAGAGAAGCATCCGAGAAATAACCTCTCACTGTCCATGTGAGAGGCTTATCAGGGTAGTATTATCAGAATGTAGCTGCCCCAAGACCACTCTACAGAGGGTCTCGGTATTTCAAAGGCTTTCCACCGAAACATCAAAGCCTAAATCAAGACGCTTCTGCAAGAGAAGATCGGTCGTTCAAGATGACAAACTCCTAGAAGTCACCATCAACATGGCTGATAAAGGAAAGTCAAAACGGCATTCAACCAACACCACTCTTGACTCTTATCTAGGAATATCCCAACATATATCTCGGCTCCAAATGGGAACAATCCAACGTAGGGATTATCAGAGGATGCATAAAGGAATATTCTGAGATGATGAAGTATCGAACACTTGCTCTACAGTCGTTTCCGATGATATAATGTCTAACATCGGGCGAGCAAGGGAGGCATTCACTATCACTCCCGATTAGTTAACTCAAATGCTTCAAGAAGCTCTGGCTAAACAACGAGAAGAGCTTAGGGCTAAAATAAAGATGGAGATGGAGTTGACCATGCAACAGATGAGGGAATTGCACGCTCGACAACTACAGGCTCAACAACGTCAGCTACCCGAGTCTAGTCAACAAGCTGAATCTAGTCGTCGCAATACCACGATGGTTCAAGCCAATGTAGATGATAGTGACTAGGAGGATGATCATATTTTTGCCGACCCTCCTCCTGAAAACAAAAACACTAGGGATGATCCCATCAACAACTTTAGGGGTGGTCCCATCAACCATGGTCCAATCAATCCTCCTCAACGTCCCCTTAAGAAGGACACAGATGAGGATAAAAAGATGAAAGACCTCAAAAGCAAGGTCAACGCCTTAATGTCTGCTCAAGAGGTAAAAAGACTGGCATTCTGTGCCCTTATCCGAGAGAATGAGAGTCAATCCCATACCCGACAAAGTTTAATCTAATTAACTTGACTCCGTTTGACGGGAGAGGTTCACCCACTCAGCATCTGATTTGTTTCAAGTATCACTTAGGAATGATCTCCAGACATGAACTATTGATGGTTCAGTCATTCGTAGGCACCCTTCGTGGGACCATCTTCGATTAGTACTGCCGTCTCATACCTGGGAGTATTAACGGCTAGGATGACATGGAGAGCCTATTCCTCAACAACTTCTTCGACGATGACACTGAAGTATCGATCGAGACCCTTCTGGATGAGAAGCAGAAAGGCGGAGAGTTAGTCGCCAACTTCATTAAATGTTTCCGAAACAAAGCAATAAATTGCTGAGACCCGATCACGGAAGAGTTCATCCTTCAGACTTGTTACAACAATCTTTGTTTGGATGTCCTGGAAGCCATGAGAGTGGTGCCATCCAAGACTTGGAAAGAATTGATACGGGTGTATCTTCTATTTAGAACGTAGCGATCCTCATGGGAGCTTAAGGATAGATGATTCTCATGGTAACTTGAGAATAGAGGTGTAAAATGACATAGTGGAACACAGGTTGAAGCGTGGAACGAGACGGCGAATTGCAGAATCAAAGCATCCAGTTTTCAGCCCGTGAGTCGACTCATAACAGTCATGAGTCGACTCATCAGGTTGAGTCGACTCATGTCTGTCATGAGTCGACTCATGAAATTCAGCCATTTTGTCAAAAGTCTCTGACCAGTCGACTCATCACTGTATGAGTCGACCCCATGTGTTATGAGTCGACTCATATATGCACATGAGTTGACTCATCGAAGGATTCTTGGTTCGTTTGGATTTTTGTTTGCACGAATTCCTATGGGGTTTTGGCTTGGTTATTTATCACTTTGCTATCCACATTGTTATACCTATGTAAGGGATTGTTTTAGGGTTTCTAAAATCAGATGTAAAAAGAGAGATTCTAATCAAGAAAGATTAGGGTTTAGAGAGAATTGAGAGTTTGTTCTCGATTCTAGTGAGATTGTGAGAGAGGGATTGTAATCTTTTCATACTCATAATTTAGAGATGGTATTTTCCTTCGCCACATACTAAATTATTTTTGTGTTTCTGTCATCCTCTTCTCAACCTATCTTTGATAATTCCACGATCAAAGGTACTCGCACGGCGACTCGTATCAAGTTGGTATCAGAGCAATCAGATCATATGAAGGGGGCATCCTGTGTATGGACCTGACTCGATCACAATACAAGAAGCTAGGTGAGATCCTTATTTTATTGGAAGGAGTCCAGAAATTAAGGAAGAAGAAGATGACTGAAGGAGATAATTCAGTAAGACTTGATGCAATGGAGAAGCAGATCGAGACGATCAGGACGACACTCACTCAACTCGTAGGTCTCATCCATGGAAGTGACAAAAAGAGGGAATCTTCTTCGAAGGGTAAGAAGAAACTCGAAGAGTTCGATGGAGAAGGCGAGAAAACTGATTCTGATGAGGAGGTCGAGATTGTTAAGACTGCTACACATCAAGGGGGTAAAAATTATTACCAAAATCTAAAAATTGACTTCAAGGTGGAAATTCTTGTTTATGATGGAAGTGTCAATATGGAGAAGCTCGATGATTGGATCGAGCATATGAAGATGTATTTCACTCTCTACGGATATATGTCCAAAAAAAGATTGTGTTCACGACTCTGAAGCTTTCGGGGCATGTCTTAACCTGGTGGAAATCCTACTGTATACAGGAGAAGAAGGCGGTATCATGGAACAAGTTCAAGGAGCTACTAAGGAAGCAGTTCTATCTAGTGGGGTTCCTTGAGGAGCTTTGATATAAGTGGTACGGCTTGTGCTAAAGATTCAATCAAACCATTCAAGAGTACACGACGGAGTTCCAGCAGCAGGCGATAGTTATAAACATCGTGACGGACGAATACTCCATCTTCATGAAGTACATGGTGGGTCTGAACAAATAAATCCGGAAGGAGATGAAGCTATTCATGGTCGAGTCTATTGCAGAGGCAAGAATGAAAGCTATTGCCATCGAGGGCAAACAAAAGAAGAGCAAACGAGGCAAAAGGAGATGCAAAACAGACGGGAGGGGAGTCTAGTAGTTCTAAACATAAGGAAGAGAAGAAGGGTGATCCAGGCAGAGCAAAACTGATTTGTAGTCACTGCGAGAAGACAAGACATATCGTTGATTGATACTAGAAGAAGTATCCTCATCTGAAGCCAAAGGGGTTGAAGTGGAAAGAGGAGAAAAAAAGAATATGTGATAGCACAAGGTCCGAAGGAAGTTCCTGAGATGACAGAGCCTAACAGTAGTCTTAATCTTATGGTAGGGAAACAAGCTACGAAAGAGGACGAAGACCCCCGAGAGTAGCTCTTTGTGCTGAAGTTGCAAGTGAAGACCAGTTTGGTTGATGCCATTGTTGATCCAAGAAGCGAAAAGAATTTGATATTCGAGGCCTTGGTTCAGAAGCTGGGTCTGAGGACAGTCAAGCATACGAAACCCTATCCATTAGGGTGGATTCAGAAGGAGACGGGGCTAAGTATAGTTGATCAATACACTGTCAGATTTGTGCTCCACGAGTCATATATTGACGATGTTATGTGCGACGTCGTTCCATTAGATGTTTGTCAAGTTATACTGGGCAATCCGTACTTGTGGGATAGATACGCGATCTATGAAAGACGGGCTCAGAAGAACACATTCACCAAGGATGGTGAAAAGTTCATATTTCGTTCGACGTCTCTTCTGAGGGAGGCAAACTTGGTGACGGTGATGCGAGTGAAGAGGCTAGTGAATGCAAGCAAGAAATCCGTCTCACTGTGCATTAGACTTCAAGACGAGCCATCAAAAAGGAGTTGCATGTTGGAGCAGAAGACGACTACAATGAGATAAGGAACGAAGGAGTCGTTTCCAGTTGTAAGTCGATATCAGATTCCTAGCAAAGCCAGGTGGTACAGAAAGGATGGAGGAGCTGACGAGTTTCCTCAGTTGAAGTTCTAACTTGAATGGGACTTCAAGTTCCTAAAGAAGGGACCCATGATACTGGTGTATTAATCTTCTCTTCGAAACTTAGCGATCCTCATGAGAGCTTAAGGGTAGATGATTCTTATGGTAACTTAAGAATAGAGGTATAAAACAACACAGTGGAACACATGTTGAAGCGTGAAACGAGACGACGAATTAAAGAATCGAAGCATCCAGTTTTCAGCCCGTGAGTCGACTCATAACAGTCATGAGTCGACTCATCAGGTTGAGTCGACTCATGCCTGTCATGAGTCGACTCATAAAATTCAGCCGTTTTGTCAAAAGTCTCTGACTAGTCGACTCATCACTGTATGAGTCGACCCATGTGTCATGAGTCAACTCATATATGCACATGAGGCGACTCATCAAAAGATTCCTGGCTCATTTGGGTTTCTGTTTGTACGAATTCCTGTGGGGGTTTTGGCTTGGTTATTTACCACTTTACCATCCACGTTGTTACACCTATATAAGGGATTGTTTTAGGGTTTCTAAAATCAGATGTTAAAAGAGAGATTCTAATCAAAAGAGATTAGGGTTTAGAGAGAATTAAGAGTTTATTCTCGATTCTAGTGAGATTGTGAGAGAAGAATTATAATATTTTCATACTCATAATTTAGAGAGGGTATTTTCTTCACCACATACTGAATTATTCTTGTGTTTCTGTCATCCTCTTCTCAACCCACCTTTGATAATTCTATGATCAAAGGTGCTCGCACGGCGACTTGTATCAAGAATTTAAGGTGCACGGAGAACAAGCCGAACGCTTCCTCAAATGGAAGAAGGCTGAGAGAGGCCAACCGATGATGAATGCTCCGAAGTAGAATTTTGTTCTTCGCTGTAGGGAATAGGCACCAATAACTACAGTAGATATGAATCAGACGTTCTAACGACAACCGCAAGTGTCATAGCAATCATCATGGCAGCATCAACAGCAGCAGCCTCAAAGGCAGTAGTGGACTTTAGAGCCAAATTTCATGAAGGAATACTCCTTCAAGGAAGATGAAGTTCCTTCTATCTTCAAGTATCTCCTAGAGAACAACAAGGACAAGTTGCCGCCTATCACGGATTAGGAAGAAGCCAAGAGGACTACAGACTCAAAATATTGTGTGTATCACAAAAGGATCCATCATCCAACTAAGGCTTGTTATGCCCTAAAAGACAAAATCCAGGCATTGATTGACATTGGCATCATCACTGCGAAGCAACCCAAGCAAAAGAAGGTGGGTGCGAACGTAGTGTCTATCAGCTTCGGCTCTATCCCTCTTTCATGGTTCCAACCAGAGCCCGTGTCAAGGGTGAAAATGAAGACCGTTAACAATGATTCTCATGGACAATACCAGAAAGGGCTTGTGCCATACACGACCCCTAATGGCGAGGTTCTTTGGGTCTGCCTGGATCTCCTCAATGATGAGCAATGGACATGATCCTCTTCTAAGAAAAAATCCAAGAGCAAGGGGAAATCTTGTTGCCCCGCCTCGGCAATTCCAGAGAAAAACGACGAAGATATCCCTACTTTGCCACTTTCTAAAGACGAGCATGAAGTCTTCATGGCCAATGAAGAACCAGTCTTCGCCTTTAGAAGTGGAAACGAATATCGGTATAATTACCCGGAAGCTTCCGATCAATTGGCTAGACTGGGGGTAGTCACAACACCTCCTAAACCTTCAGAGGAGTCTCAGCAACAACCAACTACTAGACAGAAGGAAGCTACGACTAAGCAAAAGCAAAAGGAACCCCATCATAACGAGGTTTAAAACCCGAAGCAGTCTCGTTTCAGTCGACCGATTGGAAGAGATAAAGCAGGAAGTTTGAACGCGCTATACCACTTCGATGTTATGACTCAACTAGCTAATATCCCAACGAGGATAACTCTATACGAGTTATTACATCTTTCCAAAGGCATCAGGGAGGCTTCACAAGAAGCTTTGGCTAATTCTGATGTATTCCTTACTCAGATCAAGCAAGCCCCTGAAGAGACGAAGTCACGAGGTACTCATTACAACTTCAGTCGTTACAATGAAAATAAAAAGATAGTCTTTTTATAAGACTCTTACACAATGAAAACAAAAAATTATAACTCTCGTCAAAATAAACACAACAGATGTTTATCACCCGCTGTTTGCATGGGATCTTTGCCCATGTCGGGATTTATCCGTGAACCACCTCGGATCAGATCAAAGTGCAGATTTTGTTGACTCGCGAAGTGTTAGACCCTAGAGGGGGGTGATTAGGGTCTTAAGGCAATAATTGTGCAATAAACATTAAGGCAAGCAATCACCACAAATATAAATATGAAAGTAAAAGGAGATAAGATAGAAATAGTTATCCAAGTGATGCACAATATGTTCACGAGATTCGGCTCTCTAGCCGACGTCCCCGCTCCCCACTCTCGAGGAGAATCCACTACACAACCCGGTTTGGAAGTCGGAACTTCTACTACATAGCGATCTCCACTAGATCTCACACTGACACAGTTGATCTCCACGAGATCACCACACATACAACAGCAGCACTTGAAGAATTGTTCTCTCTTACAGCAACCCTATGGCAAGGAGAGAGATTGCACTTGAAGCTTGGATGTGGGATGTACAAGTGTAAAACAAGAAATTGGATTTTGAAAGTCAAAGCTCTTAAACTCAAGAATTAAACACAATTGATTTTTCTCTTGCAAAGTTAGGTGAGAATTAAATGGGGTAGTTGGATATATATAGGAATTAAAAAGAAGAAGCCAAAAACCCCTGTAAAAAGACCAAAAACCCAAATCCCTAAAAATCAGGAAAACTAGCAAACTAGCCGTTATTGAGCGGCGGTCGACCGCAGAGGCACTGGCGGTCGACCGCTAGCCAAAACTAGCCGTTGGAAAATATTTTGGAAAAGTCGCGGTCGACCGCCGAGTCACCTGCAGTCAACCGTGAGAAAAACTATAAAATACTCAGACTCTCTGGAAAAAAGATGATCGACCGTAGCGTCACGGACGGTCGACCACGAGCTAATAAAAAAATAGAGCTGAGTCTTTGGAAAATTTGCGGTCGACGGCGGAGCCATGTCCGGTCGACCGTGAGAAGTTTCCAGGCTCATGAAATGCCTGACCTGTTCACGATCGACCACCGAACCATGTACGGTCGACCGTGGATTGATACAAGACATATACAAGATATTAAAAACAGATTTTGACTTAGGAAAAATTATGAAAAAATCCAAGATGATTTCTGAAAGATGTATAACTTTGTAAAATAGTTTTAATATTGAAAACAAACTGTTTTGTAAAGGAATTTTGCACATAGATCCTTATACATATGAAAAGCAATATTTTGCCAACATTATCAAAGTATGAGTATGAAAAGTGTGTGTGATTTCCCAATAGCTTCAAATAAAATCTACAGCTACTTGCCTACATTCTAGTATTAGAGAGAAAAGAAAAACTAGCAAATATCCTTACATAGAATTACATTCTTTGAGTCTTGATATTGCTATGAGTCGATGAAGCTTCCACTTGTATATGTTGTTCTTGATTAACATTTGCTTCATCTCATTGCTTCCACCTTCTATAGATATTGACGTTGTAGCTTATATTCCATCCAATCCTCCTTTAATGGTACTAACAAACTTGATATACATATTGACTATAATATCACTCAACAAGCAATTTGTACCGATAATGGTGGTTGTAAATCATCATCAAAACATAAGGGCTAACAATCTCCCCCTTTTTGATGATGACAACCAACCATTATATTTGAGCTAAATAAATATAGCTCATGGATAGGTGCTCCCCTATCTATGAGCTCCCCCTTACTATGTGCATAAATGAGAAGATTTCTCTCTCCTTTTGTCACCATCAAAAAGTGGGCTAAATAAAAAGAGAAACATACTTAAAGACATAAAATATACCTCAAGTAGTGGTTCTTACGTATCGACTCCCTCAAGTACTTAGAATTATCACCTCTCACTAGGCTACCGACGCCACTTCTCTCGGTATCGACTCCGTCCTCACCACACACTCCTCTTGGCAATTTGTATGTGCTTAAGCATGTTATGAAAATGAGGCATATATAATATGTGATCAAGCAAACAAGCAAGCAAGAAAAGATTTCAAATAATACATAGGCCCAAACCATTTCTTATGTGACAAAAATCTTTTTCATTAAGAGGCTTGGTAAAGATGTCCGCTAATTGAGATTTAGTATCAATATGAATAAGGGATATATCTTTCCGCTCTATGTGATCACGCAAGAAATGATGGCGTATTTTAATATGCTTGGTTCTTGAGTGCAAAACGGAATTTTTTGAAATGTTTATAGCACTAGTGTTCTCACAAAAAAATTTTGTATTTTGAAAATGCAAATCATAATCAACTAAACTTTGTTTCATCCATAAAAGTTGGGCACAGCATAAGCCGGCAGCAATATATTCCGCTTCCGTAGTGGACAAAGCAACATAATTTTGTTTCTTAGAAGCCCAAGAAACAAGTGTGTTACCCAAAAATTGACATGTACCACTCGTACTCTTGCGATCTATCTTACATCCGGCAAAGTCGGCATCATAAAAACCATAAAGATCAAAAGAAGTGCTTTTGGGATAAAATAAACCAAGATCAATAGTACTATTTACATATTTAATAATTCTTTTAACCATAATCAAATGAGATGTTTTAGGAGAAGCTTGAAAACGTGTACATGCACACACACTAAACATGATATCGGGTCTACTATCGGTAAGGTAAAGAAGACTACCAATCATATCTCGGTATAATTTTTGATCTACATCCTCACCACTATCATCCGCATCAAGCTTGATACTTGTACTCATGGGAGTTGGTGCATGCTTAGAGTTCTCCAATCTAAACTTCTTTACCAATTCTCTAGCATATTTGCTTTGAGAAACGAAAATCCATCCTTATTCTGCTTGACTTGGAGCCTGAGAAAGAATGTGAGCTCTCCTATCATACTCATCTTAAAGTGATCTTGCATAACTTTAGAAAATTCTTTGCATAAAGTTTCATTAGTAGCACCAAAAATGATATCATCAACATATATTTGAACCAAAATGAAATCATTTTTTCTTTTTCTTACAAAAAGTGTATTATCAATCTTCCTTTTAGAAAAAACATTTTCAATAAGAAAACTAGAGTGGCGAGCATATCAAGCTCTAAGAGCTTGTTTTAACCCATATAAAGCTTTTTAAACCCGGTAAACATGATTAGGAAATGAATGATACATAAAACCGGGGGGTTGCTCAACATATACTTCCTCTTCAATGCGACCATTTAAAAATGTACTTTTAACATCCATTTAAAATAATTTGAAATCCTTAAAGCTTGCAAATGCCAAAAACATCCTAATAGATTCTAACCTTACAACCGGTGTAAAGATTTCATCATAGTCTATGCCCTCCTCTTGATTGTATCCTTAGGCAACCAAACGAGCTTTATTTTCTGTTATTATACCATGTTCATCAAGTTTGTTTCTAAAAACCCATTTTGCTCCAATCACACTAACATTGTTAGGTCTCGGAACTAGTTTCCAAATATTGTTTCTTTGAAAATTGTTTAATTCATTATGCATAGCTAAAACCCAAAACTCATCTTTAAAGCATCATTAATCTTTTTAGGTTCAATTTGAGATAAGAAAGCAACATTGCCACATTCACTCAAGGCCTTTAAGCGGGTTAGAACTCCTTGTGAAGGACTCCCTATAATTTGCTCCTTTGGATGATTTGATGTGAATTTGCATGCTTTGGGAAGTTCTTCTTGCTCATGAGTGTTGATGCTATCCACATCCTTTTGAGCATCTATTGACGATGTTTCATTTAATTGCAAGCCTTCCAATCCTCCCTCAATATCATCATCATCATTATTTCTAGGCAAACAATCTTGTAAACCAATATTAGTCTCATCAAAAGTAACGTTTATAGACTCTTCAACAACTAGTGTTCTTTTGTTAAAGACCCTATAAGCCTTACTTGAGCTTAGGTCTAATCAAGACACGATTTAAAACATAACAAGCCATATTAACGGCTTCCACCCAAAAATATTTAGGCAAATCAAATGCATTTAACATAATATGTGCCATCTCTTGTATGGTGTGATTTTTTCGTTCAACAATACCATTTTGTTGTAGTGTTCTTGGGGCGGAAAATACATGAGTTATACCATGATGTGCACAAAAATCATTAAAGAAATTATTTTGAAATTCACCATCATGATCACTTCTAATTTTAACAACTTTTAAATCTTTTTTATTTTCTATTCTTTTACAAAGAAGGAAAATTCTTTAAAACATTCATCTTTATTTTTAAGAAAGATTGTCCATGTAAAACGAGAAAAATCATCAACAACAACAAACACATAGTGTTTTCCTCCTAGAGAGGTAACACGCATAGGACCAAACAGATCAGGATGTAATAATTACAAAGGTTTAGAAGTTGATACCTCATTGATGGAGTTGAAGATAGATTTGGTTTGTTTACCTTTAGCACAATCTTCGCAAACGGTATCCTTGATGAAGTGTAAGTTTGGTAACCCCTTTACAAGATTTCTTTTGGATAGCTTGGATATCAATTCTATGTTGGCATGGCCAAGTCTTTTATGTCAAATCCAAGGATTCTCATCAATTGCCGCAAGGCACTTCACATCTTGATTAACTAATTCATTCATCTCAAAAATGTATACATTAGATTTTCTATTAGCAACAAAAACAATTTTTCCATTCATGCTAATAATGCACTTATCCGGTTTAAAAAAGATATCAAAACCTTTATTACTTAATTGGCTAATACTAAGAAGATTATGATTCAAACCTCTAACCAAATAAACATCTTCTATAACGGGAGAAGAAATCTTACCAATACTACCAATACCAATGATTTTACCTTTCTCACCGCCACCGAAGGAGACATTGCCTCCTTCAATCCTTGATAGGGTTGCAAATAGTTCTTTATTGCCCGTCATGTGATGTGAGCAACCACTATCAATGTACCACATCCCTCTACATCGTGTTTGTGATGTTCCCTACATAAGATGACATAGAAACTTTAGGTACCCAAATCTTGGGTCCTTGGGAGTTAGTGTATTTGGTACCTTTGGGTACCCATGCCATATTATAATAATTCATGTTATTTTTAATTCTACAATAGGTAGATATGTGACCATGCTTCATGCAATATGTGCATACAAAGAGTTTCTTATGTGTAGAAGCATATGATCTATGATGTTCATTTCTTTGAAAACGGTAATGTCTAGAATATGTACGAGTGGGTTTAATTATACCATTTGCAATTTCTAGTTTTTCAATTTTAGATCTTAATTGTTTGTTTTCAAAATCAAGATCCCCTAACAATTCATCTTTTTGAGCAAGAGAGGATTATAATTCCTCAACCATGGAAACATGCAATTTTTTTAATGAAGAGTATTCTTTAGCTATTCTTTTAAACTCAAAGTTTAGTTCTTCTAATGCGGTAGCTAGATCACATTGCATATAAAAAGATTTACTTTCGGTGTCGGAAATAGTCACCTCATCTTCATCGGCCATAAAGCAAACAATATGGTCATGAAGAGCAAACTTTGCTCCTTCCTCATCGTTATCCGAGTCACTTGGTTCGGATTCATCTCATCCGACATACATTGCCTTCTTCTTCTTGTACTTCAAGTATTTCTCCTTGATCTTTGGGCAATCTTTGGCTTGATGACCCGGTTTATTGCACTCAAAACATTTTCCTATACGAGAGGAAGAATAGTTGTTAGATCGGTTAAAATTTTTGTTTACTTTTATTAGTTTAGAAATTCTTCTAGAGATGTGAGCCACTTCTCTAGAAACACCGGTTTCACTATCCGAGGATGAAGAGTCATCAGTAGCTCCTTTAAGAGCAATTGTCTTCTTTTGGGATGGCTCCTCAATAGCCCTTGGGGCCATCAAGAGAAAGGGTGGTGAGATCATGAGCTTCCTCTATGGCTGTAGCTTTAGGTTCCCACACCGGAGATAATGATCGAAGAATCTTGTAGTTCATCTCTTAGGGTGACAACATCTTATATAAGCTATGCAATTCATTGATAATATTAGTAAAGAGAGAAAACATAGTATCGATGGATTCATTTGGAAGCATTTTAAACAATTCATAATCATGCATGAGCCCACTAATTTTTGATTCCTTAACTTGAGGTGTTCCCTCATGTGTGATGCAAAGTTTGGTCCAAATCTTATGTGCGGTAGTGCAAGTAGAAACCCTATTGTATTCATTTGGTGTGAGGCCACAAATTAAGGCATTCATGGCCTTGACATTAAGATTGGCTTGGAGCCTTTCATCATCGGTTATTTTGCTAGTGTCGTACTTTTCTACATATTTCTTTTCAATAATATTTAGGATATCAAGATCAATGCAACGAAGATAGATTCTCATCCTAGCTTTCCAATATGCAAAATTGCTACCGGTAAAAGTGGAGGTCTAGTGGTGGATTATCCCTCTAACATATGCACATTCATTGAAGCCTCCATAAGAACTTTCCTCTAAGGTGGTTAGACCAAAAAACAAATGTAGAGACCATGCTCTGATACCAATTGTTAGACCCTAGAGGGGAGGGGGGGTGATTAGGGTCTTAAGGTAATAATTGTGCAATAAAAATTAAGGTAAGCAATCACCACAAAAATAAAGGTGAAAGTAAAAAGAGATAAGATAGAAATAGTTATCCAAGTGACGCGCAATATGTTCACGAGGTTTGGCTCTCTAGCCTACGTCCCCGCTCCCCACTCTCAAGGAGAATCCACTACACAACCCGGTTTGGAAGCCGGAACTTCTACTACACAGCGATCTCCACGAGATCTCACACTGACATAGTTGATCTCCATGAGATCACCACACATACAACAGTAGCACTTGAAGAATTGTTCTCTCTTACAGTAACCCTATGTCAAGGAGAGAGATTGCACTTGAAGCTTGGATGTGGGATATTCAAGCGTAAAACAAGAAATTGGATTTTGAAAGTCAAAGCTCTTAAACTCAAGAATTAAACACAATTGATTTTTCTCTTGCAAAGTTAGGTCAGAATTAAATAGGGTAGTTGGATATATATAGGAAGTAGAAAGAAGAAGCCAAAAACCCCTGTAAAAAGACCAAAAACCCAAATCCCTAAAAATCAAGAAAACTGGCAAACTAGCCGTTATTGAGCGGCAGTCGACTACAGAGGCACTGGCGGTCGACCGCGAGCCAAAACTAGCCGTTGGAAAACAGTCTGGAAAAGTCACGGTCGATCGTCGAGTCACCTACAGTCGACCGTGAGAAAAACTTGAAAATACTCAGACTCTCTGGAAAAAAGACGGTCGACCGCAGCATCACAGACGGTCGACCGCGAGCTGATGAAAAATAGAGCTGAGTCTCTGGAAAATTTGCGGTCGACCGCGGAGCCATGTCCGGTCAATCGTGAGAAGTTTCCAGGCTCATGAAATGCCTGACCTGTTCACGGTCGACCGCCGAACCATGTCCGGTTGATCGTGGACTTATACAAGACATATACAGGATATTAAAACAGGTTTTGACTTAGGAAAAATTATGAAAAAATCCAAGATGATTTCTGAAAGATGTATAACTTTGTAAAATAGTTTTAATATTGAAAACAAACTGTTTTGTAAAGGAATATTGCACATAGGTTCTTATACATATGAAAAGCAATATTTTGTCAAAATTATCAAAGTATGAGTATGAAAAGTGTGTGTGATATCCCAATAGCTTCAAATGAAATCTACAGCTACTTGTCTACATTCTAGTATTAGAGAGAAAAGAAAAACTAGCAAATATCCTTACATAGAATTACATTCTTTGAGTCTTGATATTGCTATGAGTCGATGAAGCTTCCACTTGTATATGTTGTTCTTGATTAACATTTGCTTCATCTCATTACCTCCACCTCCTATAGATATTGACGTTGTAGCTCATATTCCATCCAATCCTCCTTTAATGGTACTAACAAGCTTGATATATATATTGACTACAATATCACTCAACAAGCAATTAGTACCGATAATGGTGGTTGTAAATCATCATCAAAACATAAGGGCTAACACGAAGGAGTCAAGAAACCGAAGCAATTATCTCGGCAATAGCGAGATAACCACTCTTCTTGAGATCACAGCAATGGTGTGATCTCAAGGGAAGAACTGGGCTGTAGATCTGTCGAACTCTCTATTCTTTATGACGAAGAATTCGCTGAGATCTCTTCCTCCTCTCTGAAATTCGTGGCTCTGCAATCTTTAATTTAGCAGTGCTTTGCCAATGCTTGAGAATTCCTGATCCTCGCAAACGAAGGCCCTATGACTATATTTATAGGCTTCAGGAGTTCTGTTTTTGTTTAAGAATAACCGATTCACTCTTATCCTTAATTATAACCATTTTATCATGTTCTAGGATAACATTAGATCAGTTGGAACAAATCCAGACGGTTAACGGTTGAAAATGGCTCAAAACAGTGTTTTTGGGTCTGCGGACACCCGTAGTGTCTCGGCCTTGGCCGAGACACTTGGAGTGTCTTGGCTTGTCCGAGACACTCACAGTGTTTTCACTAAGGCCTGGGCACCATTCAGGCGCACCCTAGTCAAAATCACTATATCTTTGTCATCCGAACTCGGAATTATACGATTCAAAGTGCGTAGGAAAGACGATGTAGAGATCTACAAGCTCCCATAGTTGAATCATACATGGAGTAGATGAGACATGAGGGGCGCTTTGTCTTTCATAAGTGAAGCGTAACTCCCGATCAGTTCGTATCTTCGTTATTCTGTAGTTTTGCTGCTTCATACGGTTCGTCGACTCATTTCATGCGCTTGTTAATGTGAAATAAGTTTTTGTGACTCAGATAGTGATATTTATTCGTCTTCTCTATCTCGAGCCACGTGCGGGAATCCATGGGCAATTTGTAACACCTAAAGATACCCCCTTCAAAGTATTTCAGTATCGTTTCTTTTATAAAAGAGACTAAAATACTTTGGATGTAATCAGTCCAACCTTCAATCGGTGAAAAGGACCCATAGTTAGCTTCGATTCTTAACTTCTTTGATTTTCGATCTATTCAATATTTTGACGAATAGCTAAAATTCCTTTGGCGCTGCGTTTATCGTCTGGCCGTTGTCAAAGTCTCGAATCGAAACTTATGAGTTTGTTTTAGCTCGTGTCATTGAGTTAACTTTGAACTGACTATCTTCATCTAAAATTTTTATCTGAACTTTGGAGTTGATCGGAGATCATGCGTTGACCATCATTGCCACGCGTTGACCGGCATTGACCTTAGGGTTTCGCATCGACCGACATTGACTTTCATCACAACACATTGACCAAGGGCTACTCGTTGATTGGCATTGAGCTTAGGGTTTCGCATCAACCGGTGTTGACTTTCATCGCAACGCATTGACCAGCGTTGACCTAGGACTACACGTTGACCGATGTTGACCTTAGGGTTTTGCATCGACCGACGTTGACTTTCATTGCAACGCGTTGACCGGCATTAACCTAGGGCACGCGTTGACCGGTGTTGACCTTAGGGTTTCGCATCGACTAGCATTGACTTTCATCGCAACGCGTTGACCGGTGTTGACTTTCATCATAATGCGTTGACCGACGTTGACCTAGGCTACGCGCTGACCGGCATTGACCTTAGGGTTTCGCATCGACCGACGTTGACTTTCATCACAACGCGTTGATCGACGTTGACCTTAGGGCTACATGTTGACCAACGTTGAATGGAATCTATACAGTTTAGACTCTTAAGGCATTGGAGCTTAGTAGTCCCAAACGTCGGGCTATAGGACCAACTATTAAAGTTATTTTGCTTGTAGGTATGGATCTTCTCCTAAAGTTTGTTGGATGCTCAAATCACGAGACCAACTAACAAAACTGGTGCGTTAATTACTCTTGCCTTTATAGGATTTTTGGTAAACCCTCAGCCATCAACGAGTTTGATAAGCCTTTACCGATTACCATTTGAGTCGGGCTAGCATGCAGATTGTTTAAGTCCATTTTGCATGTAACGTTGTGCCAAAAGAGTTAACTCTTTTAGTTCTACGAGATTGAATACGTAGACTTCGTCTTTCTCATGGGAATAGACTACCCAGCAACGCGCATTAGACGCTGACTTATCCCTACTTAGACTTCAGGATAAAAGTTCCCAGACTTGGATTCTGGTGTTTTATTCAATCGGTGAAAGACTAAACCAGTAATGCATGCTAGACGTTGACTTATCCCTTTTTAGGATTCAGGATAAAATTCCCCGTACGTGTGAGGCGTGGATTTTGGAAGTTGAAAAGTAGTGTCTTCTCTTAGGGTAAAGACGAACCCGATGTTGGAGAGGAAGACTTTTATATTCTATCTCCAGTTATAAAGAAAACTCAAAGTGAGATCTCTGTAGGATCTGAAATAGATACACTAGAACACTAGAGGGTGGTGAATAGTATTTTTTTAAAATTTATGCAAAGTAGATTATAAAATTACAAAGAAAAATAGCAATCTTAGAAATTTACAAACACAAACACAAAGATTTATACTGGTTCCACCAATCCGTTGTACATCCGGTCCCCAAACAAATCCCGCTTGAGAGTTTCCGCTATGATTTTGAATAAACTTACAAAATCAAAAAGCAAACCTGACCAATTTACAAGTCCCTGCAAATTGCAACACCAATTGACAAACACCTTGCTAATTTGCACATCATTCTCTAAACCAAGAGATTAACACCTCTCACAAACCGAGAGAACTTTTGAAGCAACAATTTTGATTCCTATAAGCCTTGATTTATAGTGTAGTGTAATAGTAGCTTAGGAATGATTTTAACTTCTGTAAATTGCCTAAACAATAAGTATTTGAATGATGTTTAAAGGCAATTTCAGAAACTTTTCTTTTTCTCAAAATCTAAATATTTTCACTTAAAAAATGCACAAAGATCAAAGCTTATGGGTATGTAAGTCTCTGTATTTTTTCTAAACAAATAACCTATTTGTAGCCCTTGAAAAGACAATTTTTTGAAAAAATGTTTAAAAACGGCTATAAACAGTCATATATTCAAACTTTAAATTTTGAAAAAACTGTATCTGTAGTCGACTACAAGATAGATTAGTCGACTACACTGAGTTTAAATAGACTGTGAATTTAGAAAATTTCTCAGTAGTCGACTATAAAGTTTATTAGTCGACTATACTGTAATTTGACAGAAACTTGGAAAATGAAATTTGCCTTCAGTAGTCGACTATAATGTCAATTAGTTGACTATACTGTAAAATAACAGAAACTTATGTTTCTGTCATAAACTTGTGTAGTCGACTATTATCCATATTAGTTGACTATGCTGTAAATTTACAGAAACATATATTTAAGACATATACATGAGTAGCCGACTACTATTCTAATTAGTCGACTACTAAGAGTTAGAAAATGATATGAATTAAATGTTTTGACACTTCATTTTTAACTATAACTCTAATGGTTAACATATGGGATTTCTATAGGATATGGTGGTGGTTGACTAGAAGAAGTTCCTGCTTGAGTTGAAGATTGTGGAATATCTTGTAGAATTTCTTCTTAATGTGGATGTGGCTCATCTTGAGGATTTTGTTCTTGAATTTTAAAATTTGTTAACTTCATTCTAGTTAGGGCATTGGAATCAAAGAATTCAATGGAACGGACAACAGAATTTTCAGATTGAAGATCCACATGAAATTTATCAAAGATTTTTGTTAAAAAAGCACCATAAGGAAGAAATCCTCTTGTTATTGTCAGAAGATTGTCAAAGTAAACTTTAGCCCAATTAACTTGGATATTTCCCATTATAGCATATAGAGCTTTTGCTAAGTCTGGGGAAATGAAATGGAAACTCCCAGTTTTTGAAAATAAGTTATACGCTAAGATTCGTGCAATGAACCTAGGAATTGGACGAAGTTTGTTTGAATTATTTAAAGGTTTACTATAACCAGAAAGAAATATATGATTAGATAAAAGATTTGAATCATTCATCCTAATTGACCTAAGAGAGACTCCTTGATGAGGAATATTAAAAAATTTTCCAATTGACTTTGTATTCAAGTTAATTTCTATTCATTTAACAAGAGTTTTAAGTTTTTCAGAACCACCAATAGTTCCAACATGTTCTATATTAGTATAGAACAATTGAGCAAGAAAAGGAGATGTGGGTTTTCTATTTTCAACAGAGAATAATTCAAGCAATCCCACATTATCAAAATATGATCCAAAGTTCCAGGGAATAAAATCATCAAATTTCACAAATCGTCCTGGAAGAACTTTAAAAGTGGATATTTTGTTAAATTCTTTTAGTAAATCAGGACTTTTTAAGTAAATGATAATTTCTTCGTTAACATTAGTATGGATTTGCTTAGCTTTCTTAGCTCTAGACATGATGAAACAGAAAAATAATAGAAGATACAAAGATCAAGTTTAGAAATTTACCACAGGTTATTGAAACCCTAGATTAGTCAACTAATAAGTGATGTATTCGACTACAGAACCTGATAGAGTGGAGAAAAAGATGAATTTGATGAAAATTTTGAGGAGAAAGATGATGCCCTAACTTGGAATCGATGGGTTCTGAAGAGAGGAAGAAGAAGACTCGATTTTAGGATAAGTTAGTGGGTAGTTTTTAGGTTTTTATCTTTTATTTTTTTAAAAGAATTATATTGTATGGTTCAGATTGAATCGTAAAATAAATGAAAGGTGTAGATTTTTATCTTAGATATGTGGCTATGATTGATAGAGTTAAAAATCTATGGTTGAGATGAACTCTACTTAAAAGAAACGGGTATTGGGTTTTGGGTTTGTTTTTTTTTTAAATCCAATAAGCTTTAAAACTGTAAAACTGTGAATTCAGTATTAGTAGTCGACTAATAAGAAAAGTAGTCGACTACACTGTAATCGACAGAAAGTTATTTTTTAGATTTTAACACAGAGTAGTCGACTGTAGGTGAAATTAGTCGACTACACTATAATTTACAGAAAACCTTATATGCAATGCTTGTGCATGTAGTCGACTATAGGTCAAATTAGTCGACTATTAAGAGTATGTATGCATATGTGTTTGTTTTAAATTTTGATTTAAATCTTCAAATGAACATATACCTAATTCCCTTCTTAATTTAACATAAATTTCTTCTTTAAGGGTTTTGTTAATATATCTACTATTTGTTTATCAGTAGGTATAAATTTTAATGAAATATCACCTTTAAGCATATGATCACGTAAGAAATGATGTCTAATATCAATATGTTTTGTACGTGAATGTTGAATAGGATTTTTAGATAAATTAATTGCACTAGAATTGTCACACATTATGGATGATATTGGACAATTTATGCCATAATTAGATAATGTTTGTTTCATCCATAAAATTTGAGCACATGCAAGACTTGCAGTAATATATTCAGCTTCAGTCGTTGATAATGATACTGAATTTTTCTTCTTACTAAACTAAGATACAAGTGAATGTCCTAAGAAATGACATGTTCCACTTGTACTTTTTCTATCAGATTTACATCCGGCAAAATCAGCATCACTATATGAAATTAAATCAAATGTACTATGTTTTGGATAAAACAATCCATAATTTGTAGTATCTTTAAGACATCTAAAAATTCTTTTCACTGCTTTAAGATGTGATTCTTTAGGATTTGATTGAAATCTAGCACATAAACATATACTAAACATAATATCAGGTCTACTTGCAGTAATGTAAAGAAGTGATCCAATCATACCTCGATAAAGCTTTTGATCAACATTCTTACCATTTCTATCTTTGTCAAGTGATATAGTTGTACTCATTGGTGTTGGTTTGCTTGTTGTATTTTCCATTCCAAAGCGTTTGAGTAAATCTTTTGCATACTTGCTTTGATTGATGAATATTCCTTCTTTTAATTGTTTAATTTGAAGTCCAAGAAAGAAATTTAGTTCACCCATGTGACTCATTTTAAATTCATCCTGCATGGTCTTAGCAAATTCTTAACAAAAATTATCGTTAGTAGAACCAAAAATAATATCATCTACATATATTTGGATTATTAAAATATCTTTATTTATTTTCTTAATAAATAATGTTAAATCAACTTTTCCAATTTTAAAACTTGAAGTTAAAAGAAACTTCTTTAATCTATCATACCATGCACGAGGTGTTTGTTTAAGACCATATAAAGCTTTCTTAAGTTTAAAAATATGATTTAGAAAACTTTCATGTTCAAAACCTGGAGGTTGTTCTACAAAAACTTCTTCTTTTATAAAACCATTTAGAAATGCACTTTTAACATCCATTTGAAATAATTTAAAATTCATAAAGCATGTAAATGCAAGTAAAATTCTAATTGATTCTAAACGAGCAATAGGTGCATAGGTTTCATCATAATCAATTCCTTCTTCTTGATTATAACCTTGAGCAACTAATCTAGCTTTATTTCTAACAACTTGACCAAATTCATCTAATTTGTTTCTAAAAATCCATTTTGTTCCAATAATGGATTTATTTTGAGGTCTAGGTATAAGATCCCAAACATTATTTCTAGTAAATTGATTAAGTTCATCTTGCATAGCAATTATCCAAGAATCATCAAGAAGAGCTTTTTTATATTTTTAGGTTCAATAGTTGAAATAAAAGCAGTATGAGCAATCAAATTAAAATGAGATCTAGTAGCTACTTTATCAGAAATATTTCCAATGACTAAATCATGTAGATGATTTTTAACTTCCACAAAATCTTTAGGTAAATCATTTTGTAAATTATCATCTTTTGTAAATCTAACATTAGAGTATCATGAATAGTATCAATTATATCATCATCATTATTTAAAACAATGGGTGGTTTTGAAAATTTTCATCAAACATGTAAAGATTCTTTAATAACTAAAGTTCTTTTGTTATATATTCTATATGCTTTACTATGATTAGAATATCCAACAAAAATTCCTTCATCAGATTTGAAATCAAATTTATCTAAGTTATCCTTTGTGTTTAAAATAAAACATTTACAACCAAAAACTTTAAAGTAAGATACTTTAGGAATCTTGTTATAAAATAATTCATAAGAGGTTTTCATTAAAATAGGTCTTAATAAAACTATGTTTAATACATAACAAGCTATTAATACAGCTTCTGCCCAAAAATATTTTGGTAAATTACTATCACACAACATGGTTCTAGCACATTCTTGTAAAGTTCTATTTTTTTCTTTCTACAACTCCATTTTGTAGAGCAGCACAAGGAAAAAAAAGTATGTGATATACCATGTTTATTACAAAATTTGCAAATAATTCATTTTCAAATTCACCTCCATGATCACTACGTATAGAGATAATAGAAGAAGATTTTTGATTTTGAATTATTTTACAAAAAATAGAAAACTCATTAAAAGCATCATTTTTATGTTTAAGAAAAATTACCCATGTGAATCTAGAATAATCATTAACAAGAACAAATGCATATCTACTTCCATTTAAAGATGCTACTCTAGAAGGACAAAAAATATCTCTGTGAATTAGTTCTAATGGTCTACTTGTAGATATTACATTTTTAGATTTGAAAGAAGATTTATGCATTTTTCCTTGTTGACATGCATCACAAAAATAATAGTAATTAAATCAATATCATAAATTAAGCAAGATTCTTTTTCAAAAATAATTTTAAAACATTTATCACAAAGTTGACTAATACTAAGTAAATTATGTTTAAGACCATCAACTAATAAAATATTATCAATAATAGGTTTGTTTGGATTACCAACAGATCTAATACCGATAACTTTTTTTTTGTTGTTATCTCTAAAAGTAACAGTACCACCATCCTTGTTTTGAAAAGATGACAACAATTGTATGTTTCCAGTCATATGTTTGGAGCAACCACTATCCAAAATCCACCTTTCTTGGGTACCTGAAATAACGAACATTTACAGTTTTGGTACCCATACTATGTTGGGTCCTTTAAATTAGCCTTTAGGAAACCAAACCCATGAAAAGTTTGATTTGCCTAAATAGTTAGTTGATAAACAAATATTTTTAATAAAATCAGAAATATAAAAATTCTTATGTAAAGAAGATAATTTTTTTGGAACCTAAATAGAAAAGAATTTTGATTTCTTATTACACAAATTTTCATTTTTATATTCATACAAATCACAAGAAGGTTTTACAAAAATTGTTTTCTTTGATTTATTTTTATTAAATTGAAAACCTAATCCTTTTGTCTTTTGTGATTCTTTTTGAAAAGAAAGTATATTATTAAGATTTTCTTTACCTTTATTGAATTTGCTTACATTCAAACATATATCCTCATATTTTGATTTAAAAGAAGAAATATCTTTATCTAAACTATTAATGCGAATTTTTAAATCATTACATTCTGATTTTAAATAAACATTTTCATTAGATAAACATTCATTTTCTTTATGCAAAGAATAATTTTCTTCTTTCAATTCAATTACTTTAGAATTCAAAATAGTAGAAGAATTAAAATCAGAAATTTCTTCAACTAATCTTTTATTTTCACATTTAAGAAAATTATGTGAAGTCTTTAATCTCACAAAAGTTTCATATAATTCATTGAAAGCATCTAAAAGTTCTTCATTGTCACTTACTTTATCTTGTGCCATAAAGCACATGTGAGCACTTTTCTTTTCTTCAATTTCTTCATCTGAAGATGACTCATCACTATCATCCCAAGTGACTGCCATTGCTTTCCTTTTCTTATTATTTTGAATATTATTAAAGTTGTTAAAATAACTTGATTTTTGCTTATTCTTCAACATTGGACAATCTTTCTTCATATGACCTGGTTTATTACACTTATAACAAAGAGGGTTATTTGAAATTAAACTCTTAGATTTAAAATTACCTCGTTTTATAAATTTCTGAAATTTTTGTGCAAACATGCCCATTTCTTCATCATCATCATCTGAATCTTCTTTATCAGAAGTAGTATTGAATGCAAGTACTTTCTTGTTCTTTTTTTCTTCATCATTTTTTCTATCTTCAATTTGAACTTCATACGCCATAAGATTTCTGATAAGATTTTCAAGCGTAAGAGTTGACAAATCATTGGCTTTTTCGATTGTGGTAACTTTCTTTTCCCATTATGGAGTAAGTGATCGGAGTATTTTTCTTACCATCTCCACTTGTGTGTATATTTTTCCAAGACCAATGAGAGAATTTGTGATGTTGGTGAATCTTGTGAACATTTCTCCAGTAGTCTCGTTTTCCTTCATCTTAAATAATTCGAATCTGTGTACAAGAATAGAAATTTTAGATTCTTTAACTTTATTTGTACATTCATGAGTTACCTCAAGTGTATGCCAAATATTATATGCAGATGTGGCCGTTGACACCCTATTAAACTCATTCTTGTCAAGTGCACAGAATAGTGCATTCATGGCTTTGGAGTCCAAATTTGCATTTTTCCTTTGAGATATAGTCCATTCTGAAAAAGGAGTTGTAGGCTTCTCATATTTTGTTTCTATAACGTTCCAAAGTTTATAACCAATAGATTAAAGGTAAATCTTCATTCGGCACTTTCAATAGTTATAGTTCAATCCATCGAACATTGATGGACGATTTGTAGAGTGACCTTCTTTGAATTGTGATGTATTTGTAGATGCCATCTTTTACCTTGCTCTGATACCAAATGTTGGATTGAAATAGATACACTAGAATACTAGAGGGGGTGAATAGTATTTTTTTAAAATTTATACAAAGTAGATTATAAATTGTAAAGAAAAATGGCAATCTCAGAAATTTACAAACACAAACACAAAGATTTATACTGATTCCATCAATCCAGTGTACATCCAGTCCCCAAGCAAATCTCGCTTGAGAGTTTCCACTATGATTTTGAATAAACTTACAAAATTAAAAAGCAAACCTGACCAATTTGTAAGTCCCTATAAATTACAACACCAATTGATAAACACCTTGCCAATTTGCACACCAATCTCTAAACCAAGAGATTAACACCTCTCACAAACCGAGAGAACTTTTGAAGCAACAATTTTGATTCCTATAAGCCTTGATTTGTAGTGTAGTATAATAGTGGCTTAGGAATGATTTTAACTTCTGTAAATTACCTAAACAATAAGTATTTGAATGATGTTTAGGGGCTGTTTGGTTGGTTTCCTAAAAACCAAGAATAGGAAATGAAAGCATGGAAATCTCCCATTTCCTATTTTTAACCATTTCCATCCCTAAAACTTACCCCAACATTCAATAAAATATTATTTTATCATCCAACTCATCTAATAACATATTATTTTATCATCCAACTCATCCAATAAAATATTACTTTTATCATTCAACATCTAATAAAATATTATTTTTATCATCACATCATCCAACTCATCTCATCTCATCCCATCACATATTTAAAAATCAATCACATCATCCAATAATATTGTGACAACTCATCTCATCTCCTTAAACTTTCATCTCCACCCATTTCCTCCAAAAAAAAAACAAGGAAATTGATTTTCTTAAGTATGAGTCACATCATCCAATAATATAATGACAACTCATCTCATCTCATCTATTTTCTTATTTTTAAGAATGAACCAAACACAAGAAAAGAACCTATTATAGGAAATAGGTTTTTTATAATACATTTCCTTATTTTTTTAGCCAACCAAACAATCTCAAAATAAGTTTTCTTAAAAAATCACTCACATCATCCAATAATATGACGACAACTCATCTCATCTCATCTCCTATTCTTTAATTTCATTCTTTTTTTCCAACCAAACAACCTCAAAATAAAATTTCTAAGAAATATGTTTCCTATTCTTTGATTTCCCTCTTTTTTTAGACAAACAAACAGCCCCTTAAAGGAAATTTCAGAAACTTTTTTTCTCAAAATCTGAATATTTTTCACTAGAAAAAAATACACAAAGATCAAAGCTTATGGGTATGTAAGTCTCTGCATTTTTTCTGATCAAATAACCTATTTATAGCCCTTGAAAAGATAATTTTTTGAACTTTAAAAACGTTTAAAAACGTCTATAAACAGTCATATATTTAAACTTTAAATTCTGGAAAAACTATATCTGTAGTCGACTACAAGACAGATTAGTCGACTACAATGAGTTTAAACAGACTCTGTGAATTTAGAAAATTTCTTAGTAGTTGACTATAAAGTTCATTA
This sequence comes from Asparagus kiusianus, assembly GCA_022839385.1. Lineage (NCBI taxonomy): Eukaryota > Viridiplantae > Streptophyta > Magnoliopsida > Asparagales > Asparagaceae > Asparagus > Asparagus kiusianus. The sequence goes on along the minus strand of BQKN01000112.1, from coordinate 169,599 downwards.
GTCGACTATACTATAATTTAACAAAAACTTGGAAAATGAATTTTGCCTTCAGTAGTCAACTATAATGTCAATTAGTCGACTATACTGTAAAATAACAGAAACTTATGTTTCTGTCATAAACTTGAGTAGTCGACTATTATCCATATTAGTCGACTATACTATAAATTTACAGAAACATATATTTAAGACATATACATGAGTAGTCGACTACTATTCTAATTAGTCGACTACTAAGAGTTAGAAAATGATATGAATTAAATGTTTTGACACTTCATTTTTAACTATAACTCTAATGGTTAACATAGGGGATTTTTATAGTTAACCAACACACTAAGCCTGTGTTAGTGTGTTCTAATATTTATGTGTGTGGGTGTGTGAGTGATCAAGGCTTGTATAATAATTCTAAGTAAAGAAAATGTAAAATATATTATCTCATATGTTCTTCATATTCTTCACTTCATAATGCCTTGAATCTCAACTTGTACTTGTTCATATTTTGATATTGAAAGCCGCATATAAGAGTTAGTACATTTGTATAACACACATTGTATAAATTATTATCATCAAAATAATATTATGGAGATATGATAATCAATAATCTCCACTTCAAGAATCTGAAGAGTGAAACTAAGAGTGGGATCTCCACTCTGAGAATCGAAAAGATTCGGATAATCCTACCTGTCAGAAGGTTTGATTACCGAACTAAAGGTGAATTTCTCATTTATCGAGAGTGAATTGTGGTTTTGGCCCTAACTGTAGGAAGGTTTGACCAAGTGGGAGTTTGAGGTGATCCTAACTGTAGGAAGGTTTGATCACTCGATTTGAAAATGAACCTCTCATTCATAAAAGGAATCGAGAGGAGATTTTAGCTTTGGCCCTAACTGTAGGAAGGTTTGACCAAATGGGCAGTTTGAGCGATCCTAACTATTTAAAGGTTTGACCGTTCAATTTATGGACCTCTCGTTCATAGAAAGAATCGAGAGGGGATTTTGGTTGTGGTCCTAACTGTTTAAAGGTTTGACCAAGTGGGAGTGAAAGTATAAATCACAGTGGGAGTGTTGACTTGTATGAATCACTCAGTGGGGGTTTTTGATGTCAAATGACGAGATCTTGACACGAAGGGGATTTGACAATCGCAATAGACCGTTCGAATTAAAATTTTCAGTACGTGCTATGTCAGGACTTTAACAACAGGAGTTTAGTGTTTATCACTTTGTTTGTAATGACAGGGCTATCCCTAAGAATATTACATGTAATATTCTTTTGGGAACTTCTCATTACACGAATTATCCACCCCCAGCTTTCTTTGCGAAAATGGGTCTAATGAGGAGCACATTATCCTGAATCACATGTTCGGATTATCCTTAAGAATATAAGATTCTCCAGGAACTTTCTGTCAAAGATAGGAAACAATTTAGACTCATATACTTATTAGAGTATGCAGGGAGCATTTTAACCTTATACACCTGATGGAGGATTGAGAAGCAGTTTATACTCGTATACTCTTCGGAGTCTTGATTTGGATTAATTTAGCGTTATGATGCCAGCTTCAACTAAGATTTGGATGCTATTCTTGAGTGCGAAACAAGCATTGGTGGGATGAAGGATCCTCCTATGGTACGCACAGTACTTTGGATCCGAAGTATTATTAGTTTCCTCCTGATTTGTGATAGGTGGCAGCTTGATCTTGTTATTTTCGAGGAGGGATTCAAAAATGGTTGGAACGTCTTTATCCTTGAAGGAGTACTCTTTTTGAAATCTCAGATCCGAAGTCTTTTGCTATCTTTCGGGTTGCTACTGTGACGTCTAATTAACATCAACAGCTAGTGCAGGTGCCTTCCCCTTTCTACAGAAAGCAAAGTTTGATTTTGGATGGTTAGTCGTTGGTTGGCTTCTCTCGGCTTTCTTCCTTCTGAGGAAGCATTCGGCTTGCTCTCTGTGCACCTTCAACTCTCTCCAAGTTTTGGATGGTGCTACTCCTATAACTTCCAAGATATCAATGGATATTTTGTTATGACAGGTTTGGAGGATGAAGTCCTCTGTGACTGGATCTTAACAATTCATCGCCTTATTTTGGAAGCGCTTGATGAAGTCATCGACCGTCTCCTCATCTTCATGCTTCTCTTCAAAGAGCATCCTGATTAGTACCTCGATGTCATCATCAAAGAAATTATGGAGAAATGAGCTTTCCATGTTATCCCAGCTATTGACACTTCCAGGCTTGAGAAGGCGGTACCAATCGAAGGTAGCCCCGCGAATGGTGCCCACGAATGACCGAACCATCAAGCCTTCATTGCTAAAAAATCATGCCCAAGTAGGACTTGAAGTAGATCAGATGTTGAGTGGGCGAGCCCTTCCCGTCGAACGCCGTAAAGTTGATCAGGTTAAATTTCGTCGGGTACGGGATAGACTCCCATGCTCTCGGGTAAGGACACAGAATACTGGTCTTCTTTACCTCTCGAGTAGACATTAAAGTGTTGATTTTTCTCTTAAGGTATTTCATCTTTTCGTCCTCGTTTGTATCATGCTTTGGACGATTTCTAAGAGGAACAACGCGACCACTCCAGGCATTATCATCTTTGATGGGACCACCCCCAGCATTGTTGTCTTCAGTGGGGTCACCCCCAACGTTTTGATTAATATGAGGGTTATTAGCATTGAGGTGTTCGTCCACGTTTGAATCACCACCTACCTGGTAGGCATTGTTGTGATGACTAGATTCGCTAATCTGATTAGACAAATCCCGGATCTGTTGGTCATGTGTTTCCCTCATCTGTTGCATAGCCATTTTCATTTCAAATTAAAAATTTTCTTTCTGCTTGGCCAGAGCGTCTTCAAGGATTTTGGCCATTTGCTCAGTGTTGATCATAAATGCCTCGTAGGATTGTCCTGGGCTAGATATCATATTGTCATAAGTGACTGCAGAGTTGGTATCTGATGCTTTATTATCTGAGGATAATCCTCTATTCATCCTCTGATAGTCCCTACGTCTAGTAGTCTTTGTGCGTAGCCGAGTTAGACAATGCGATATAAGGGGGTCTAAACTAGAAGGTTGGGTCGACTTTCCCTTATCAGCCATGTTAATTGTGACTACGGATTGTTTAGGTTTGACAGCTTCTAGCTAGAGTCGAGACATTAATTGGGCTATTTCACGAATTGACTCTTCTTTCTAGAGAAAAGTCGGGACTAGAACCACTTGAAACAATCAGAGACTTTCCCTTATTGACCATATTGATAGTAACTTCTGGGAGTTCGTCATCTCGAACGACCAATCATCTTTTGTGGAAAAGCCTTGATTTGGGCTTCGATGCTTTATTGTAGATCCTTTCGAATACTGAGACTCTTTGTGGAGCGGTCTTGGGGTAGCTACATTCTGATAACACTACTCTGATTAACCTCTCACAAGGCAGTGAAAGTCCATTTCTGGGGTATTTCTCTTTCAAGACTTACCCCCAGCCTGATAGTATAACTCATCGGTGTTGAGGTCGGAGCAACCTATTGGCTGTTTATCAGGTATAAAGTCGTCTTCTACCAGACATATTTTCTTCTGTATAAGCAATGCCTTATTGGCATTTGCAGGAGTCACACGTTTGGAATCATACCTTTGTGAGGGTGAAACCCTAACGGGCTCCTAGCCTTCTGTACGCATCCGCAAGCGGTCGGTTATAGGAACAGTCTTGTTAGGCGGTCGTGTACGACCCCCAGCATGAAGAGTTGCTCGGGATTTGTTCACCAGTCCCAAACGTTCTTTGACAGGAGTTTTGCCTCGATCTTTGTGTAGAGGACCCATGTGATCCTTCAATGGAATTCTGAATATGGAGAGACCAACACCGCCGTAGGGTTTCGTCGGATGTGCGTGAGTAGAGGGAGTGGGATCTGAAGTTGATGAAGGCTGAATAGTAACTTCGTCTGCTTTTGCCTTAGGCGCTGATTTAACCTTTGGCATCCAAACCCGTTTATACTTGGATGATTTCTTATCCGTCTCTTCTTTCTGCATTTCTTGTGCTTTTCGCACAAAGATCCAGGCGTGTGCAAGAAGTGTGCAATACTTCTGAATGCACTCCTCCAGAGTAGAACGGGTCTGTTTGACACGAATCCATTCGTTAGTAGGTGATTTGGAGAAGAATTCTGAAGCTTGTTATGGTAATGGTTTAGCCACTTGGTGTCTCCTGGACTTCAGATCCGCTTAGTAGCGGAGCCCATCCACTTGCTCCAAAGCCTTAGCAAATTGGCGGGTGAGACGTTGGCGACACCTCCGACGAGCTCTCTTCGATATATTTGATGCGCCTTCAGTAGCTAACTCCTTAATAGAGGCGGTGTCGGGATCTGTGGCTTAGGCTTCATCGGACACTGGCAGATCGTTGCGAGGTGCTATTGCAGCAGTGGTAGCGGGGAGTTTGCCTTCTTAGGTCTTCAAATCTGAAGACCAACGGATCTTTCGCGAGGAGGAGACCTTCCTGCATTTGCGAGAAGCGGCGGATCTAGAGGAGGAGGAGTCGTACTACTCGAACTTCTGTTGGTCGAACTCGTATTTGACCTCTTCAGCCACAAGGACCTTATTTGTCAGCTATGGCACGACAGCCTTGGTAGTAAGGCTGTTGGCTTTCACTGTGGTCGCTAGCTTGTTTTGGTTGAAAATTAGTTTCTTCATTAAGGTATTCATTACAACTTTAGTCGTTACAAAGAAAACAAAAAAATAGTCTTTTAATAAGAATCTTACACAATAAAAATAAAAAATTACAACTCTCGTCAAAACAAACACAATGGATGTTTATCACCCGTTGTTTGCGTGGGATCTTTGCCTGTGCTGGGGTTTATTCATGAACCACCTCAGATCAGATCAAAGTGCAAATTTCATTGATTCACGAAGGAGTCAAGAAACCGAAGCAAGTATCTGGGCAACAGCGAGATAACCACTCTTCTCGAGATCACAACAATGGTGCAATCTCAAAGGAGGGTTACAGATCTGTTGAACTCTCCTTCTTTATGATGAAGAATTCACTGAGATCTTCTCATCCTCTCTGAAATTCGTGGCTCTTCAGTCTCCAATTCAACAGGGCTTCGTCAAAGCTCGAGAATTCTTGATCCGTGCAAATGAAGGCCCTAGGGCTGTATTTATAATCTTCAGGAGCTCTATTTTTGGATAAGAACAACCAATTCACTCTTATCCTTAGTTATAACCATTTTATCATGTTCTAGTATAACATTAGATCAGTTGGAATAAATCCAGACAGTTAACGGTTGAAAACGGCTCAAAACAGCGTTTTTGGGTTTGCGGATACCCGCAGTGTCTCGGCTATGGCCGAGACACTTGGGGTGTCTCAACCATGGCCGAGACACCATGAGTGTCTCGACCTTGGCTGAGGCACTTGGAGTGTCTCTGCCAAGGCCTAGGCACCGTTCAGGCGCACCTCGGTCAAAATAGTTATATATTTGTCGTCCGAACTCAGAATTACGCGATTCAAAGTGCGTAGGAAAGCCGGCAAAGAGATTTACAAGCTCCCATAGTTGAATCATACATGGAGTAGATGATACATGAGGGGAACTTCATCTTTCTTAAGCAAAGCATAACTCCCGATTAGTTCGTATCTTCGTTATTCTACAGTTTAGTTGCTTTATACGGTTCGTCAACTTACTTCATGCGCTTATCGACATTAAATAAGCTTCTGTGACTCAGATAGTGATGTTCATTATCTTCTTTCTTTCTCGAGCCGTGTATGGGAATCCGTGGGTAATTTTTAACACCTACAAGTTCCCTTGCATCACCTTCACTAGGGATGACATGCAAGTGCGAAACTCGAAACATGATAGGCTTTTGTACTTCATCGGATACATCGGCTCAAGCATTATCAACCAGATCCAAGTTGATCTGGGTTTCGCAGTCAGTATCATGCCACTCCGATTGATGTATTATCTTAGAATTCTCGCCAGCAAGTTGGCTTCCACATGCACTGTTATCTATGGATTCAACACTAGTGGGTCCAGACCATTGGGTAAAATCAAAGTGAAGTGCCATCTTAGAGATTTGAGGTCAGAGGTCACATGTTATATGATTGATGCTGAGACCTCCTATAACTTACTATTGGGTCAACTCTGGATCCATGGTAATGTTATAGTTCCTTCCACCCTCTATCAGTGTCTAAAATACGTGGACACTAATAACGAGGTAAAGATGGTGGTCACGGATAAGCAGCCATTCAAGGGGTTAGAAAATTATTTTATTGACTCCCTTTTATATGGTGTTGATTCTGATACTGAACCATCGGCCTAAGGCACGGACAGCGAAGAGGAAATTAATACCGAAGTTGAACTCAATTACGATGAAGGTCTTATATTAAATGACATTGAACCCTTTGTAATTGATTTTAACGGTGGTGAATCGTTGATGGAAGTTGTAACTAGTAATTTGCCGATCATGCAATAAATAAAGATTTAGAGTACTCATCGTGTCTTAATGATGTAATGCAGGGGCTGTATAATAACCCTGACATACACATGTCACTTCGATTATCTTGCATGACAAAGAAGTGTGTCCAAGACTCCTTTGGAACAACTCTTGTCCTTCCTACCAGGGCAGGGGGTGGAAAGGAGATAGTCTTTGATAAAGGAGAGTTGTGTTCACCACTAAATCCCTTTGTGAAGAATGATAGCGATAATGAGAGACCCGGTCTCCATTTATTTAGATATAGTTTGTAATTGTGTAACTACATGAGGAAATAGGGATACAACTTTGCACTCGAAGAAGGCCTTTGCTTTGGTCTAGATCCTCGAGTCCCTCCTCGGCATGCCTATGTACCAAAGGGGAAACCTAACAACTATTATGGACATAGAAGAGGTCTGGGCTATGTCTCTTCATCTGATGACGAATGTTGCTAGCAGGTCAATGATCAATCATCCAACCCAAACAGAGATGGTCACTCGTCAAACTCTTCGGATTGGGACTCTTATGTTAGCCTCGGAGAAATATTCAAAGACCTAATGTCAAATATGGCTATGGTTGACCTTGCAATGATGGAGGGAGATGATCAGTTGCTAACTTGGGAAGATCCTTGGATTCACCACTTGAACATCCAATACGATGATAGATTTGAGCAAAGAGAACCCTTACCGAGGACAAAGTAGTCCAAGTCAATATGGGTGACGAGGTAAATCCTAATCCTATATTCATCAATGATAGTCTCCCACGGGAAGAGAAGAAAGAGTTGATCGCTCTCATCAGGGAGTATATCGACATCTTTGCATGGAATTATGAAGACATGCCGTGGCTAGATCTAAATGTGGTGATGCACCACCTCAACATCAAACCGAACGCTAAACCTGTCAAGCAACAGTAAAGATAGTTTTGTCCACAGATTATGGAGGCGATTGAAGCCAAAGTTAAAAAGCTGATTAACTCAGCCTTCATTAGGGAGGAACAACATCCTGATTGGTTAGCAAATATTGTCCTAGCCCTTAAAAACAAAAAAAATCAGAATCTACATCGACTTCAAAGATCTGAACACCGCTTGCCGAAAAGATGACTTCCCTCTTCCTATCACGGACATCATCATCGATAACACATATGGATTTGAGACAATGTCATTCATGGAAGGATTCTCGGGTTACAATCAAATCAAGATGTACCCGAATGATGAAAAGCATACTTAGTTCAGGACGCCACTCGGTATCTTCTGTTACACAGTCATGCCCTTCAGCTTGAAGAATGCTGGTGCTATATACCAATGAGCCGTGTTAAAGATTTTTTAGGAACACATCCAGAAAACCATTGAATGTTATGTCGATAACTTGGTCGTGAAAAGCCGTAGGAAAAATGACCATATCAAAGACTTAAGAACAATGTTCGATCTCATGCAGAGCTACCAATTGAAGATGAACCCTACCAAGTCTTTCCTGGGAATGTTCAGTGGAAAATTCCTTAGATTCGTCATCACCATGAAGGGTATCCACATTGATCCTGATAAAGTGAAAGCGATACATAAATTGCAACCTCTAAGAAACCTCAAGGAACTCAGAGGATTGAAAGGACAGTTAGCCTACATCCGCTGATTCATTTAGAATCTCTTTGAAAAGTGTCAACCATTCTTCAAGCTCACGAAGAAAGGCGTATCATTTATCTGGGATGACGCTTGTCAGAAGGCGTTCAAGAATATCAAGGCATATCTGTAAAATCCTCCTGTTTTCGTTGCACCAAAGTTAGGAAAACCATTCCTGATTTATGTCAAAGCGATGAATCACTCGTTAAGTGCTCTACTTCCACAAGATGATTATAACAGTCATGAGCAGACAATTTATTACCCGAGTCAGACTTTAGTAGGTGCTAAATCTCGATATTGGATGATCGAGAAAGAGTGCCTTGCCCTGGTATTCACAATTCAAAAAATGCGACACTACCTAGTTGGACAGACGATAAACATCATTTCAAATGTTAACCTAATTCGAGTGTTCATAACGTAACCAGCTTCCATGAATTGGTGGCTAGAAAGATGGGCCCTACTCCTGTCCCAGTACGACCTTCACTTCAAATAACAGAAGTCGGTTAAAGGACAAGCAATTTGTGATCTTCTGGCGATTAATCCTACGAAAGATACAGTTGAATTATATAAAGATTTGCCGGATGAAACCCAAGAAGTTAACACTACCTCTCATCAATAGGTGTGGTAATTATACTTCGATGGTGCTTCACGAGCAACCAATGTGGCAAGCACTCCTGGATGTTCCAAGATTTCTACAGGAGTTAGAGTTGTCCTAGTTTACCCAAAAAAACATGTTATACCTCGAGCCTATTCCTTGATCGGGCTGTGCTCTAATAACATGGCTGAATAGAACGCGTTGCTCATTGGACTCAGTATCGCTAAAGAGCTAGGGATCGAGTATCTCGAAGCTTTCAGTGATTCTCAACTGATAGTCAACCAAGTTCGAGGAGAGTACAAGGTTAGGAATCAAGACCTGATCCCATACCACCAAGCGGCTATTGAGATGGCAGACTCCTTTGAAGAATTCTTCATCGAGTATATCTCGTGCCTCCAAAATGCTTATCGCCATTCATATGATATATTAACGCCTTGGCCACTGTGAGGACTCACCAACTTTTCATATCTAACTACACCTTGGACATCAAAGAGGCACATGCAGCCTGAATCAAACTCAAACTCAAGACTAGTGTTTCTCCATCATTGATTATGTCTTGCATGGTATATTATTGAAAGACATAAAAGAAAGAGACTCAGTCTAACGAAGAGTGCCAAGATTCTACTACAACATAATGACTCAGACGCTCTATCGCCGTGCATATGATGGCTTGCTACTCTGATGTATTTTGATCAAAGAAGCAGAGGAGACTCTCAAAGAAGTGCATGAAGGAACTTGTGGTGCACACCATTCTGGTCCCAAATTATATGATCGTCTCAGAAGAATGGGATATTACTGGCCGACCATGATCAAAGATGCAATCGTGTATGCTTGATAATGTCGTGCATGTCAGATACATGCCAATTACACGCATCAACCCCTGGAGCATTTGCATCCTTTGGCAACATCATGGCCATTCGAGACATGAGGAATGGACATCGCTGGTCCTATTATCCCATCGTTGGCCAAAGGTGACCGCTTTATTTTGGCAATAACCAACTATTTCTCTAAGTGGACTGAAGTAATTTTGCTTAAAGAAGTAAAGACGAGTGACGTCGTTAAATTCATCAAGCACCATATTATCTACCGATATGGTGTTCCAAGGTAAATCGTGCATGACAATAGTCCTTAATTTGTGAGCAACGCCTTCATCAAATTCTATGGAAAGTTTAGAATTCAAAACGTCTCGTCAACCACCTACAATCCTACGGATAATGGTTTAGCTGAGGCTTTCAATAAGACCATCATCAAGATCCTGTCGAAACTCGTAAGAACCAACAAGCGAGATTAGGATGATAACCTTGGTGAGGCACTTTGGGCCTATCGTATCACAGTTCGCACGCCTACTGGAGCAACCCCATACTCTTTGGTATACGGATGTGAAGCTATCATTCCCTTGGAGATCCAAATTCCTTCCCTTCACATTTCTCTTACAACAGGGATGACGATAGAGGAACAACATCAGAAACGTCTCGAAGAACTAGAGATATTAGATGAGAAATGCTTGGAAGCTCAACAACAAATTGAGTTTTATCAAGTCAGAATCTCCAGGGCCTTTGACAAGAAAGTCCAACAATGGATCTTTAAGGAAGGAGACTTGGTTCTTATCGTCCGACGACCAATGATACTCAATTCTAAGAAGAAAGGTAAGTTCTAGCCCAAATGTAAAGGACCGTTTGTGATAGAGGTAGTCTACTCGAATAGTACATATCGGTTAACCACCCTAGACGACGACAAAATCATGATGCTAATAAATGAGAAGTGCTTGAAGAAGTATTATCCCTAGTATACTAAGGATAACCTATTTGACACGCGCAACTTAAGTTGTTATACGGTGTTACCCCTAATGGAAAGTTTCTAGAGAATACTACGCAGAGTATTCTTAAGAATAACCCAAGATCAAAAGATTATTCAAGATAAAAACCAACCATCTGAATAATTCATTCTTAATCATTACAAAAATGATTAAGATTCCCCCACTGTGGTGATTTAATCATTACCAAGATGATTAAAACCCTCCCACCATGATTTTAAATTCCTTCAAGGATGAAGCACTTCCCATCTGGCTCAATCCACCTAGGAGCAAGTTGCTGAAACACTCCTTGATTATCGGCATCTTCCTGATAATCAGGATTCTTTTGTGAAGAGAAAGACAACAAAATACTTTCTTTCCTTCATTCACAATCCTTGGTTAGTTTCGATCGCCAGGATTAATTTCATCGACCTCCACCATGACTTTTTGAGCATGAATTTATCAAGATGAGATTCAATCACTTCGTTTGATCAATCTTCCCTCACAAAACTCCCACTGGTGTTCGATAATTTATAATCTTCCATCATAAAATCCCTCACTGATCAAATCAATTGACGGTGGGTCCATCAAAATTCTTCATAGTTAAATCCATCCGACCTCATACTATGTCTAAGCAGTTAACATTCCCACTGTTAAGACCCTGACATGGTGCTTGAAATTTCAACTTGCCGATCCATGGAGATTATCAAACCCAATTCATGTTAATTTCTCGTAACTTGACACCAAAAGCTCACACTATATTGACAAAGTGATTTGTGAAAATCAACACTCCCATTATTATTTGTATTACCCTACTCCTATTTGGTCAAACCTTCCGATAGTTAGGGCCAAAACCAAAATCCCCTCTCGATTCCTTCCATGAATGAGAAGTCCACTTTCAAATTGAGCGATCAAACCTTCTTATAGTTAGGATCATCTCAAACTTCTATTTGGTCAAACCTTTCTACAGTTAGGTTCAAAACCAAAATCATCTCTCGATTCCTTCCATAAATAAGAGGTCAACTTTCAAATTGAGTGATCAAACCTTCCTACAGTTAGGGTCATCTCAAACTTCCATTTAGTCAAACATTCCTACAATTAGGGTCAAAACCAAAATCCCCTCACGATTCCTTCCATGAATGAGATGTCCACTTTTAAATCGAGTGATCAAACCTTCCTATAGTTAGGGTCGTCTCAAACTTTCATTTGGTCAAACCTTCCTACAGTTAGGACCAAAACCAAAATCCCCTCTCGATTTCTTCCATGAACGAGAGGTCCACTTTCAAATCAAATGATCAAGCCTTCCTATAATTAGGATTATCTCAAACTTTCATTTGATCAAACCTTCCTAAAGTTAGGGCTATCTCAAACCCCACTGGGTCAAACCTTCTAACAGTTAGGACGAAAATCAAAATCCCATCTCGATTCCTTTTATGAATGAGAGGTCCACTCAAATCGGACGACTAAACCTTTGAACAGTTAGGGTCATTACAAAGCCCCACTTGGTCAAACCTTTCTATAGTTAGGACCAAAACCAGAGTTTTCTTTAGATAAACGAGAGGTCTCCACCCAGATTGAGCGATCAAACCTTTCTACAGTTAGGGTCGTCTCAAACCCCACTGGGTTAAACCTTCCGACAGTGAGGACCAAAGCCAAAATACCCTCTTAATTTCTTCCATGAACGAGAGGTCTACGCAAATTGAACGATCAAACCTTCAGACAGTTAGGATCATCTCAAAACTCCCCTTTGATCAAACCTTCCTACAGTTAGGGCCAAAGTTGGAATTCCTTCTCGATAAATGAGAAATCCACCTTCAAATTGGGTAATCAAGCCTTTCGATAGTTAGGGCTATTTGAAACTTTTTGATTCTCAGAGTGGATATCCCACTCTTAGTCTCACCTTTCTATATTCTCGAAGTGGAGATTCCACTTTGAGTTTCTTTTGCAGCCGGAGATAGAAAATAAATTTCTTCTTCTCTAACACCAGGTTCATCTTTGCCCCAAGAGAAGACAGTAGGAGATAGAAAATAAATTTCTTTCTCTCTAGCACCGGATTCATCTTTGCCCCAAGAGAAGACATAACACAACTTTTTAGTACCAAAATTTGTGCCTTTCATGCATTAAGGATGTTATCTCAATCTCTTATTAGAGATAAGCCTACGCCTAACACGCATTGCTGGTTAGTATTTTACCGTAAAAATAATGAAGTTTACGTATTCAGTATCATAGCACGCAGCCTAAAAGAGTTCATTCTTTTAGCACAACGTTACTGTTAGACCCTAGAGGGGGAGGGGGGTGATTAGGGTCTTATGCTAATCTAATCCGATTTAAATGCCAATTAAAATTAATTAACAAGTTATCCTAGCAAGTATGAAATATAACAAGTTATATGAACTAGGATAATCAATATGAACAACAAGATATATCCTAACAAAGAGATATAGGCAATGTACGTACAAGGATATAAAACTAACACAATGTGATATATTCTACCAAATAGATATACAATATGATATATGCAAGGATATGTAAACAAACACAAGGGTAAACAATATGAACTAGATAGTGGATGAAATAAATGAGCAATGCACAATTGGCGATATAAGATAAGTGCAAAAGCAAATGCGCCAATGACAAATTCAAACACACTCAAATGATCACGGAGTTCGGACCTTCCGTCCTACGTCTCCGCTCCCCACTCCCGGGGAGAAATCCACTATCACAACCGGGTTTTCTACGCTCATCCGAACAACGTTTACACCTCACAGTATCGGTTTTCAACGCTCACCGATCAACGTCACTCCTCACACTCGGTTTTCTAGTTCACCGAAAACTTCACAACACACTCGGTTTTCTAGCTCACCGAAAACCTTACAACACTCACAATGTAACAAATATAAATTTGTTCTCTACAATAGATGAGAACACAATTAAGCACAACTCAAAGTTACAAACTCTCACCACCCAACTATACTATGTATGTAAATACTAAAAGCTCAATGTGGGTGGGTGTAACAATGAGATTAAATAAATCAAAGCTAAACTCAATATAATTCTAGCTTAATAACAATGATAATCAAATATATAAAAAGAGCTAGAAATAGAGTTTAGAAGACTTCTCAAATAGATCAAGAGATTGAAGGAGGAAAGGTTGAATGCTCAAGCACCAATAGAAGAACTCCTCAAGCTCTTGTGAAGTTGATTTCACAAACCCAAACACTCAAATGCTTAAAAGCTTCTTAAACAAACTTAAACAACACTCAAACAAGTTTAAACCCTTGTTAAACTCTTTTTAAAACATTCTCTTTTCTCAACATTATAGAGGTATGAGGGCATGGGGTATATATAGGCTCATGAAACAACCCCAAAAACCAATAAAAACACCCCCAAAACATTAAAATAAATAAAAAATAGAACTAGCCATTACTGTAGCAATGCTACAGTAACTTCGGTCGACCGGTGCGGTCGACCGGGAGCCAAATGCAAAGCTGAGTAACGTCCAGAGACATTTCCGGTCGACCGGTCCGGTCTACCGGAGTTACTGTAGCAGTGCGCAGCTGTTTTGAAAAATCAATTTAAAATAGTAAATGAACTCCAAAAATTATGAAAATTTGTGGGAATGTTCTAGACATGTAGAATAACATGTCAGAGAAAGAATTTCTGAAAAATATTTTCCCAGTTGAGAGAAATAAATATTTGAACACAAATTTACAGTTTTGAAAAACTGTTAACATATACGATTTTGTAAAATTAATTGGGCACAGTAAATCAACTCTAAAAATAATAAAATTTTGAGAGAGGTTTTTAAACATGTAGATAAACATGTCAAAGAAAGAATTTCTTGAATACTACTTCCCATTTATGAAAACTCATCTATTTGGTAAAACATGCACGAACATGTGCACGAACAAAAACATGATTTTGTAAATTCCATTAAACATAACAAATCAATTCCAAACTTGATGAAACTTTACGAAATGTTTATAAACATGAAAACAAACATGTTAGAAAAAGAATTTCTCAAATTGAATTTCTATTTATGAAAACACATGTATTTTGCAAGTGTGTCCAAAGCATGAAAACCCAAAAACATGCATGTATATATATAACTATATATATACATAGAAACCAAATACGTGTGTGTATATGATATTGAGCTTAAGGTACTTAACACACATAATATAAAACCTAAACTAGATTACCCAAGCCGATCTTGATCTTCAATAAGCTTGACTTGGTACACTATGCGGATGAAGCTTGAACTTGATCTTTAACTTTGAATAGCGTAGGCTTCTCTCCACAATTCCGCCAACCTCCATTTGATATCATCGTTGAAGCGCTATTCTATTCATCCTCCAACTAGTTGTTTGTCTACAATGAATAGATAACACAAGCACTAGACAAACAACATTAGTTGTAGATTGTTTGTTAAACATCATCAAAACAAGAAGGCCAACGTTACATGTGGTACGGACTTAGATAATCCACATGCTAGTCCAATTCAAACGGTAGTCGGTAAAGGCATATTAAATCCATTGACAGCTGAGGGTTTGACAAAAATCCTATGAGTATTATAGTTAATTATTCCAAACAGAATGAGAAATCATGATAAAAACGCACTGAACAAAAATTTCATTTTATTAATAAAATCGAAATGAAAGATACAGAAGATAGTACTATCAATCTACGCTTATGGCTACAGACTCGCTGCTCTAGTATAGAGAGTTCTTCTGCATAAGCCTGCTCAAACTTGGTCTTCAACTCAGCCTTGAGGGAGTCTTCGGTAGTGGCCAATGCCTGTATGCACGGGAAATTGTGAGAAACTCTAGAATTGAATCTGTATTATTCTCTCTAACTGACTTAGAAAAAGAATGACGATAATCCTCTTAATATAACTTCTTTCTAACTAACTTAGAATAAGAAACTATAATTCTCTTTATCAGTTCCTCGATTTACAAAAGAGGGAAGGATGAAACCCTTCTTTGTTTAAAACTGGGTTCTTTCTCTGTGGTGATGGGAGTTTGAATCTTGTATCTTGTTAACGATCCGAACATTTCAACTTCGCGGGCTGTTGCTCTTCTCTCCTTAACTTGACGCCCTGAGAGAACTTGCAAGGCAAGTTTATAACTCTAGCCGAGTTTTGGGAACTCTTTGTAAGAGTGTTAGAACTTGCAAGATAAGTTCGGAACTCTACACGAGTTTGGGGGAACTTTTTTGAACAAGTTGGAAACTCTCTGTAAGAGAGTTGAGAACTCTAGGTGAGTTTGAATGAAACTTATTTGAACAAGTTAGAAACTCTCTGTAAGAGAGTTGAGAACTCTAACCGAGTTTGAATCCCCAAGAGGGGTTGATTTTAGAGAGGAGATGAACCTCCAAGAGAACTAACCCAAATGGGTTTAAAGAGCAAGCCAATGGCTTCAAGAATGCTCCAAGAAGACTCTCCAAGAAGCCCCTTTCTTCTCTTCTTTCTCTCTTCTTTTTGGCCCCCTTTTTCTCCTCTATTTCTCCTTTGTCCAGCCCTTTTTTTTTGCCTCTTTTGTTTGCTGGAGATCCAGCCCTATATATAGGGCAATCAAGAGGTAAGTTACCCCTTAACTGGCCCTTAACTGTGCCCATACCTTGATGGAACAGTTTTGAAAACCGTTCTTGAGTTAAAAATGCAAGGGTCGCGTTCTGGAAAGAAAACGCGGGTGAACTCTGTGTCAGGCGACCTCTACGTTCGAGCTTGGCAACACGAGGTGAACTCTGCGTTTGGTCTTGGCAACACAGAGCGACCTTTGTGTTTGAGTTCCGAAAACATAGTGTGACCTCTGCGTTTAGGATCTAGAAGTGCAGGACGACTCTTGCGTTTGAGCTTGGCAACGCGGGGCGACCCCTGCATTTGGAATCTGGAACGCATGGCGACTTCTGCGTTTGAGCTTGGCAACACGGGGCGACCTCTACGTTTGAGATCTGGAAGCGCAAGGCGACCTCTGCGTTTGAGTTTGGCAACACGGGATGACCTCTGTGTTTGGAAGCGTAGGGTGACCTCTGCATTTGAGTTTGGCAACGCGGGATGACCTCTGCGTTTTGCCTTGGAAGCACAGGTTGACCTCTGCATTTGAGCTTCTAGGACACGGAAGATGGTTTCTGTGTTTGGGTTTGTAGAGATCGTCAATTGTAATCTCTTTTTTTTTGACTTTTTGTACAGATTATCATCTTGTAATCTTTACACTTGGCCCTTGTGGAATGTGAGAGTCGTCAATTTGTAACTCTCGCACATTTTTGTGAAAGTCTTTACATTGTAACTTTCATCCACTGTTGAGAAGGTCGTCAGATTGTAACTTCCGCTTATTGATTTGAAGGACGTCAGATTGTATCTTTCATCATTTGTTATTTTGTAGAGATCGACTATCTGTAGTAATTTTTAGACAACCTATAGAACCCCCTCCAAAGTTTTTAAAAGTTCACGATTCATTAGGAAGAATTTTTGGAATACTTTGGATCCCAAAATGATTTTCATGATTCTGCATACAATAGGATTTTTGGCAAACCCTCAGCCATCAACGGATTTGATAAGCCTTTACCGACTACCGTTTGAGTCGGGCTAGCATATGGATTGTCAAGTCCATTCCACATGTAATATTGTGCTAAAAGAATGAACTCTCTTAGACTTAGTGCTATAATACCGAATACATAGAGTTTGTCGCTACTTCTTCTTGTGTTATGTTTTCATTTGAAACACTGAAAGAAAGTTGAAAGTGCCAGAGGTGTAATATTAACTTGGCATGAATTTTTATTTAGAGTGAAATTCAAAAAAATTTCTTCATTATCACTAGGATAACTCTAAAAAATCTCCGATCCGCTGAGGATTCTATAATAAAGACTTGCTATGGACCTAACAAGTTCATTGGGGGTTTGACTGTTAGAGGTGTGATATTAACTTAACAGTATTTTATAGGCATATCGCTTTATTGAAGAGAGTCGATAAACTGGTTTGGTCATCAGATGTGTGATATTAACTTGACAGGTTTGTACTTGTGATTTGAATAAGATTTTGAAGACTTAGTGTCTTACTGGGGAAGATTGCGATTTAAGCAATTTTGAGAACCTATCATCCTATTGACAAAGATTGATAAGTTGATTGTCAGAGGTATAATGTTAACATGACAGGAGTTTTGTTATGATTTAAACAACTTTGTGGACCTATCATCCTATTGGAGAGGATTGATAAGTTGACTGTTAGAGATATAGTATTAACATGATAGGAATTTTGTTGTGATTTGAACAACTTTGTGGACCTATCATCCTATTAGAGAGGATTGATAAGTTAACTGTCAGAGGTGTAGTATTAACATGACAGGAATTTTGTTGTGATTTAAACAACTTTGTGGACCTATCATCCTATTGGAGAGGATTGATAAGTTGTCTGTCAGAGGTGTAGTGTTAACATGACAGGAATTTTATTGTAATTTGAATAACTTTGTGGACCTATCATCCTATTAGAGATGATTGATAAGTTGTCTGTCAGAGGTGTAGTATTAACGTGACATAAATTTTATCATCAGAGAAGATTGTCATATTAACTATGAAACAAACTAAAGTTGTACTCCATGGGGATGATGATTATCAGAAGTGTAATGTTAACTTGACGATATGAAAGATTTATTACTCTTAATCCAGTGGATTCCAAGCAACCAACCCCCAGTCTAAGTGAGTTCAGTTTCTCTTTTTAGACTCAGCTGGGGGGAGGAAAGGGGGTCGTATTATTTTCTATAGGTAATATTTCTTAAGAAATTTCCCATTGATTAGCATCATGAGCCTATCACCTTTTTGATTAATGAGATGGTAGGCTCCATTCGAGTAGACTGACTCTATCATGAAGAGTCCTTCCTATTTGGGATTGAACTTCCCTTTCGTCATGTGCATCATGACCATGGGTTGTCTGACTACTAAGACGAGATCACCTTCCTTAAAGATCCTTTCTTTGACCTTTTTTTGTAGGCTTCAGAGATTAGATCTTGATATAACTCGATCTGTTGTTGAGCATGAAGTCGCTTATCATCCAACACTTTCAGTTCTTGAAAGCGTAGTCGATGGCGATCCTCATCTGTTATCCCGGTCGCAAGGGCAACTCTCAGGGATGGAATCTAAATTTCTAATGGTAGTACAGCCTCGTAGCCATACACCAAAGAGAAGGGAGTAGCTTTTGTCAGGGTCCTCACCATAGTGCGGTAGGCCCATAGACATTCGCTGAGTCGTTCATCCCAGTCATGTCGGCTTTTGGAGACGAACTTCTTGAGAAGCTTTATGATTGTCATGTTAAAATCTTCTGCAAGGCTATTAGCTGGCAGATAATATGCTGTTAACGCAATGCTTTGGATTCTAAACTTATTGCAGAATCTCTAAAAACTATAGCTAACAAATTAGGCTCCATTGTCATGAACTATTCGCCTTGGTACGCTAAAACGGTAGACGACATGGTGTTTGATGATCTTGACCACGTTCGAAGCCTTGACTTCTTTTAAAGGAACTGCTTCTGCCCATTTAGAGAAGTAATCGGTTATTACCAAGATAAACCGATGCCCTTTGGATGTTGGAGGATAAATGGGTCTAACAATATCCATTCCCCACATCTCGAATGGCCAAGACGAAGATGTTGGATGCAGATTCCCTGGTGCTTGATGAATGAAATCACCATGGACCTGACACGCATGACATCTTTTAGCATAATTGACGGTGTCAACGATCATTTAGGCCAGTAATAGCCAAGCCTACGGAGTCGATTCCCTAGTTTAGCTCCGGGTTGATGAGCTCAACACATTCCATCATGAGCTTCTCTGAGAGCTTCTTGTGCCTCTTTCCTAGAAAGGCAGCGAAGCAATATTCTATCATACGATTTTTGATACAAAGTTTAAGATACTGCATCATAATAGAATCGAAGGGCCTTCCGTTTGACGGTGACCGCATCTTTAGAATCATCAGGTAGTATGCCGTGTAAGACATAGTCAATGAATGGGAATCACCAATCTTTTGGTTCAAGACCTGTGGAAGCTTCGCAAACGATCTATGTTGTTGCTTCTTCTGAGCAATTTCTTAGAGGGAACTTGGGGTGATACAAATCACGGCCTGCCATGAGTATGTTAGACCCTAGAGGGGAGGTGATTAGGGTCTTTTACTAATCTAATCCGATTTTATGCTAATTAAAACTAATTAACAAATTATTCTTGCAAGATAGATATACAATATGATATGAGCAAGAATAAGTAATATAACTAAGGTGATATATCCTAGCAATGAGATATACTATATGGTATATTCAAGGATATATTTAAACTATCACAAGGGTGAAACAAACTAGTGGACAATATAAACAAGATGCAATAGGCTATAAGATGAACAATTATAAGTGCGCCAATACAAACCAAACACGCTATATGTTCACGAGGTTCAGACCTTCCATCCTACGTCCGCGCTCCCCACTCTCGAGGAGAATCTACTACACAACCCGGTTTGGAAGCCGGAACTTCTCTACACACTCGGTTTTCTAGCTAACCGAAAACTCTACACACTCGGTTATCAAGTCAACCGACAACTCTCACAAATCCTCATAAAGTACATACACAAGCTACAACCTCAAGTGTTGGTCCTTATATATCGACTCCCTCAAGTGCTCGGAATTATCACCTCTCACTAGGCCACCGATGCCACTCCTCTTGGTATCGACTCCGTCCTCACCACACACTCCTCTCGGTGTACAAGTGTATTATAATGTGTATCCTCACAATTAGGCTCAATACAAAATGTTTGTTCTCTACAATGGATGAGAAGGAATTGTAAGCTCACTCTCTAAGTCACAAACCCACAACCCAAATTATACTATGAATGTAAATACAATAAGCTCAATAGGTTGTGTGTGAGCAAAGAGTATCAATAAAATAATTAAACTCAATATGAAATCTAGCTTACGAAATAAAGATCAAATATATAAAATAGCTAGAATTGAGTTTAAGGAAACTTCTCTATAGATAACAAGAGAGAGGGAGAAGAGTGAATGCTCAAACACCAAAGGATGATCTCCACTTGCTCTTATGAAATTCTCTTCACAAACGAAACTCTTAAACAAGGATTAAACACCTTTAAACAAACTTAAAACAAACTTTAAACTATTGTTAAACTTTCTTAAAACATTCTCTTAGTTCTTGGGAGAGTTGAATGCAATGGGGTATTTATAACAACCCAAGACATCAGCCAAAACCCAAGCAAAAAGACCAAAAACCCAAAAACAAACAAAACAGAAAACTAGTTGTTACTATACAACGGCTCTCTGATAAGTCGACTTATGAGTCGACTCATGAGTCGACTCAGCAGAAGAAAAATCACAACTCCGCTGCACTTCGTGAGTCGACTTATGAGTCGACTAAACATGCACAGACCATATTTGCATAGAAAAAACTCAAATTTGAAGTGCCTTTAAAAATAGCAAATAAATTCTAAAAATTATGAAACTTTGGGAAATGTTTATAAACATGTAAATAAACATGTTACGAAAAGAATTTTTTGAATTGCACTTCACATTTGTAAAATATTATCATTTTGCAAAATAGTCCAAAAACATGAAAACTAAACATACATGTTTTGACATTTTGACTAAACCATGTTTTGAAAATAATATAAAATGATTATATAGACTTAATAGAATATGTATATCATTATTGTTAAGTCCATATACTAAGAAATCAATATTATCACAAAATTACATATTCTATGCAATATATATTTAAACATAATAGAGTATGAAACATATGAGGATATATATTAATGTATATTTGTTTGATATCTATATAGTTAAACCAAAACACAATAATAAATATAAAATATGCAATCTCATATTTATAAACATGAAAACTCAAAACTATGTATGTATATATATAACTATATATATACATAGAAACCAAAACTAAAATATGTATATATGAAACTATATATACATGGAAACCAAAACTAAATTGTGTGTATATATATATATATGTGACTATATATATATATATATATATATATATATATATAAACTTGTGTTGTATACATATATAACTATATATATACAAGGAAACTAATATAATGTGTATGTATATATGATTGAGCTTAAAGTACTAACACACATAATATAAAACCTAAACTATTTACCCAAGCAATCTTGATCTTCAATAAGCTTGACTTGGTACACATGCAGATAAAGCTAGAACTTGAATCTTTAACTTTGAATTGCGTAGGCTTCACTCCACGATTCCGCTAACCTCCATTTAATATGATCGTTAAGGCGCAATCCATCCATCCTCTAACTCGTTGTTTGCCTAGAATAAATATGGAAACACAAACACTAGACAAATAATATTAGAAGTAAATTATTTATTAAACATCATCAAAACAAGAAGGCCAACAGAGTATCTTCATTTCTGCCTTTGGTGGCAATGCCAGTGAAGTTGCTAGCGAAGCTAAGGCATCTGCATAAGCTTTACGGGCTCGTGGAATGTGTCCGATAAAGAAGTCCTCAAAATTTTGAGCTAACTTTAGTGCCGCAAAGTGGTATTGGACCAAATCCTTATTACGCACTTCATATTCTCCTCGGACTTGATTTACGATGAGTTGAGAATCACCGTAGGATTCAAGGTATTGGATGTTGAGTTCCTAGGCCAACTGCATTCCTAGTAGCAAAGCATTGTACTCTGCAACATTGTTAGTGCATGACTCAATTAAGGAAAATCCTCTTGGGATCACCTGACCAGTTGGGGATACGAGCATAACTCC
Organism: Asparagus kiusianus; assembly: GCA_022839385.1. Classification (NCBI taxonomy): domain Eukaryota; kingdom Viridiplantae; phylum Streptophyta; class Magnoliopsida; order Asparagales; family Asparagaceae; genus Asparagus; species Asparagus kiusianus. The sequence continues at coordinate 147,392 of BQKN01000112.1, read as the reverse complement.
CACACTCAGGACTTGCTCTAGATGCACCGTCAAAGAATAATTTCCACACTTGCATGACTCCTTGAGTTACGTAAGCCTCTGCAACTTTGTTTGGTAAGTCTTCATATAATCTGAAAGAATCAGGCACCAGATGGTTAGCTCAGAAATCTGCCAGGGCTTAGCTTTTAACAGCCTTTTGAGGCATGAACTGCATGGAATACTGCGATAGAAGTATCGCCTATTTTGTGAGACAAAAATTTAGTGAAGAAGGCTTTGTCATGAGAACTCTCAAAGGGTTCACTTTGGAGATAGCATGAATAGTCTGTCCCGCTAAATAATGCTGCATTTTCTGAATGGTGAAAACCAAGGCAAGGCATTCTTTTTCCACCGGATTGTACCGATGTTCAGCTCTAATCATGATCCTACTGAGGTAGTAGATTGTCTGCTCATGGATCTCATCATTGTTATAAGCTAATAAAGCTCCCAGAGAATGTTTCATGACCCTCACAGATAACAGGAATGGTTTTCCTGTCACCGGGGCCGCAAGAACAGGCGCTTGAGTGAAATATTGCTTGATTTCCTCAAATGCCTTTTGGCAGTCTCCATCCCAAACAAAGGAGACCCCTTTCTTCATTAACTTGGTGAAGGGTTGGTAGCATCCTAAGAGGTTTGATATGAATCTCTGGATGTAAGCCAATATGCCCTGCAGGCCTCTGAGTTCCTTGATATTCTTCGGAGACTGTATTTTTTGGATAGCCCGAACCTTTTCTGGATCAAGGGAAATACCTTTAGAGGTGACTATAAATCTAAGGAATTTACCACTGAATACCCCTACGAAAGATTTATTGGGGTTCATCTTCAGTTGATGTACTCGCATGATGTCAAACATCATCTTCAAGTCTGAGAGATAGTCTCCTTTCTTCTGGCTCTTCATTGCGATGTCATCTATGTGACACTCTACCTTCTTGCGAAGATGTTCATGGAAAATCATGCTCATGGCACGCTGGTAGGTTGCACCAGCATTCTTCAGTCCAAACGGCATTACTGTATAACAATACACCCCCAGTGGTGTTCTGAAAGATGTGTGATTTTCATCTTCAGGGTGCATTTTGATCTGATTATACGCTGAGAATCCATCCATGAAAGACATCCTCTCATACCCACAAGTATTGTCAATCATGACGTCCGTGATGGGAAGGGGGAACTCATCCTTCGGATATGCGACATTTAAGTCACGTAAGTCAATGCAAATCCTAACTTTCCCATTTTTCTTGGTTACGGGAACAATGTTAATGACCCAGTCAGGGTGTTGTTCCTCTCTGACGAAGCCTGAATCGATAAGCTTTTTTACTTCCGATTCAATTGCTTCCATGATCTCTGGACGGAACCGACATTGTTGTTGTTTAATGGGTTTCGCATCCGGATCGATGTTGAGATGATGCATGGATACTTTTGGGTCAAGACCAGGCATGTCTTCATAGTTCCAGGCGAAGACATCTATATATTCTTGGATGAGAGATATAAAGTCTTCTTTCTCGGATGGTGATAAGCTTTCACTTATAAAAATGGGCTTAGGATCGGTTTCATCTCCAATGTTTATCTAGATCACCTTATCTTCCGTGGATGGCTCGTGTGCTTGAAACACATATCCCATAGAATGTTAAGGTGTTTGATTCATGGATCGCCAGTCGATTTAATCAACCCTTCGTCATCGTCTTCGTCATCGTCTGGATGACTAGATAAGGTCATATTCACAGACAAGCCCTTGAAGATTGCACTAATGCTAACGTCTGAGTCCCAGGATCATGTTTCGGATGAGTAGCCCTGATATAGACATTCATTTTCTGAAGAGGGGGGCGTTGAAATGTAGCCTAATCCTCTCCTAGTTTTATGATAATAATCATGGGATTTTCCTTCAGGGGTGAAAGACTGAATTGATGCTCGTCTTCCTTTCCCGAAGTTTAAACCTTTCGGGTTATTAAAGTCATAACCCATCTTCTTCATCATACCGAGGGACTTAGGCCCATAGTGATGGAATTGTAGGATTCCGAGGTCTTCCTCTGAGCTTCCCTGATCAAGTGGCCTAGGATTGACTTTCCCAAAATAGATTAGATTTTGGCCACTCTTCTTGGTTGGGACTATGAAGAAGGCTCTCTGGACGTCTTCCACCTCTTCGAATGTAGTGAAAGATGATTTGAGTAGCAGGCTAAGTGATGCTTCGGTATACAATGCATGCTATGGATCTGTTCCTGCAGCTGCATCAGAGGATACATCAGACGAGTAAGCCAAGTTAAAATCTTCATTAATGTACCACTCGCCCATACTAGATGCATCATTGTTGTTGAGCTTATTCTAGCTCATTACATTCAAATCTAATTCCCACAGACATTCTTCCTCAGGTTCAGGCTTGGGTTCATCGTCTGCTTTGTTGTCACTATCAGAATCTTCTTTTGGTTGCTCCGGTTCTTAGGAGTCCAGGTAGAAAATTGAATCAGTGTGGTAGTTTTCCACACCCCTGAATGGTTGTCCCTACGCTATCAGGGCTCTAACTTCTCCCTTGTCATCGACATACTTCATCACTTGATAGAGGGTAGATGGGACAATACGATTTATATGAATCCAAGATCGTCCCAACAATAGATTGTAGGACATGTCCACATCTATGATGTAGCAGGTGATCCTTGATTTGGTATTTGAGTTTGGTCTTGCTCATGGGACGTGTGCTGTTAGTGTTAAAGCCGAAGATAGTAGTCTGTGTTGAGTTCAGCCGGTGTAGAGGAATACCCAAGAACTACATAATTCTGTATGGCATAACACTGAGGGCGGATCTCGGGTCGACTTGGACACAGTTGATCTCCGAAGACCCAATATACCATGTGTAGTATAAGGGTCGATCATGCTTGTGTTTGATTTACATATCTTCCTGGGTGAACGATATGCAAGGTAGACTCCTTATAGCTTGTCAGCATTGTGTGCAAGAAGATCCTTTGGTAGCTTCTGGGATGACAAGCACTTGAGCAATAAAGCTCTTTGTATCCGTTAAAGCTTCAGTCAGAGCCCTTCTCGTGGACTTGGACAGTCTTAAAATCTCATAAAGAGTGATCCTGGCAGGGATATTAGCCAGTTGCGCCATGACATTGAAGCGAAAGGGAGCGCTTGACTCTCCAGCCTCTGGTTGGAGGAGGTTCTTGTTATAACGAACTTCTTTCAACTTCCATTTATCGGTTGGCTTCTTGGGAATAGAACCCCCAGTCTCTTCAGCTGGCTTTTCAGCTTCTTCAGCAGTTTGGTCATACCTCTTCAAGTATGTCTTTCCTGACCTGGTGCCTGCTCCAGGGTTTGCTCCTTGCTCGGCGGCCAGGGCAAATTTCTCTTCCTCCGAGTCAGTGAGTGGGGCCAGATGTGTATCATCCTCATTCAGGGATGGGCTAATCATATTAGAAGCTTTAGCCTTGTTTCTCTTCTTCTTTCCTGATACTCCAGTCCACTACCGGTCATCAAGAAGATCAGGATGGACCCACAATATCTCTCCTTTTGGGATAGTAAGGGGTACCAATCCTTTGTCCTTTTGACCATGTGGGTCAATGTTTCTTATGTGTAACTCCCTTTTAGGGATAGGAACAACACCATCCGGAGCTGCAACAGGTGGGAAATCTCTGAATTGGACCGATATCATGTTAGTAGACACGGTCTTCTGTTCTAGTCTTAATTTAAGCACTTCGGCATCAACCAAAGCTTGTAGGATATCCTTGAAGATATAACATCTCTTTGTTGGATGTCCTAGCATTCTATGGTATAGGTAGTAGTTAGGGTCTTCTATCTTTCCTGCTTATTCAGGTTTCTTAACTTCAGGAAGCTTCAACTTGTTATTCTTCTGAAGTAGCTTGAAAAGAGTGATCACATAATCCTCTTTGAAGGAGTACTGCTTGGATGTTCTCAGCTGGCTCGATGCCTTGCCCTGCTTAGCAGGTGGCACTCGAGTGTTAGCTTCAACGGCCATAATATCTTTCCCCTTAGATCAGGGAGCATTATTTTGGCTACGTTGTGCAGTTGTCTTTGCTTGCCTTCCTCTTTAGCTTTAACCCTGGCGACGATTTCCTTAGCTTGTTCACCTTGAGAGAATAGTTGTTTCCATGAATAACATTCTGTGACCCCCATCTGGGCTAAGAGACTGGTCTGTAAGTTGTGTTGACAGGTTTCCACTAGAGTTACTTACATCATATCGGTTGGGCATCGGAGAGCCATGCTTCAAAAAATCTTTCAACAAAGACTTTTATGTTGGCCTTCTTATTTTGATGATGTTTAACAAACAATTTACTTCTAATGTTGTTTGTCTAGTGTTTGTGTTTTTGTATTTATTCTAGGCAAACAACGTAGTTGGAGGATGGATGGAATAGAGCTTCAACGATAATATCCAATAGAGGTTGGCGGAATGTCGGTGAAGCTTATACAGTTTAAAGTTAAATATCAAGTTCAAGCTTCATCCGCAACGTGTACCAAGTTGAGCTACAATGAAGATCAAGATCAACCTTGGGTAATGTAGTTTAGGATTTATATTATGTGTGTTAAGTACCTTAAGCTCAATATCTATACACACACATTTATTGGTTTCTTCGTATATATATATAGTTATATATATATATATATATATACATAAGTTTTGGTTTCTATGCATATATAAAGTTTTATATATATATATATATATATATATATATATATATATATATATATATATACATACATAGTTTTTGGTTTTCATGTTTATAATATGAAATCATATATTTCATATTTACTATTGTGTTTTGGTATTTATTGCATAGAATATGCAATTTTGTGAAAATATTGTATTCTTAGTTTTTGGACTTAACAATAATCATATACATACTTTATTAAGTCTATATAATCATTGTGCAAAGTTTCAAAACTTGGTTTATGTCAAATGTCAAAAACATGTATGTTTAGTTTTCGTGTTTTGAATCATTTTGCAAAATGATGATTTTTCATAAATGGGAAATGCAATTTGGAAAATTCTTTTTGTAACATGTTCGTTTTCATGTTTATATACATTTCCCAAAGTTTTATTATTTTTGGACTTCATTTGTTATTTTTAACACATCTTCAAAAGTCTCAAAAATAACTTTAAAAAACCTATTTTAAGTGTATCAGATTTCGGTCGACCGCACCGGTCGACCGATCCTGAATTCATGTGTTCACTGGGCGACAGAGAGTCTGTCGGTCGACCGGTACGGTCGACCGAGAGCTCCCATCGGTCGACCGAGAATTCCGTCGGTCGACCGAAGAAGTTCCAGCTCGTTTTTCTCGTTTTCGACCTGTATAGCGGTCGACCGATAAAATTTCCGGTCGACCGATAATGTGACCGTTGGCTTTCCAATGGCTATTTTGCTGAGCCATTTTTCTGAGCTGTTTCTGTCTTTTACTTGGGTTTTGGTTAAGATTTCTAGTGAGTATATATACCCTATTGCTGATGTCTTTTCAAACTAATGAAGAGAGTTTAAAAATAAGTTTAAGAAAGTTTTAATCAAGGGTTTAAGTTTGTTTAAAGTGTGTTTATGAGCTTTTAAGCATTTGAGTGTGTTTGAGTTTGTGAATTCAATTTCACAAGAGCAAGTGGAGATCATCCTTTGGTGTTTGAGCATTCACTCTTCTCCTACTCTTTTGTCATCTTTAGAGAAGTGTTTCTAAACTCATCTAGCAATTTATTATTTTGATTATAATTTCCATAAGCTAGATTTATATTGAGTTTAGTTTAATCGTTTTATTGATACTCTTTGTTCACACACAACCTATTGAGCTTATTGTATTTACATTCATAGTATAATTTAGGGTTGTTGGTTTGTGACATTGAGAGTGAGCTTAATTGAGTTCTCATCTTGTTTAGAGAACAATCAATTGATTTATATTGTGCCTAATTGTGAGGATTCACTTGTAATACACTTGTACACCGAGAGAAGTGTGTGGTGAGAGACGGGGTCGAATCCAAGAGGAGTGGCGTCGGTTGACGTGCCTAGGGAGAGGTTGTAACCGAGCACTTGAGGAGGAGGACACGGGCTAGGACCAACACTTAGTGTGTGAGGTGTGATTGCATTGTGAGGTGTAAACATTGTTCGGGTGAACGTAGAAAACCCGGTTGTGATAGTGAAGATCTCCTCGAGGTGAGGAGCGGGGACGTAGGTCGTGGGGACCGAACCTCGTAAACATATCGTTTTGTTTGTGATTGCATTGGTGTACTTTTACATTCGTGCTTATTATTCATATTGCCTTTGTCAATTGCTCATTGTTGTTTTTTTCCTCTATCTAGTTTATGATTAATTCACCCTTGTGTTAATTTTATATCCTTGCACATATATTGTCTATATCTCTTTGTTAGGATATATCTTATTGTTTATATATCCTTGCATATATTTCTATCATATAGGATATATCACCTTGTGTATATTGCATATTCTTGCACATAACACTTTGTATACCTATCTTGCAAGAATATATTTGTTAATTAGTTTTAATTGGCATTTAATCGGATTAGATTAGCATAAGACCCTAATCACCCCCCCCCCTCTAGGGTCTAACATTTTATGGGCTCTCCTCTCCTTTGCTTGGTGGTAAGAAGAGAAGGGACCAAAACTTCTGAGTCGTCTTCCAAGAATCTGGCCAGAAATAATCTCTCTAGGTCTGCCCACTTCTGGATAGATCCCACAGGTAGTTTCATGAACCATTCAAAGGCAATCCCCTTGAGGGTGCTAATGAACAAATGAGTCAAAACCGTGTCATTTGCTATCATATTCCCAATCTGTGACTTGAAATAATAGATATAACGATTAGGGGATTCCGTGCCATCAAAAGCTTGTAGGGTCAGGACATTGAACTTTGAAGGATACGGGGCAGCATCCCATTCGGCAGGATAGGGCCTAACAACCCCCTCCTCTTGGAGTTCACTTCTATTTGTAATGGCATTGGGGCGAGCTTCCAATTCCTCCATCCTTGTAGATTGAGGGTTTTGCTTATTTTTAGTTTCCTTATTTTCTTCAGAGGAAGAACCTGTGTTGTGGGTTTCTTGGTCGGAAGTAGTATTATCAATCACCTTTTTTACTCCTTTGATGAAGATGACCTTTACTTTTGGAAAGTCTTATGCCTGGCTGGAGAGTTTGCCCTTTAGGACTTAGTTTTGTCTACAACCAACTGGGCCATCGTGTTTCGAAGTTCATTGATGGTCTCTTATTATGATCTGAGCATAGTTGCTGCTCATCAAGTCTCTTTGTGAGATCTTCGGGGCCTCCTGCCATATAAGAGGAACTCTCATGTTCTATGGAGGAGCTAGAGGATTAAGACTCCACGATAGCTGAATGTTCGTCGACAGACTTTATCCCTCTATCTAGTCTTTGGTAGTTAACAGGGAGTATGACTCCTTTCCGCATCTGAGTACGTCGAAAAATTCCATCAGATTCATTCAAAGCCTCTTTCAAGCCATAGGGTTGATCCTCCTCTGACTCGTCGGAGCTAGGGATTGGTGACCTCCTCACTCCGATCACATCAGAAGTGGTTCCAAGGTACTCATCATCTAAAGCCTTTTTCCTGTGAGAGCATTGTCGCTTGTACGGCCTCAACGAGGAGACATTTGTTAATCGGTCGAACACCGATGACTTTGTTGCATGTGAGCAACACCGACATCCTGAGAGGATCGCGGAAATCAATCATTCGCATTGACATGAATGCATGACTAATTGAACTAGTCTTTCTCTCGATAACAACTCTCTCAAATCTATTACATAGCTCTGAGAAGAGTTACTCATTGAAGGGAAGACTTGGATCGGCACCCCCTGCCTGTGGTTAGACGAGGCAGGCTCTTGACGAACATGGATCTTGAATCTGTGTTGATCTCCTTGAACGCGACTGTTTAATATTAGGAACATGAGGGTCACGTTTTAACATTGAAACACAGGAGCCGCATTTTGGAGAAGAAACATGAAGGCCGCGTTGAGGAGAGGAAACACGAAGGTCGCGTTCTGGAGAGGAAACGCAAAGGTCGCGTTTTGGTTGAGCTATGTGGAGCTGATGCTCACGCTCAGCACGGAGCTGGCCTCTGCACTCAGGCTGGGCAACATGAGGGCCGTGCTCTTCATAGATGTGAGATCTACGCTCCAACTGGGTAACATAGTCCTGAGGTCTGCGTTTAGTGCAGTCCTGAGGTCTACGTCTTGACTGTAAAACGCACCATTGAGAGCTGCGTTCGGTCTGGCTTTGGCGAAGCTTATGTTTAGGCACACAAACACAGAGCTCACATTCTGAAGTAGAAATGCGAGGCTCAAGGCTGTGTTTGAGCTCACAAATGTGAGGTTCGTGTTGATTAGAGAGTCGGCTTGCTTGGAGTTGTGCTCATCTATGGGATCTTCTTCTTCGACGAGCGGTATTCTTCTTGTCTTGTCTTAAGGCTTTTACAGCGGCATCTTCCTCCATAGAGATCAATTTTGCCGCTTCAATAGGCCTTTTACGACCCAACACCCGTTGTTTGGGGATGGATGTAGGATCTTCAACTCGATTGACGAGTTCTATTAGAGCTAAGTCTTCTCCTTCAGAGGAGGTACTGTCTGAACAGTCTAACCTAAGGGAGAGACTCTCCTTTGGTGGGTCGGTCATGGGTGGAGCTTTAGTCTCTTTAGAGACTTTACAGGCCTTGCGCATAGCCTTAGGGCTAAGGGACTCAGAGGATAGAAACTCCTCATACTTTGCTTGGTCAAACTCCACGGTTAGAGTTTTATCAGTAGTCCCAACTAGTTGGGTGTTGGATTGCACCACCATTTCTTCATCAATAAAAGAGATAATCCCCAGCGGAGTCGCCATCTTTTGTATGTGTGGGAAATTGCGAGAAACTCAAGAATTGAATCTGTATTGTTCTTTCTAACTGACTTAGAAAAAGAATGACTACAATCCTCTCAATATAACTCTTTCTAACTGACTTAGAAAAATAAACTATAATTCTCTTTATCGGTTCCCCGATTTACAAAAGAGGGAATGATGAAACCCTCCCTTTGTTTAAAACTAGGTTCTTTCTTTGTGGTGATTGGAGTTTGAATCTTATATCCTGTTGACGATCAGAATCTTCAACTTCGTGGGCTGTTGATCTTCTCTCCTTGACTTGACACCTTGAGAGAACTTGCGAGGCAAGTTTATAACTCCAGCCGAGTTTTGAGAACTCTCTGTAGGAGTGTTAGAACTTGCAAGATAAGTTCAGAACTCTACACGAGTTTGGGGGAACTTGTTTGAACAAGTTGGAAACTCTCTGTAAGAGAGTTAAGAACTCTAGGCGAGTTTAAATAAAACTTGTTTGAACAACTTAGAAACTCCCTGTAAGAGAGTTAAGAACTCTAGCCGAGTTTGAATCCCCAAGAGGGGTTGATTTTAGAGAGGAGATGAACCTCCAAGAAAACTAACCCAAATGGGTTTAAAGAGCAAGTCAAGAGCTTCAAGAATGCTCCAAGAAGACTCTCCAAGAAGCCCCTTTCTTCTCTTCTTTCTCTCTTTTTCTCTTCTTTTTGGCCCCCTTTTCCTCCTCTATTTCTCCTTTGTCCAGCCCTTTTTTTTACCTCTTTTGTTTGCTGGAGATCTAGCCCTATATATAGGGCAATCAAGAGGTAAGGTACCCCTTAACCGGCCCTTAATTATGCCCATACCTTGATGGGATAATTTTGAAACCGTTCCTGAGTCAAAAATGCAAGGATCATATTTTGAAAAGAAAACGTGGGTGAACTCCGCGTCTGGCGACCTCTGCGTTCGAGCTTGGCAATGCTGGGCGAACTCTGCGTTTGGTCTTGGCAACACAGAGCGACCTCTGTGTTTGAGTTTTGAAAACGTAGGGTGACCTCTGTGTTTAGGATCTGGAAGTGCGGGACGACCCTTGCGTTTGAGCTTGGCAACGTAGGGCGACCCATGCGTTTGAGATCTGGAATGCATGGCGACCTCTGCATTTGAGCTTAGCAACGCGGGGCGACCTCTGTGTTTGAGATCTGGAAGCGTAGAACTACCTCTGCATTTGAGTTTGGAAACACGGGATGACCTCTGCATTTTGCCTTGGAAGCATAGGGTAACCTCTGTGTTTGAGCTTCTGGGACGCGAAAGAGGGTTTCCGTGTTTGGGTTTGTAGAGATCATCAATTGTAATCTCTTTTTTTTTTACTTTTGTGCAGATTGTCATCTTATAATCTTTACACTTGGCCCTTTGTGGAATGTGAGAGTCGTCAATTTGTAACTATTGCACATTGCTATGAAAGTCTTTACATTGTAACTTTCATCGATTGTTGCGAAGGTCGTCAGATTGTAACTTCCGCTTATTGATGTGAATGACGTCAGATTATATCTTTCATCATCTGTTGTTTTGTGGGGATCGACTATCTGCAGTAATTTTTAGACAGCCTACAATGCCTTTGCTTCCTCTTGCTCCATCTTGGCTAGCTTTTCTTTTGAGAGTTCTATTTCTCTAACACTCGGACACGAGCACGCTCTGCACGAACCATCTCCATTTCCAAGATAACTCAAGCATCCTTCGCTGCCTTGAGTTCTTGTTCAAGTCACACTATTTTTGCACTACTTGACTCGAGAGATGAGTGTAGGTCGTGATGGGTTGCTAGCCTACTAGCGTAAACTGCTTTCACTTGTCTTACACGCTCCTGTTGTGTTTGAAGCTCAAGTTCAACGGAGTCTTGGGTATTGCGCCATGCCTGTAGTCGGGATTCCATTTGAGCGGCCACGTATGAGGAAGCACCTGTAGCCTGAAACTCTCTCAACTTCTAAAGATCATTCTCCAAACGACCTAATTTCGCAGCAATAGAATCCACTATGTCTGGATATCCCTCATCTCTGATTACCGCCACTTGGCGATCGAGAGATCGCCTGAACTGGTTGAAGGAAAATCCTTAGTAAAGGAGCTTGTCAATCATCTCACTCACAAATGAGAAGAAGTGGCGGAGTTCCATGCAAAAAATGGCTCTATACGGGTCATTATCTGACAATAATGCCTTGACGAAGTCATATAGAGTTTAGGAAAGCTCTGCAATAAAAGAAGAAGAGATAAGCACTCTAAAGGCTATTAAAGAGTATGGTCAATATTTAAAAGGTGATCATGAGATAGAGCTTACTGACGCCGGTAGAGGATCCTTTGACTTAGCGCTCTATGTTTGACCTTATTAACCCAACTTCATGTACCGCTAGAATTGGTGCAGAGGTAACAATCACGGATGTACCAGTCTCATCAGTTAGTCTTATTGCTAGGGCAATGAGACTAGCCTCTGTGATAGTGATGGCTTCCTTAGGCATTGGATCCGAGGGAATGGTGACTTGAGGCTGAAGAGCAGATGGTTGAACTTCAATAACGGCTTCTTCTAATATCAAGAAATTAAAACCCTTGGGCTAGTCTGAAAACCTGATAAATGTAGCCGTATCAGCTCTAGTGGTTGGTCCTACAATCAAAATTCTCCTATGGCTAAGAAAGAGCTAACAAATGAATAACAGCGACGTCAGGATAAGACTCATAACTGTAGATGAACCAGCCTTAGTGGTTGATCTTGTGGCTTCACGACGAGCTTGCTCCGATAACATATCGGCAAGCAATTCTTGATCATCTTCGGTGAAACCCATCACTTGATCAAGGGAATGCTCGTCAAAATCCCTAATATTAATATCATGAAGGGCCTCCTCTACGGGATATTTCATCACGACATCGGCAAAAAACCTGAGTATTAAGTACAAAGAAGGAAAGTAGAATTCACAACAAGTGATAATCAGATTTACCTTCATCAGCTGCAATAGGTTCTACGGCCCCGACGCTTGTACTCTCTCCTTTTAATTTTTCTAAAAGAGAATGAAGCACGGAAGTGATTAATGGGGGCACAAATTCTAAATCACTCAACTCTCTTAACTACCACCTGAATGAGGTATTATTTGTTTTAGATATGCATGGATGAATTTCTTGTAGCGGTGTCAGTGGGTGAGTTGAATCAAACCTCGGCATACCCTCCAACTTTTGGTCGTGAGCCTCTTCACCTATGGCATCGCGCATCTGTTGCATGAAGCTTGACCTCTCAGAATGGGTAAAATCAGGAGAAGGAGGGTCATATGGGAGCTCACCCTCTTCAAGACTCCCTGAGGATCAACAATAAGATATATATATTCAGCAAATCGTCGGCCCGAAGTACGAAAAATGATAAGGTGAGATGTTACCTTCTCTTGGAATATCGTTGAATAGCTCCCCCTCAAAAGTCAGTAACTCCGTACGTGGCTTGTGCACCATATTCTTTTGCTTCGCAAGTCGAGCCTCCTTAGAAGCAAGAGGTCTTTCATGTCTAAACTTGGTGCATGATTCAACCCTAAGGGGAACCTGAGATGAAGATCGGGATCTCATCCGATGGATAGGCCGAGTTCTTCTTCTTCTTCTTCGTCTATAGCCCCACCTGGAAGGTCAACCGTCATTTTGTTATGATGAGTAAATAAGAACTTTTGCCTCGGCTTCTTTGGAGTCATTGGAGACTTAGGCAAATCAAATTGGTGAGTTCGACGAGCGATCGCCGGACTCATAAACCATCTTGAGAAGAAAGAGGCCGACAAACCTTTCTCAAGTTCTTCTTCTTCGCTTCCAACTCCTATGCCTCCAACTCTGACTACATCTTCTTCATAGGTTTCATCTTCATCAGTGGGGAGGACCTCCTCTTCCTCCTCAACTACTTGCTTGCCCCTGGCGGAAGGTCCAGTAGGCTCTTTCCCCCTCCTCCTCGAGAGCACGGACTCTCAAACAATATTGGCAGCGACTCGGGATTCTTCTTTCGCTTCTAACTATGAGAGCCGCTTAAACTTGGTGGGTGCATTAGCAGCAATCAACCATTTACAACATAAAAATATAAGTTGCAATGGGCGCTCTGCAGTTGGAAGATTAAAGGCAGCGCCCATGTAACTTGCCATGCTCCTAAGTCACGCCCAAGCACCATCTATGAGTCCGCCTTGAGTCCTCAGTTGCTGGTTCGGGTTCCCAATGTATAGTTGATCGTAACCGAACTGACGAGCAAGCCGACACGGGAGATAGGGCTCTATATGACAATGGTTCTTCACTCTAAAGATAAGGTAGTCGGGCCTGATGTTCATCAACCACCTGAAGCAGCCTATGTCGAGAGCAGTTTGACCTGTCCCTGGCCTTTCCTCATCAATCAACAATTCATCGTATTGGCTAGAGAATTGCGGGAAGCACTTGAAGAATTCCCATCACTTGTAAATTTGTAGCTGTGGCTTCACCTCGAAGAATTGATGTGCTTCCCATTTGTAATCTTCTAACAGTTGCAAGAGGGGAACAGAGGGATCCACAACATTCAGAGCCAACATCAAGTCAGGGCGATGAAGGACTGAAAGGCCCTAGAGGGGGGGTGAATAAGGTTAAAGGATAAAGAAAAAGCAATTAAAAGATTTTCCAATAAACCACAAATAATTATGAAGAGCAATAACAATAAAAGGGAGTAAGGGTTAGAAATAGTTAGCCAATTGATGACGCACTGTATGTTCACGAGGTTCGGTCATCTAACCTACGTTCCCGCTCCCTACTCTCGAGGAGAAATCCACTAACACATCCAGTTTGGAAGCCGATACTTCTCTACACAACGATCTCCACCGAGATCTCACAACCACACAGTAGATCTCCATGAGATCAAGCTAACAACAATTACAAATGGAGGAAAAACTCTCTCTTACAGCAGCCCTATGGCAAGAGGAATAGATTATAAGTGAAGCTTGGGATGTGAGATTTGAAAGTGTGAAAATAAATGAAAGTTGAAGCTCTTTTGAACAAGAAACACAAACTGAAGGGATTTTTCAATGTTTTCTTAGTTTTTGAAGTTAATGGGGTTGGTGGGTATTTATAAGAAGTGAAGATGACAGCCAAGCCCCAAAGAAACAGAGAAAATCCCCTAAAACCTGAGAAACAAGATTCTGCACAGAACTAGCCGTTAGAGGCTTATCAGTCGACTGACGGGTTTTATCAGTCAACTGACGGGTTTTCATCAGTCGACTGATGAGCTGACCTTTACAGGCAATTTTCAACTCGTTAATCGACTGACAGGATTATCAGTCGACTGATGAGATCATCAGTCGACTGGTGAGTTGATCAAATAAGAAGCAGAAACTTTTGGCAATTCTGGCATGTTTTATCAGTCGACTGGTCTCAAGCATCAGTCGACTAATAACAGTTTTTCAGCCAGTATAGGTTTTGAAAATAAGTTTCAAATATCTTTTAAAAATAGTAAATAAATTCTAAAAAATATGAAACTTTGAAAATAGTTTATAAACATAATAACAAACTTTTTTGAAAAGGAATTTTGCAAAAAGGTCCTCGTATTTATGAAAATCATTATTTTAGCAAAAATATCAAAATACGAATATTGAAACTATGTAAGTGTGTTATCCCAAGAGCTTCAAATGTAATCAACAAGATACTTGCCTACATTAAGTACTAGAGAGAAAATAAAATAGAAAATATCCCTCACATATAAATACATGACTTGAGTCTTGATATTTGCTTCTATGTTGATGAAGCTTATCATGTATGTAGTACTCTTAGAAAGCTTTACTTCATCACTTTACCTCCACCTCCTTAGATATCATCATTGTAGCTCATATTCCATCCAATCCTCCAATGATGGTGCTAATAAATTGTAATCTACAATATAGCTTAATAAACAATTAGTACAAATAATGATGTTTGTGAATCATCATCAAAACAAAAAACCCTAATAATCTCTCTCCCTTTTTGATGATGACAAACAACCATTATTCAAGAGCAAATGAAATTGATTATTTACCTTATAGATAGTTGCTCTCCCTGTCTATAAGGCTCCCCTAACTATGTGCACAAATGAGGAGATTTTTCTCCTCTTTTGTCACCATAAAAAATAGGGTAAAAAATACAATATGCATGCAAAAACCCACATAATGCACCTCAAGTGTTAGCCTACCCGTGTCACATTCCTCAAGCATTCGGAATTATTACCTCTCACCAGGCTTTACTACCGACCCTACTCCTCTTGGAATTGACCCTGGTCTCTCACTTCTACACTCCTCTTGGTACCATGTGTGCTTAAGCATGGTATGTCATTGAGCGCATAAAGAAAAATAGTAGGATATGAAAATGATAATCAAAACAAACAAACAAACAAAGTCAAAGAATGCACATGCCCAAACCATTTCTTTGCGACAAAAATCTTCTTTACTAAGAGGCTTGGTAAAGATGCTCGCTAATTAAGATTTAGTATCAATATAAATAAGGGATACATCTTTCCGCTCTACATGGTCACGTAAGAAATGATGACGTACATCTATATGCTTGGTTCTAGAATGCAAAATGAAATTTGTTGAAATATTGATAGCACTAGTATTATCACAAAAAATTTTTGTATCTTGAAAATGCAAATCGTAATCAACCAAATTTTGTTTTATCCATAAAAGTTATGCACAACACAAGTTGACAGCAATGTATTCAGCTTTCGTAGTAGACAATGTAACGCAATTTTATTTTTTGGATGCCTAAGAGACAAGAGAGTTACCCAAAAATTAACATGTACTACTCGTACTTTTGCGATCTACCTTACAACCGGCAAAGTTGGCATAACAAAAACCATAAAGATCAAAAGAAGTGTTTTTTTGGATAAAACAAACCAAGATCTATTATGCCATTAACATATTTGATAATTCTTTTAACCGCAATCAAATAAGATTTTTAGGAGAAGCTTGAAAACGTGCACAAGCACAAACACTAAACATGATATCCGGTCTACTAGCAGTAAGGTAAAAGAGACTACCTATCATACCTCGGTGAAGCTTTTAGTCTACCTCCTCACCACTAGCATCCGCATCAAGTTTAATACTTGTACTCATGGAAGTTGGAGCATGCTTGAAGCTCTTTAATCTGAAATTTTTTACTAATTCTCTAGCATATTTGCTTTGAGAAACGAAAATCTCATCCTTAGATTGCTTGACTTGGAGACCGAGAAAGAATGTAAGCTCTCCCATCATGCTCATCTCAAATTGGTCTTGCATAACTTTTAAAAAGTCCTTAAAGATTCATTAATGACACCAAAAATGATATCATCAAAATAAAATTGAACTAAAAGGAAATCATTTTTTTTTATTTTCTAACAGAAAGAGTATTATCAATTTTTCCTTTAGAAAAACCATTTTTAAGTAGAAAACTAGAGAGGCGAGCATACCAAGCTCTAGGAGCTTCTTTTAACCCATATAAAGCCTTTTGGACACGATAAACATGATTAGAAAAATAATGATCCATAAAACCGGGGGCGGGGGGGGGGGGGGGGGGGGTGGCTCAACATATACTTCCTCCTCTATAAAACCATTTAAAAAAACAGTTTTAATATCCATTTGAAATAGTTTGAAATCTTTAAAACTAGCAAAGACTAAAAACATCCTAATAGATTCTAATGTTGCAACCGGTGTAAAAGTTTCTTCATAGTCTATGCCCTCCTCTTGATTGTATCCTTGGGCAACTAAATGAGCTTTATTTCTAGTCACTATGCCATGTTCATCATGTTTGTTTCTAAAACCCCATTTAGTTCTAATAACAAGAATATTATTAGGTCTAGGAACTAATTTCCAAACATTATTTCTTTAAAAATTATTTAGTTCATCATACATTGCTAAAATCCTCATCTTTTAAAGCATCATTAATCTTTTTAGGTTCTATTTGGGATAAGAAGGCTACATTGTCACATTCGCTCATTGCTTTTGAGCGAGTCAAAATGCCTTTAGATGGACTTCCAATAATTTGGTCCTTAGGATTATCCGGTGCAAATTTCCAAGCCTTGGAGTTCTTCTTGAATTTGTTCATTTTTGCTTTTCCCCATCATTTTGCATTCGTTGAGGGTTTATCATTTAGTTGCAAGAGCTCTATTTCTCCCTCAATCTCATCATCATCACCCCTAAGCAAATCATCTTATAAACTAATATTAGATTCATAAAAAATAATGTTTATAGACTCTTCAATAATGAGTGTTCGCTTGTTCAAAACTCTATAAGCCTTACTTCTAGATGCATATCCCAAAAATATATCAAAGTTAATTTTTTGAATCAAATTTATCATGATGGTCTTTAGTATTTAAGATAAAACATTTACAACAAAAAATATGAAAATATCCAATATATGGGGTTTTGCCAAAAAGGAGTTCATAAGGAGTTTTCTTAAATTTAGGTCTAATTAAAATACGGTTTAAAACATGGAAAGCCGTATGAACGGCTTCCGTCTAAAAATACTTAGGTAAGTCAAAAGCATTTATCATTATGCGTGCCGTCTCTTGTATGGTGCAATTGTTTTGATCAACAACACCATTTTGTTGAGGTATTCTAGAAGCGGAAAACATATGAGTTATACCATGATGAGCACAAAATTCATCAAAATTTTTATATTGAAATTCACCACCATGATCACTCCTAATTTTAACAACTTTCAAATTTTTCTCATTTTTAATTCTTTTTATAAAATAAGAAAATTCTTTAAAACATTCATCTTTATTTGTAAAAAAAATTACCCATGTAAAACGTGAGAAATCAGCAATAATAACAAAAACATTGTGTTTACCTCCCAGAGAGGCAACACGCATGTGTCCAAAGAGATCAAGATGCAATAATTGTAAATGTTTAGAAGTGGATACCTCATTTATGGATTTGAAGGAATTCTTAGTTTGTTTACCTTTAGCACATTCCTCACAAGTAGAATCCTTAATATATGTTAGATTGGTAGCTCTCTTACTAAGTTCTTCTTAGATAGCTTAGATATTAGCTTCATGTTAGCATGTCTAAGTCTCTTGTGCCAAATCCAAGGATCCTCATCCACCGCAGCAAGGCACTTTACATCTTGATCTATTCGCCCATTCATCTCAAAAATATAAACATTAGATCTTCTAAAAGCAACAAAAATGATTTTATCATTCATACTAACAATACATTTATCCGGTTTAAAAGAAATGTCAAAGCCTTTATCACTTAATTGACTAATGCTAAAAGGTTGTGATTTAGTCCTTTAACAAAATAAACATCCTCAGTAATGGAAGAGGATATCTTACCAATATTACCAATACCTACAATTTTATCTTTCTCACCATCACCAAAGGAGACATTACCTCCTTTAATCCTTGATAGGGTTGCAAATAGTTTCTTGTTGCCCGTCATGTGATGTGAGCAGTCACTATCAAGGTATCACAACTCCTTACGTCTTGTGAGAGACGTTCCCTATATATGAAGAAGTTGTAGAACCTTCAAGTACCCAAACTTTGGATCCTTGAATGTTAGTATTTTTAGTATCCTTAGGTACCCATATTAACTCATAATGATCAATGTTATTTTTTATCCTACAATGAGTAGAGATATGAGCATATTTCATGCAATATGTGCACAAAAACCTTTTCTTGTATGTAGGAGCATGGGATTAATGATACCATTTCCTATCAACATGATGATGACTAGAGTAAGCATGATTAGATTTAATTCTATTATTTTTAATTTCTAATCTCTCAATTTTAGATCTTAGTTATTTGTTTTCAAAGTTTAGATCTCCAATTATTTCTTCTTTTAGAGCAAGAGAGGATTTTACTTGCTCAATCTTAGAGTCATAAGAAACATGTAATTTTTTGAATGAGGAATATTATTTTTCTAATCTTTTAAATTCAAAATTTAATTCTTCTAAAATCTCTTCTAGTTCACATTGCTTATAAAGAGATTCACTTTCGGTTTCGGATTGTACCTCATCTTCATGAGCCATGAAACAAATGTTTAGGTCATGAAGAGCAATCTTGGCGCCCTCATCATCGCTAGCTGAATCGCTTGGTTCGGATTTATCCCAACCGAAATATATAGCCTTTTTTTTCTTGTACTTCAAATACTTCTCCTTAAGCTTAGGACAATCCTTGGCTAAGTGTCCCGGTTCGTTGCATTCGAAGCATTTACCTATACGAGAAGAAAGTTTGTTGTTAGATCGATTCTTAAAAACTTTATTCATTTTGATTATTTTTTATATCCTTCTAGAGATGTGTGCTACTTCTCTAGAGACATCAACTTCACTATCCGAGGAGGATAAATCATCAATTGATCCCTTGAGTGCAATAGACTTTGATTTTTAGGGTGACTCCTCGGTTGCTTTTGGGGTTACTTCTTCCTTCTCCTTGATATTCTTTTCATGTACCTTGAGCTTGTCAATGAGATCATCAAGAGCGAGAGTTGAGAGTTCATGAGCTTCTTCGATGGCCGTGGCTTTAGGTTCCCAAGCCGACGTCAAAGAGAGAAGAATCTTGTAATTCATCTCTTGAATTTCCAAGACCTTGTCAATACCATGTAATTCATTTATAATGTTAGTGAATCGAAAAAACATAGAATCGATAGATTCATTTGGAGGCATTTTAAAAAGTTCATAATCATGCACGAGTCTACTAATCTTGGACTCCTTTACTTGGGGGTTCCTTCATGAGTGATGCATAACTTCTCCTAAATTTCGTATCCGGTTGCACATGTAGAAACTCTCTTATATTCATTGGGGGGTAAGACCACAAATTAGTGCATTCATGGCCTTAATATTAAGGTTAGCTAGGTTCCTCTCATCCTCGGTCATTTCACTACTAGGCTTCTTGACATATTTTTTTTCACAATGGCTAGGATATCAAGGTCAATGCATTGTAAATAAATCCCCATCCTAGTTTTCCAATAGGCAAAGTTGCTACCGGTGAAAAGGGGTGGCCTAGTGGTAGATTGTCCTTCTAACATATGCATATTTATTGAAGCCTCCATTTAAATCTTTTCTCTAAAGGGTTTAAGCCTAACAAAAGTAGAGACCTTGCTCTAATACCAATTGAAAGGCCCTAGGGGGGTGAATAGGGTTAAAGGATAAAGAAAAAGCAATTAAAAGATTTTTCAATAAACCACAAACAATTATGAAGAGCAATAACAATAAAAGAGAGTAAGGGTTAGAAATAGTTAGCCAATTGATGATGCGCGATATGTTCACGAGGTTCGATCCTCTGACCTATGTCCCTGCTCCCCACTCTCGAGGAGAAATCTACTAACACACCTGGTTTGAAAGCCGAAACTTCTCTAAACAACGATCTCCACCGAGATCTCATAACCACACAGTAGATCTCCATGAGATCAAGCTCATAATAGTTACAAATTGAGGAAAAACTCTCTCTTACAGTAGCCCTATGGGAAAGAGATTATAAGTGAAGCTTGGGATGTGAGATTTGAAAAGTGTGAAAATAAATGAAAGTTGAAGCTCTTTTGAACAAGAAACACAAACTCAAGAGATTTTTCAATGCTTTCTTAGTTTTTGAAGTTAATAGGGTTGGAGGGTATTTATAAGAAGTGAAGATGATAGCCAAACCCCAAAAAATCCAAAAAATAGACAAAATCCCCCAAAAATGAAGAAACAAGATTCTACACAGAACTAGCTGTTGGAGGCTTATCAGTCGACAAACGGGTTTCATCAGTCGACTGATGAGCTAACCTTTACAGGCAATTTTCAGCTCGTCAGTCGACTGACAGGATCATCAATCTACTGATGAGATCATCAGTTGACTGGTCAGTCGATCAAATAAGAAGTAGAAACTTTTGGCAATTCTGGCATGTTTCATTAGTCGACTGATCTCAAGCATCAGTCGACCGATAACAGTTTTTCAGCCAGTATAGGTTTTGAAAATGAGTTTCAAATGTCTTTTTAAAATAGTAAATAAATTCTAAAAAATATGAAACTTTGGAAATGGTTTATAAACATAATAACAAACTTGTTTGAAAAGGAATTTTATAAAAAAATCCTTGTGTTTATGAAAATCATTATTTTAGCAAAAATATCAAAATACGAGTATTGAAACTGTGTAAGTGTGTTATCCCTAGAGCTTCAAATGTAATAAAAAAGCTACTTGCCTATATTAATTACTAGAGAGAAAATAAAATAGCAAATATCCCTCACATATAAGTACATGGATTGAGTCTTGATATTTGCTTCTATATTGATGAAGCTTATCATGTATGTAGTGCTCTTAGAAAGCTTTACTTCATCACTTTGCCTCCACCTCCTTAGATATCATCATTGTAGCTCATATTCCATCCAATCCTCCAATGATGGTGCTAATAAATTATAATCTACAATATAGCTCAATAAACAATTAGCACCAATAATGGTGTTTGTGAATCATCATTAAAACAAAAAAGGCTAACAAGGACAAGCCACGCTATCATATAAGTGTAAGGTATCTTGACTTTGGCAGTGAGGATCTCGGTCGTCAGCTTGTTTCCCTCCTGTGTGAAGCCAGTGACTAAGTGCTAGAGCCCACGATGTATATCGGCAACTATCGTCGGAAGTAAAGAGAGATTTTTCCCGTAGCTAAGCTGAACAGCTGGGAAGAGGACCTCTATTAGCAACACGTCGGAGAACTGGTGCGGCATGACGCACTTCTTCAACCAAATAGCGAGGTAGCCTGCCAAGAGAGTCATAGGATGAACTCGCTTTTGTGCATGTTACAAGAATGTCTAGAACTTGGTCCCCCTTGAAAATTCGCCCTTAGTTGCATGAGTAGTATAGGACTGAGCACCGATCTTATCAACTAGTTTGTTGATTTCCGAGGGAGTCAGATGCACCAACTCACAAGCCGCCTCGCCAGATTGGTCCTCCAAGTGCTTGAACAAATAATCTACAAATTGCTTCAAGCTAAGCTGTGGGAATTTCTTCTTGGCCTTGATATCGACACCAGCTAAGGCCATCTGGTAATCACACGTGAGCTCCCATAACATGTCATATGTAGCGGGGAAGGCCATCTTCATCTGGCTCAATTGATAAATGGTGGGAAGATACTCCTGGTATGGAACATCGCCTATCAACAGCCTCGAGATCTTCTGCATCTCGTGTAGAGCCAGCCCCAATTCTCCATTCTGGGTCACAAAGGTGTTAGTGTCCGGATTGTAGAGCTCTAACAGCGTGAGTAGGTGGTGCACGCTGATCGGTAACCCGTACATGCTGTCACGAATGGGAACGTACAATTCACTGCTACTCAGCTCCACGCCCTACTGCCCGAGGACATAATTCATCATCATCATCCACCACTTGTCTGACGACGAGTGCACCTAGCCATAACACCTGTAACCCTTAACGATCAGCTCTCTTCCCAGCCTCGTGAGATGATTCTTTACTATGTTGGCAACTATTGGCAGTTCATTCTGTGATACTTCATTTTGTCCCAACACACCAGGATGAAGTCCATGAATATAATTTTTGTCGCTGGAGCTTGGGGTCTTCTGGTGAGTGATATACCTGCAATGAATTCCCTCCTGGTCCTCTGTCTGATGCCAGGACATCTCCCGCGTCACAGCCTGCTTCCTCATAAGAGTTAGTGGATGCTGGCGAGGGATCGAGGGAAGATATCTCAGACCCCCATCATCTTCATTCAACCACAACTCGGCCTTAAGAGTAAGAATTTTTGGGTCCTCGACAAAGTCATCGAATAAGTAACCCAGCTTCCTTAAAGGCTGGGTAGAGCTTGGATGTTTGGTGAGTGAGGCGTCAGTGATCAGTCATCTCAATGTACAACAATCTCCTTTCCGCACCAGTTAAGGAATCTCCTCAGGCCCACCCAGATTGAATTAGGGAGCTGCAAGGATGAGGGGTGCATCCTTAATGGAGGCGTAAGCCTCACTACTGCAACCACTTGCTGCATGGGGCGAGAACGCATTTGAAGGGAATTCAACTAAAAAAACAACGTGTATTTATTAAACGTAGTTAAAGGGAGTATTTTCAAGGTAATACAAGAAATCGAACTCATCTCACAAATCCGTGAGATAGAGTCATTGCCTTGTAATTGGCAAGACGATTTCGACTATTTTGGACATGAAAGACAACGTACATTGTCGATAAAATAACGTGATAATATACTCAGCCTTACAGAGTGCAATACAGCATGCAATTGCTCTATTTTGCCTTGAGACATGTTTTGACCAAGCAAAACACATCTTTTAAGCATCGACCCCCACAAAAGAGGATACTAGCTCCTCTTGAATGCCTCGCGAAGGAGAGCAAACGAGGATAAACTACTCAGAATATCAGTTTTGAATCGACGAAAGTGATAAACATTTACGCCTTAAGAATGAAGCTACGGGGGCCTCTCTCAGGCACCTAAGAGGCTGATCAACCCCTCGGAATACGTGACCTCTATGGAGACTGTAGACGGTAAAAATTACCGCGGCGGATTAGCGAACGAATTTGCCCGCAGAACAGGACCACCCTCTCTTAGATGGAAGCCTACCGTACCCACTAAGTGGATTCACTGGCACACGAGCCCCCACGCTGGCCGCACCCGCTAAATCACATGGATCCGCCATCGAGGCGAATTCGCCTTCACTAGCTAAATCCGCCCTCATCTGCCAAAACCACTTGAGCCACGTCTGCCTACGTGAGCCGAAGGCCGGATTTCCAGGGACAACCCATCCCTGCTTCCCACGATGCGAGAGAAGGAGGGTACAGTGTCCCAAGTCCGTCAGACGGCCACCCACGGTTCAAGCAAATGAGACAGGCGCCGGACCAGCCTGCATACTCATAAATGCGGGTCACCTCACCCATCAAGAGGAAGAGCCGAAGCCGTCGGCGCACCGCAAGCTATCTGGAGCTAGCTCTGACGCAAGACGTCCATTCTCCCATCCCTATTCAGACATAGGGAGGGGGAAGGAGGCACAACGCCCCACGACCGCCGGAGGGTCATTCGGTACCTCGCCACACACAGTGAGCGGACAGCTACCAGAGCCGTCTGCATCCACATAAATGCAGCTTACCTCTCTCCAAGCAAGAGGTGAGAGCCACCGGCGCTCAAGGGACTGGCCAGACCCACTTGAGTGTCTGGCAGCCGCTGTCACGAGTACGAGGAGGGACTTTCCCGCTCCTACACGACGTGACACAACACGCCGTCCCACCAACAACCGCTTGTTGTACAAAGGGACAATCGGATGTCTGGGAACAGTGTATGGTCACATCCCATAATTCAAGGGGCAGTCAAACTGCCTCCTTCCCCTTAAAGGGCTTCTTCCAGCAACCTAGAGGGGGATCAGAAGGATCATCATCATCAAGATTGAGATCAAGATCAAAAATCGGCCAATAGACCAAGAGCCTGATCGATCAACCAAGAGAGGAAGAAGCTTTTTGCATACCCCTGCATTACAGCGCCATCTTCTAGCTCCGAGCTCCGATCGCCGGCGAGCCAGAAGAGACGAACTCCTTCACCTCGAGCTTCTACTGAGTACTGAAGCTCTCCAAGGACCTCGTTCGAACCGTCCAAGGGAAGCAGACTCGGCATGAGCACCGAGCGAAGCATCCTGTAGCTACCTTAAAGTCCCCACGATTAAACAAAGAGGGCCTTCCCTCTGCTTCTGTTGTAATTCAGATTGATTTAGTTTGTAATAAGCTTTCTTATCAATACAAACAAAATCCCCCATTCTCGGGAAAATCAGAAATTTACACCTACAGAAGATGGCGACCACAGTGGGAGAAGCTGTTTCCTCAAATGAAATGGTGGTAGCTCAGTTCGACGAGGTCGTTGTTGGGACGACAGTGGAGTCCCTAGAGATCGAGTTTGACCAGGCCAAGTACGAAGAGTACTTGTCTTCCTCCTCTTCCGGTGGCGAAGCGTCCCGCAAGCGCCACAGAGTCGTGCGCAGGAGCCGACCTCCGACGGTCAAGGCTCCCGCTCCAGAAGACTCTATCCGAGTCTCGACAGGGAAACCCACCCCAAACACTCTCGAGGCCAAGTCCCAGATCGAGAGTATGAAGGGAGGGTCTACTAGATGGGTCGCCAAACGACCCTCGGTAACACCCGTCACCACGGAAACATCGGTTCGCTCCAGCACAAATCACACTATCACAGCCCGCGCGAACGCTCCCTCTACTAGGAAAGCTCGCCAACAGCAACGACAGACACTGGTCGGGCAGAAAGCCCAGACCTCCGCTTCACGCGACGGCCTAGATCACCACACAGGCCTAAGAAGCAAGAAGCAAATCGGCAACTCGTCCAATCTCGGGAGGCCCTCCAAATCAGGAGCGCCAACCGAGAAGGAGGATGCCGACCGCTCAGGTGGACTTCGCTTTTCAGGTCACATCCCCGACGCAAGTAAACCACCCCAAGCGAGGGGCCCCATTAGGACGGGCGAATCCTCGAAGGCTGGCGAGCCTCGCCGTGATCTTTTGGCGGATAAACGCAAAGACAAGAAAATAGGAGACACTTCGCGAGCCCACTCGCTCAAACGAAGGGCTGAAACTCGCCTGCGCGCTAGAGTTCGCCTAGACGCGAGGACTCGCCCACCAAAGCGAGATCGCCTAACTCCAGCACCTCTTCACTCTACCCAGCGTGCACCGGGGGATACGTCCAAAGGCCCCTCGTGTACACACCCAAGCGATCCCTCTGACACTGGGGGTTGTCACCAACTACCCACAGGAGATCTCCGAGAATACCTGACTCGCAAGCGCACTGTACGTGAGGCGAACCCTCAGTGCCATTGCGAAAGGCTCATCCACACGGTGCTCGCCGACTGCCAATGCTTAGGAATAGCGAAACCTTCGGTGTTTGAGAGACTTTCTCAACAAGCTCCATGACGGAGGACCTCCCGTCGAACGCGCCATCACCAAAAAAGACGCGCTACTGACAATCTGGAGCTCTCGTCCGCCACGATCAACATGACGGACAAGGGTAAGGCGGTATTCTCCGATACCCCAGATTCGGATTCCATTCTGGGACCCAATCCTCGCTTCGCCCGACGTAGCCAGGGCGGCATCTACCAGCGAACCCGTAGTCGCAAGGGAGCGAGCATCGGGTTTGATTACTCCACCCTAGTTCCTCCCTCCTACGGCGAGGACGAGGTTCATTCGGCGGCTGCCACGTCCCAAACCTCACATTCGGGACGAAGCACGCCGACGGGAGTACACATGACCGAGCTCACCCACGAGCAGACGATGACTCAAAAGCTGGAGGAACAGCAGGCGACCATCGACTCTCTGTGGAAAATGATGGAGCAACTTCTGAATAAGAAGAAAAAGAAGAAGAAGTAGGCCCAACGCCCCTTACCCCGACAAACTAGGGATAGGGAGTGGGTACCACCCCGCCGTCCTACGACGGAAACGGAAGACAACAGTAATCCACAATCCGATTACTCTTCCAAGACGTCGCTAGGGACGTCACACACCGGGGACGGCACCCGTGACAAGAGGTTCGATGAATTCCAGGACCAGCTTAACGCGCTGAAACTTCAGCAAAATATGAACAAGCTGGGGGTGATTCGCCCCTACCCCATTGAGTGGGATACAGTCCCATACCCGGCGAAGTTCAAACCAATCAGCTTGGTGCAATTCGACGGCAAGGGTTCGCCCTCCCAGCACATTTACTACTTCATGGCCCAAACAGGGTTCCTTACGGGGAATGACGCCATCCTTACGCGACTATTCATAGGCACCCTCAAAGGGGTGGCCTTCGAATGGTTCCGCAAGTTGGAGCCCGGCTCTATCAAATCATGGGCTGACGTCGAAAGGCTCTTTTTGGCCCGCTTCTTCGACGACGATACAGAAGTATCGATGGCCACCCTCCTGGCCGAAAAACAACGAAAGTCGGAATCAGTCAATGATTTCGTAAAGAGATTTCGGAATCGATTGGTTCACTGCCGAGACCAAGTCTCCGAGTCAACACTGATCGAGATGTGTCGTAACAACCTAGCAATCCACATCCTATCTAAAATAGGCGCGGTGGAAACACGGACATGGAAAGAGCTCGTTCGCCAAGGCGAACAAGTAGAAAACATGATCAAGAGGCTCGAGGCCGAAGAACCACAGCCCAAAAAGGGAGCTGCAGAGCCGACCGCACCAAAGAACCCCCCCTCGAACCAGAGGAAAGGAGATCATGGCCGTCGATTCCACCCTAGCACCAAAACCTGCCCCAAGGCCTAAGCCTCGGCAGTTTGAGCCACGCCCCCCACGGCACTATGACTTCAAAGAGGACCAGGTGGTGGCAACGTTGGATACTCTGCTCAAAAGTGGTCGGATCAAACTGCCGGAGGCCACAAAGCCCGAGGAGGCGGACAAAACCAGCGACCCAACCTACTGTGCTTATCACAGGTTCCTTGGTCACCACACGACCAAATGCTACGTCCTCAAAGACAAGCTCCAGGCCCTCTACGACGCAGGGGTCTTGAAGAAGGAGAAGGTCCAGAAGTAGGTGACCACAAACATGATCACCTTGAGCTTTGGGACAAACCTCCCAGAGGTCCAAGCTCCGGCGGGGGTAGTTCCTATCCCCAAAGCGGTTTTGAAGATCACCAACGACGATCCTCACAACCAGCGAGAGAAGGGCTTGGTCCCACAGACCCTGCCATCGGGGCAGATAATGTGGGTTCATCCAGACCTCCTCAACGATGAACAATGGACTACAAGGCCCTCGAAAGAGGCCAAGAAGAAACACTGCAACGTCATCTATGCCACCCCAGACAAAGATGACATAGCGGCGGCCGCCTTAACCGATTCCGAGGAGGACACCAACGTCTTCGCCACAAGGGCGGGAAAGGAGTTCGCGAAGGAGTATCCCGCGAGGGCGGAGAACACAGCAAGACCTCCCGCGAGGCCAGCCACAACAACTCCCCCCAATCCAGATGCACCCAGCTCGAGTCGTCAACCTTTCCGATTCAACATACTCGCACAGCTGAAAAGCATCCCTGCGCGAATCACTATGTATGACCTCCTCCGATTGTCCAGGTCTACTCGTGAGGCCTTGCAAGAGGCTTTGGCCGATTCAGAGGCGTTCGCCACCCATTTCTCGAAGGAAGCAGAAGCGGAACAAGAATGCACAACCTTCTGTCAAGTCTCCGAAAGACGAGTTCCATGCATCACTTTCACTCCTGAAGACATGCTCATCAAGAGCACGTCTCACGATCGACCACTGTACTTCATAGGATACGTCGGATCGGCGAAAGTGGATCGGATCCAAGTCGACCCGGGTTCCGCGTTAAGCATCGTGCCTCTGAAATTGATCAAGCACTTGGGGATACCGCCAAAGCGCTTGTCCTCAACCACCACGACTATTTTCGGCTTCAACGCCACAGGGACGCGGCCGTTGGGCAAAATCCGCCTGAAGTGCCGCATAGGCGAAATGAAGACGGAAGTGACCTGCTATGTCATTGATGCCGAGCCCTCCTACAACGTGCTCTTGGGACGCCCGTGGATCCACGGCAACCGAATAGTCCCGTCCACCCTTCACCAATGCTTGAAGTACGTCGACGACTATGAACGTGTGAGGACTGTAGTGGCCGACAGACAACCCTTCAAAGGCGTCGAGAACTACTTCACAGACTCTCTGCTGTATCAGGATCCCATCGAACCGCCAGTCGAGGAGCCAGAAAGCGGCAACGAGGCGGATAGCGAGCCTGAGTACGGCGACAATCTAATCCTAAATGACTTCGAGTCAATTGTAATTGGTTATGAGAGTCATCATGTAACCAACGCCGTTCAGGCGGAGAAGATTGTCATCAATGAAAATTCCGACTTTGCTTATGTGTCGTCTTGCTCTACGTCTGAGGATGATGAGCCCAACGACCTATGGTCAGAACTCTACCGAGATCCTTCCCTGCATCTGCCGGTGTGCTCGTCATGCATCGCCAAAGCGCAGCCGATCAAGTCATCACAAGCTGTGTTCGTCGTGCCCGCCCAGAATAAATATCGAAAAGACATTATTTTCGGTCGAATCGATCGTCCCTTGCGCACGCTCTGGGATGAGTCTGAAGACGAGGATCCCGCGCCCTAGTTTTCGCAATACAGTCGAATTGCGAGGCGCATGATGAGCGACATGGGGTATGATCTCACTCGTTTAGAGGGCCTCAATTACGACCGGGGACGTAAGACGGTCATCCGACCTGCTTACGTACCCAAGGGGAAACCCCCAAATTACTTTAACAAGACTAGGAGAGGCTTAGGCTATTCCTCCTCCTCGTCGGATTTGTGTTTCCACGTCGACGAGGATTCCGACTATGCATGTTCAGGGGATCAATCGTCAATGACCTCAGCTTGGGACTCAGATGTCAGCGTGAGGGACCTGTTCGATAACCTCACGGTCAACATGGCTACTGTGGATCCTGCCGAAATAGCGGCGGATGAACAATTTTTGCTCTATGATGAGACATGGGATCGCCATGTTAACGCCCAGTGGAGCAGTCGCTTCGAGCAACGGAAGCCACCCACCGAAGACGAAGTCCTCCAGGTGAACATGGGCACCGACGAGAGTCCCAAACCCATATTCATCAGCGGTAGCTTGCCTCCTCAAGAAAAAGAGGATCTAATCGCCCTCATACGGGAATACATCGACGTCTTTGCATGGAATTACGAGGACATGCCTGGCTTGGATCCGCGGGTCGCCACGCATCGCTTCAACATCAACCCAGACGCCAAGCCAGTCAAGCAGCAACAAAGGCGGTTTCGTCCCCAGATCATGGAGGCGATCGAGGCGGAAGTGAAGAAACTCATTGAGTCCGGCTTCATCAGAGAGGAACAGCACCCCGACTGGGTGGCGAATATTGTTCCGGTCTTGAAGAAGAACGGTAAGATCCGCATCTGCATCGACTTTAGGAACCTCAACGCCGCGTGCCCTAAAGATGAATTTCCTCTGCCCATCACGGATGTCATCATTGACAACACGTGCGGATTCGAGAGGATGTCCTTCATGGACGGTTTCTCGGGGTACAATCAAATCAAAATGCACCCCGAGGACGAAAAACATACCGCATTCAGAACTCCCATGGGGGTGTATTGTTACACGGTCATGCCCTTTGGACTCAAGAACGCTGGCGCAACCTATCAACGCGCCATGAGCACAATCTTTCGAGAGCACTTGCGAAAGACGGTGGAATGCTATGTGGACGACCTGGTGGTGAAGAGTCGCCACAAAGGCGACCACCTTCAAGACTTGAGGACAATGTTTGAACTCATGAGGACTCATCAACTCAAGATGAATCCCACTAAATCATTTCTAGGGATGTCTAGTGGTAAGTTCCTCGGCTTCGTCGTCACCACGAAGGGGATCCAAATCGACCCTGACAAGGTGCGAGCCATTCAAGAGCTTCGACCGCCCCAGAACCTCAAAGAATTAAGAGGTCTCCAGGGACGATTGGCCTATGTCCGGAGATTCATCTCGAATCTTTCAGGCAAATGTCAGCCGTTCTCTAAACTCATGAAGAAAGGCACCTCCTTCGTATGGGACGAGCCTTGCCAGAAGGCCTTCGAGGATATCAAGGCGTACCTGTCGAATCCGCCTGTCCTCGCCGCGCCGATCTCAGGGAGGCCATTCCTCATCTATGTACGCGCCATGGAGCACTCCTTGGGTGCTCTCCTGGCATAAAATGACGACTCCGGCCACGAGCAAGGCATCTACTATCTGAGTAGGACCTTGCAAGGTGTCGAACAACGGTACCCGATGGTCGAGAAAGAATGTTTGGCCTTGGTGTTCGCTATCCAAAAGATGCGACACTACCTGGTAGGCCAGACAATCCATGTCATCTCCCGGATAAACCCTATTCGGGTCTTCATGACACAACCTGCGGCGTTAAATTGGTGCCTGGCTAGGTGGGCGCTTCTGCTCTCCCAGTATGACATCCACTTCATGCCACAGAAATCTGTCAAGGGACAGGCCATATGCGATCTCATGGCCAGTCACCCACTGAGGGCGGAGACCGACTTGTTTGAAGATCTGCCAGACGAACCTCCCGAAGCCAACATAACTTCGTTACCGGAGGTTTGGCAGATGTTCTTTGATGGCGCATCTCGCACAGGCACGAGCGGCTCTGTTGTTGCAGGAGTGGGGGTAGTATTCACTTCCCCACATAACTACATGCTGCCCCGAGCCTTCTCTTTAACAGAGCCGTGCACCAACAACGTGGCTGAGTACAATGCGTTACTGATCGGGCTCGAATTGGCGAAAGAGTTAGGGGTAAAATGCCTCGAGGTGTATGGCGATTCCCAGCTCATCATCAAGCAGATGACCGGCGAATATGAGGTTAAGAACGAAGACCTGATCCCACTCCACAAGGCGGCTGTCCGATTAATGGAATCGTTCGAAAGCTTCCACATCGAACATGTGCTACGTTCCAAGAACACGCACGCAGACGCCCTTGCTTCCCTGGCGGCTAACCTGGCCCAACCGCTGGGGACATCCCAATGGATCACAGTGGCGAGCAGAAAGCTCTTTCGACTGAAAGATGCTCCAGAAGCGAATGCCACCCATCAGATCTCAGATCAGCCCAGCGCTGAGGATTGGCGTCTCCCGATCATCGATTACGTCATATACGGCATATTGCCCGAAGATGCAAAAGAGCGAGAATCTGTCCGGAGACGTGCTACAAGATTCTATTACGATTCGACCACCAAGATATTGTATCGAAGGTCGTACGACAGCTTGTTGCTTCGATGTCTCTCGAAAGCAGAAGCACAAGAGGCTCTACGCGAGGCCCACAACGGCATTGGCGGAGCTCACCAACCCGGACCCAAACTTTGGGATCGCCTGTGAAGGACAGGTTACTTCTGGCCTGGGATGGTTCAAGACGCCGTTGCCTACGCGAAGCGCTGCCATGAGTGCCAAATCCACGCCAACTACATGCATCAGCCGCCTGAAGACCTACACCCAACAAAGGCTTCGTGGCCTTTCGAGGCATGGGGGATGGACATAGTCGGACCAATATCCGCGCCATCGGCGAGAGGTCATCGCTTCATTCTCGTGATTACCGACTACTTCTCTAAGTGGGCCGAAGCCGTCCCCTTGAGAGAAGTCAAGACTAACGACGTGATCAAGTTTATCAAACATCACATCATTTACCGATACGGCGTACCACGACGTATCATCCATGACAATGGCACACAATTTGTCAGTCATGCATTCACCAGGTTCTACGACAAGTTTCGCATACAGAACCTCTCTTCCACGGCCTATAACCCATCAGCGAATGGCTTGGCCGAGGCCTTCAACAAAACAATCATCAAGATTTTGACCAAGTTGACCTCGACCAGCAAACGCGACTGGAACGAGAAACTTGGCGAAAGCTTGTGGGCGTATCGCACGACAGTGCACACACCGACTGGCCACACGCCCTATTCGTTGGTATACGGCTGTGAAGCCGTGTTGCCATTAGAAATTCAGATCCCGTCCCTTTGCGTCGCCTTGGCAACAGGAATGACGGTGGAAGACAACCATCGACAACGACTCGCCGAGCTTGAAGAATTGGATGACAAGCGACTGGAAGCTCAACAGCACATTGAGTTTTATCAAGCTCGAATGGCTAAGAACTTTGACAAGAAAGTCAAGCGCCGAGCCTTCAAAGAGGGGGAGCTCGTACTCTCTGCTCGCCGACCAATGATCCTCACTTCCAAAAAGAAGGGGAAATTCCAGTCCAAATGGGAAGGATCATTCGTAGTAGAGACGGTCTACTCGAACGGCGCTTATCGCCTCGTCAAACCGAATGGCGATAAGATCATGATGCCTATCAACGGCAAATATTTGAAGAAGTACTATCCTTAGTTCTTTTTCGCGAACTCCCACGAGTGCAAGAGTCTAAACTGGCCCTCAAAACCCTCCAACTGGTACAAGAGGCTAAACTGTTCCTACTCTTCCCGCTCTGGCGAAAGCCTCTGGCGGAACTCAATTCGCCTATCTCCTCCAAGGAGATGGCGGATCCATTAAGTCGTTCATGTCACGACAAACACAATTCAATTCACCTATCTTATCCAATGGGATGGCGGATCCACCAAGTCGTTCATACCACGACAAAGGCGATCTCGATCCGCCGAACCTCCTTAATAGGATGGCGAATCCACCAAAGTCGCTCACATCGCGGCAGACAAAACCAACTCGCCAATCCTCTTCCAAAGGGTGGTGGGTCCTCA
>BQKN01000112.1:90527-103784 GCA_022839385.1 Asparagus kiusianus | reverse complement strand
AAGAGCCTGATCGATCAACCAAGAGAGGAAGAAGCTTTTTGCATACCCCTGCATTACAGCGCCATCTTCTAGCTCCGAGCTCCGATCGTCGGCGAGCCAAAAGAGACGAACTCCTTCACCTCGAGCTTCTACTGAGTACTGAAGCTCTCCAACGACCTCGGTCGAACCGTCCAAGGGAAGCAGACTCGGCACGAGCACCGAGCGAAGCATCCTGTAGCTACCTTAAAGTCCCCACGATTAAACAAAGAGGGCCTTCCCTCTGCTTCTGTTGTAATTCAGATTGATTTAGTTTGTAATAAGCTTTCTTATCAATACAAACGAAATCCCCCATTCCCGGGAAAATCAGAAATTTACACCTATAGAGACATCGGAAATCTGCAAGAAAAGTTAGCGGTGTAGGTAAAATCTCAAACACGTGGTGCTAAACCAACCCAAGAGCTTGTGACCAGGTGCCTCAGACTCAATTTTTATCAAGGATTAAACAAATAAGGGCACATTAGGAGGAAAATACAAGTTTTAGCCAAATTCCTATAGAAAAATTAGGATTTTCCGGTTAAAATCTAATTAAACCTACATGACACACACAACCAAGCAAACCCGAGTTTGGGTTTCACCAAAAACTAAACTCAAATTTCACTTCTCCCCCGAAACTAGCACTCAATGGTTAATTTTTGAGAAATGATCCTCAAATCCAAGCTAGAGGAGCGCGGTTTTACCTAAAATCAAAGAAACGATCAAAGGAAAAGGTTCGCGGAATCTCCAAACACCAAAGGATCAAGCTTTCGGTTCCTATCAAGAAGAAAAGGAGAGGGTTTGAGCCGCTTATACAAGGAAAACGAAGAAGAAACCCCCCAAAATCAAGCTAGGGTTTCGCCCCTCCACTAAGCCGACAATTAAAGGATCAATTTTGTTCATAATTCAACTAGAATCGCAGCCATGGGAGTAAGCATTACCCGAGGCCAAAGTGGATGAAAACTCAATGAAGAGGAAATTGCTCGAACCCAACCCTTCGAACCCTAGCCCTTTAAGATGGAATTTGCCAAAATCAAAGAGATAGAGGAGGATTTAGTTGTGGAAAATCTTTTATAGGGATTCTAGAAGGAATTCGAGTTTGAGAAGGATGAGAAGTTAGAGAAAATCGAAAAAAATTGGTTTTTAAACCTTCCAGAGCTGACTTCTGGAACCGCCTCCGTGAGAAACATTGGTGTGTCTCGCACGACAAGGTAGTCTTATGTGTCTCGCACACGTGCGAGACATAGAGACCTATCTTCGACGTATTCTTAGGCCTGCCTATGGTGGGTCCTGTGGGTATTTTTGCTTGTTCATGGCTCGTTTTCACCTGTTTTAGACATATTCGAGGTACGTATTCACACTCCGATGAGTATAGAAGTATAAAGTACATGTCTTTGAACCTCTATCGGGTATATGAGGTTAAACTAGTTCCCTAAAACTCCAATAAGTATATGAGTACAAACTGATTCTCCCCGTTCCAGCGTCTTAAGAGCTTAAACTGTGTAGACTCTAATTAACGCATGAGTGTAAACTGTGTTTACGCCACAACAGAGGTCAACGTCGGTCAAATGATTTGGCAGTTTTGCCAAATTCAGGTTCAGGATAATCTTATGCCAAAATTATTCCAGGGAGATCAATCGTGATTCAGATGAAAACTCCCGACGAAGATGATCTGTTCAACATCGACTCAACAATGCGAGCTAATTCAGGTATCAACGCACCAGTTTTAGTTCAAGATTTCGATAACGGTCAAGCGATAAACTCATCACCAAAAATATTTCAGACTATTCGATAAAATACTGAATAAACTGAAGGCTGAAGAAGTTAAAGAATTGAAGTCAATCACGGGTCCTTCTGCACGGTCTCCTCGACAAAATACTAAAGAGATTGAAGGCAGGGCCTATCTTGTCAAAAGTATTCCAGACTCCTCGATAAAATACTAAGGAGGCTAAAAACTTTAGAGGGGATATCTGTAGGCATCAAAAATTACCTATAGGTTCCCGAATCCAGCTCAAGGTGAAGAGAAGACAAAGAATGCCATTATCTAAGTCAGAGAGCATCGTCCGATACAAAAAATAAAGCGATGAAGCGATAAAACGATGAAGCGATGAAGCAAAGAAGTGACAAAATGATGAAGTGACGAAGCGATGAAACGATGAAGCAACAAAGCGACGAAGTAACAAAGTAACGAAATGATGAAGCGATGAAACGACGAAGCGACGAAGCACGTGAGATGACAAAACAATGGAACGAGATACACTTAGGTGTCTTGAAATTCAAGACAACAAAGGGTGTCTCGAATTTCGACACCATAGTATGTCTCGCAATTCGAGACACCAAAGGGTGTCCCACACCCGAGACACACAGTGTGACTCGCACAGGGAGACTCCCAAAATATATTTTTTGATGTTTTTTGGGGATTCGTGTGGTCCACTGGCTTGCTAATTACCTTGGGAACATCCTCAAATACGGGAAAGTCGTTACTAACTACTGATATATCCAAATCATGAATTCTTA
The DNA here is from genome assembly GCA_022839385.1 of Asparagus kiusianus. Lineage (NCBI taxonomy): Eukaryota > Viridiplantae > Streptophyta > Magnoliopsida > Asparagales > Asparagaceae > Asparagus > Asparagus kiusianus. The sequence continues at coordinate 101,255 of BQKN01000112.1, read as the reverse complement.
TCCTCAAACATGTCATCCGAAGCCTATAAATACCCCCTAGCACCCTTATGCATGGGTGATCTGGAGATCTGGACTTTCGGGCGAGGTACAGATGTTTTGAGAACAAATACCCACGAAGTTCAGAGAGAAAGGTGAGATCTTGGCGAACATCATGCATAAAGAGGAAGATTTCAAAAGATCTACAGGCCTTCACCCCTTTCCTTGAGATCAAACATCGCTTTGATCTCAAGATGAGTACTTATCTCACCTCACTGATATATTTACTTCTGTTCTTGTTTCCTAGTTGAAACAAGAACACCAAGCCTTCTTCACGATCAACCTAGATTTGTGAATCGGTCATCCACGGGCTAATGCGTCCCTGACATAGGCAAAGATCCCACGCAAGCAGCGATCGATAAACAGTTTCTACATGTGTTTATAAGAAGTCTTCTATTTGTATCTTTTATAGTGAGAAGTCTTATAAAAAGGCTTACTCCATCAAATCTATTGTAAGTCGATAAACGATTATAAATGGATTCTACAATGAAACTAATTTCCGACGCAAATAGTGGTGAAAATATCTTAGTGTACACAAGAGAGGTGGAGGCACCATGGTGAGGCAGACGATAGCAAGGGTCACGGGACGTCCTAGTTGGACGGTAGGTGTTCTGATTAGGAGTGTGGGCGCTTTGATTTGAAGTGCAAAAGAATAAAAGACGCTAGCGGGAGAGGCAAAGTTTCAAGACAACGATGATATATCTTTAAGAGAGTTTGAGAATCAAATCCAAGGTGAAGATTGTTAGGATTGCATCTTTGATTCTTTGTATAACTTCATAAGAATTAGGTAGGGTTAGAGATCTATCATGATTAGGAGATTGGATCTCATCATGATTAGGAGTTTGAATCCTATTCTAGTTAGGAAGTTAGGTTAGAGATAGGGTTTTTGTTTCCCTATATGTATTCTTTTATTGTTAGAGAGTAAAAAAAGAGGGCAGAGAGAGTTAATATTCTTGTAATCTAGGGTTAGCAAAGGGCTTAACCTGATTCAAGAATATTGTACGAGAGGCGAGAGTTTCATAGCCTTTTTCTGTGTAAAAGATTACAATATTGGGAGAGAGTTTCGTAGTCTTTGTCCATTCAAAAGATTATAAGGAGTGAGCTTTAGAGAGAATATGAGAGTTAATTATGTATATGAGGTTGAGAGATTGAGAGATGAGAGTTGAGTGATTCCTCTTGTAGTTCTCCCTAATACATAGAGGATTTCTTGTATTGTTGCCCTGTGAATGTAGGTCAAAGTTGGTCGACCGAACCACGTAAATCTCAGAGTTCTTTCTTATTGATTGTGTTCATTTTCTATCTTATTGATTGTGGGTTAGTTTTCGAGTTACGGAGACCGTAGTACATGGAGAGACTAAAATTACCTAACAGATGGTCCAGCTATTACGAGCACTGATGACCACCATTGGGAGAATGTATGTAGGGTTACTAGGTGTTATTCTTGATCTTCATAGTGGTGCGGTTAAGCTTAGAGAGCTTCACTATAGGTTTCAAGGACTGTTACCTGCTGATGCCAGGGAGGATGCTATTCGATAATTTACCTGTGATTATATGTTGTACATGATAGGCGCTATGCTATTTCCAGCTGCGAGCAAAGACCATGTACATTGTTGATGGTTGCCCCTTCTTGAGGACTTAGAGGTGTGTGACACTCTTTTGTAAGGTAGTCCAGCATTTGGCATTACCTTTACATTGATCTGGCAAAGGCATCCTTGTTGGAGAATAAGGAGTTCAAGGAATGTATTACATTACAATGGATTTTATCATAGGAACATATATATATTGGTTGACCTACTTTATAGATGACGTACAACCTAGATGATCAGCTTCCACAGGTGGAATGTAAAGAGGTCAAACTATGAAATTTGACCGGATACATAAGTTTTTATAGAAATGAGTTGGACATCATGCAATACAAGCAGGTTCAATTTTCTCCTAGTCATTACAAAGTTTATATTACAATCCTATCATATATCCCGCCCTTGCACCAATTTGCAAAGAGGATGTTAACATATTGAGGGCCTAATAATCGTTAGTTTGTTTTAAGATTGTAGAGATGCATGTGCTCTTGCAGCAGTTTCATTTATCATAACATATGCCCGATCCTGTTGAGATAACGAAGCGAGTGCGAGGATGGGTGTTATGTCATATAGATTGCGAGAGAGAGTATGAAGCTACATAAATAGATGAAATTACATGCAACATGCAATATAACTTCAGAGTACAGTATAGAGAGTATATGTGTCGGTATTTTGATATCACACATAGATGGATATTACCAGACAATTACCTAGAAGCTAGACTTGTACCACGTCCAACACTAGATAGTTACATGCCTAGGGGAATAATCGAGAGAGATTATGTAAAATTTTGAACTCAATTAAAAAATTTTATTTTTTTTGAATTCAAATGAATTTACAAGTTGTCTATCTTTTATCCAAAATATAAATATCATTACTTGATGAGATTGAAGAGCATATAAATGATAGTATTGCGATATTAATGATCCAAAATCATTATCAGTATTTGACTATATCAGACAGAGGATAGCCATTGTCTTCCATATGAATCACGTCAACGATCATGAAGGGCGTAAGGATAGAATGCGTCAACACATGAAGGTTGTATGAGAGACAAAGACATAGGGCGAGATCTTCTACTACTCCTGATGATGACGCTAATACTACTAACCATGTGCTTGATAATTGAGCTGGCACTTCTCACTATGCTCAATCTGGGGAGGGGGATCCACATGCACCACCACCATCAACATAGCCAGATAGTGAGATCATTGAGGCCCGTGCTGGACATCGAGGATGACCTTGAGGATGGGGAAAGTGTAAGAGAGTGAGAGGAAGGAGGGGGACACGTGCTTGGATATATGTGACTTTATTTCATATTTGGACTATGTATGATATGAAATTTGAATTATGTATTATATTTGAATTGTGTGTTTCTAGATTGTGGTTGGATTAATATAAGTGATATACTGATTTTATGATTTTGTATATTCTTATATTGTGTATATTTTGGATGATATTGATCTTTATTTAAATGCGGTTGCAATGTATATGTAATAAGTGATGTGACAGGTGCAAAGTTGCACTTTGCGGTAGAGTAAAATTCTATGAGATTGTCAATCACATAGAGTTTTGTATAAAAATAAACTCTATGATATTGGCAATCCCATAGAGTTTGTAAACTATTTTTTTGCAAAATTGACCTAGTTATAACGCATGATATTGACGTGGCTGAAACTATGTTGATTTTGATAAATATTTTGAGAACATGTCGTAAATGCTAATTACTTTTGTGAAAGGGTCTATTTTAAAAATTTCTCCTTATTTTTGATAAGGTACTGGGTACTTTATTATTTTATTTTTTTATTTTTTCATTTGGAAAGATACTGGGTTTATCCCTCATCAAATTGGTGCAGTATTTACTTTGCGGCTCTATTTCCACTCTACCAAATTTCTCTTAATCATTCAAAAGTGTTCTCGTTATGGAAAAACTACAAATCAAAAATGAATTAGTAAAAAAGTTGTTATTTGAATACATTCTATTAATTGATTATGAATTTTGTTTGAAATTATCAAGTTGACTAATTAATGTATGGGTTATGGTTTGGAGAATGTTGAAGAGATTTTTAAATTATTAGATTTAACAAATTGATTTATTTTTCACCATTAAGTAATATAAAATTTGCTAAAATTTCTAGGAAATTGCTACCCTCTCCTAGAGTACAAATGGGTCTTCATCCATTGGCTCAACTTGAATATGACTTTTAAATTTAAGTATAGTTACAAAGTAGTACATATTGAAATCCTCAGTTGTGTGTGTTTGCGGGGGGGGGGGGGGGGGTTTTTTAGTAGATTTTGAAATCCAATCAATGAGATGATCTTATTGGATGGTTATATTTGAACCGCTCAATTCGATTAATTCCTTTCTATGGATAACATCCATTCTCCTCTTCAATTAAATCTCTTACTAGGATGAGAAAAAAAATGATGGATATTTAAGGTAAAATACTCTCGTAGATTTAAATGGACTAAAGGCTCTATCCGTCGATATTTTACCCATTAGATTTTTTTTGAGAATGTATACGCATATAACAACTAATCTTTGTTTTTGATGAATATCAAGGATGCCATAACGTGTGTCGCATATTACAACACAATCGAAGCAAACTTAAGAAATAAAAATTTTAGTGCATGTACAGAGCCATAAATCCACTTAAATTTTATAAGAGTTACACTTAGATAAAATAATAATCATGATAATTGAGAAATTAATTTTAGAATACCTATGCTGTGAGCACACGCCACAAAATACCTAAAAAACGAGAAAATTATGAAGGGATCAACATGAAGCGACCTTGTTACCCAAAAAATAAATAAATCAAGCGAGTATCAACCGTCTTCACTTCTCATCCCAACCGGAACACAAAACGTCTCGCCTTCCCTTTTTCTCCGTAATTGTTATGGCCTTTTCTTCCACCCTCTCTCCCTCTTCTTCTTCTTCTATACTCTCTTTCCCCTTCCCCTCCACTCTCCGCCTCCGTCCCAGTCACCCCCATCGTCCTATCGTCACCTCTCCAGTCCCGTCACCTCTCCGAGCCTACAGAAAATCCTCGAACTACCCCCAGGTACCCAATTTATTAGTTTGAACCCAGAATTCATTCAACTTTGCATTCAATTTTGGGTACTTTTATGTGGCAAAGGATACGGTAGTGGTGGTCCCTGATCCTCGAGCTTGGATCGGCGATCTCGGCGAAGGCGAGAACAATGAAGATGACGACGATGAGGACGATGAAGAGGAGGAGGACGATAGGAGCTTGGATCTTCTTGCGAGATTCATCGAGAATGTTTTCAGGAAGATATCTCGTCGAGCTCGAAAGGCGGCTCGATCCGTCCTCCCGTCATCCATCTCTACCAAATTGGTAATCTCAACGTAAAATTTCTTGGTTGGAGCTGTGCTAGTCACAGCTAGGTTGTTGGGATTTGCTCAAAATTTCATCTTGAGATTTTACCTCCATTAATGACACCGTGAGCTTTCTATCTGCCCTGTTTCCACTATATTATGAGTTGGTTAAGTTTTGCTAGAATTTGGGTTAAGTAAGCTTTTATGGATTTGGGAATTTGGGATAACTGGAGTGGATGAATGGCTCAGTCTCACTGATTGATGTCCGGGTCCAGTGGGAAATAGATGATCTCCCAGCCATCAATATGAAATTAGAATGGGAGATACAAAAGATTGGTCTTCATTTTTACGTGGAAGGGTAAATGGAATTTGCAGATGCTCCCATTTGATCTGGAATTATTGGATTTTCTATTGGGAACCAAAGAGAGGAGCCCATGTCGATCAATGTGAGAGTAGGATAAATCGTGCGGATAAGCAACACAGAATTACCTCTTAATTGTACACCGAAAGATAACGTGGTTCTTCCATAACCTAGGACCATGTCCACAAGCAACTTGATAAAAAGAAATCAATTTACAACAGTCCTCAAAGTTTCAACCAAGCCTGAGACTCTGATAAAGATGGATAAATAAATGGCAAAATATAATGATTACCTTAATACTCCAAACCACCAACCCGCTTGAAGAAACCTCTTTTAATACTAGAATGCAGTTAAGTCTTCAAGATGGCGTGAAAAATTAACAAATCGAAACTCTACTTGCTTCCCCTCTTTCTCTTCTTTCTTTCTCTCCGAGACTCTACATTTGAAGAGGATAATGATATAGAAAAGAATGCAACTATTCATCTTTAACTCAACTCATAACATAACTTAAGTTTCAACCCGACCACAAGCGGGTTTGAAATTGGGCCAACATGACCGAATTGTAATATCCTTTAGCAAATCTCAATGAACCGAATGTTGAGTATGCTCATGGATATGAACCAAAATCAACAACCCACCTCAATGCCCATGAGGGGTGGTGTGCATGACTATATCATCTAACATCCATGCCGGCCACCTTCCAGTAAATTTTTTGGAATGTCCTTCGTTGATATGTCATCAACATTAAGCAAGTAATCTCCATCACCAAAACTCTTCACACAGAAACAATGATCCTAAGCCATTGTTGACTTTCATATCATACAGTTATTTCCGTTTAAGCTAAATCATTCTAATTGTGTTACTATCTCTCTCTTACATACTCAAAAGAGATCAAAATCACAATAAATAGCAGGTAGAAAGCTGGGAACTTCGTCAACCAAGATTCGATAATTAAAGTGAACTGAGAGCAACAAGCTAAAGCAACCGCATGTACTTTTATTTTACATTTTGGTAATTAAGAAAGATTAATAGGCAAACTGAAAGCTACAAGCCAATGCAGATGAATATATATTCTGATTTGGTATTTCTTTCTTCCCTATCAATTTATGATATTATCTGAATATTTTCTGACCAACTGCAGTCACTTGCCAGTGTCAGCGACTTGTTTCTAGCTGGGCTATAAATCTCTTGATATTGTTGTAGAGCTGCATCTAAAGTTTCTGGGTGTTTTAGTTCTAAGTTTTCTTCTTGAATCTCTATTGCATCCTGAGATTCGATCTTCGGTAGTTACTCTTTCTAGGAGCTTCTGGAGTCACGCTGATGGGAAATGAGCGGAGAGTTTCGATCTGAACATGAGTATCGACTGCTTGTTGAATCTGACCTTAGTTAAATACTGCTGAAAATTGACAAACTGTTGGCTGCTAAAGGAGGATTGATGCTTTAGGCTTGATAGAAAAGCAAGAGGTAAGGTTAGGGGTTGATTGGTGGGTTTTGGGACTTTTCTCTGGGTTTTTGTGATAGTTTGGTAGTTTTTTTTCCCTGTGGCTGTTAGCTGGATCTACTGAGAAGGAAATGACCACAGGTTTTAATGAAAAGGAGAGATTTTGATAAATAAGCCTCACACCTAAGGGCTTCACACCCTACTTAAGAATAGGCCTCACACCCGAGGTCTCACACCCATGGCTTCACATCATTAACTGTTCACATGTAAGTTTCAAATCTCAAAATCTTTTTTTTATTCATCAAGTTTGCCTTCTCAATAAGGGTTACATCTTTATTTAAAGAAGAACAAAAGACGACTCTTAAGGAAACAATATTAAATCAAATATTGAACATCCTAACATCCAATCCTTAGATAAAAAATAACCATCTAACAATATCAAATCTCAAAGGTCCTAACATGTAATCCTAAACAATATAAACATCTAACAAAAGCAAATCTCAAAGACCCTCTAAAATTCCTAACATCAGATCGTGAGGAAATCCTACTTAAAACAAAAAGACTGCTTTAAATATTTCTTTAAAAAAAGATCTAAATAAATCATAATAAAATCTTCACCAAATCTTAATTAAGTCCATAGGATTTAGATTTGGATCTGTCCTGCATAAAATCTTCCACTCTTTAAATTCGACGTCCTTGTTGAAAATGCTAAGAAGAAATTGGAAGCTTCTTGTAGTGTCATTACAAAGACTTTGGATCTTATTTGAGTTATTTCGACTCTGACTGTGGTTTTGATGAAGGCTCGAGATCATGGGTCTTTCTTTTATGGAGGAGAGAAGAAGATGGAGATGGATCCTTTGGCTTTGATACCAAATAATGTGGAACGAGTGGAGAGCTTTGATCTGAATATGAGTATGGATTGCTTGTTGAAATCTGATCTGAGTTTAATATTGCTGGAAATGACAAATTGTTGGCTGCTAAAAGAGGATTGATGCTTTAGGCTTGGTAGGTAAGCAAGGGGACAAGGTTAGGGGCCTTCTCAATGAGGCTTACATCTTTATCTAACAATTTCCTTGATTAATTCGGATATTAGGAAGGTTTAATAATCCTGTTTCTTGACCCGTGTTTTAAAAATAGGCTGATTTTATTGATTTATCGCCGATATATAGGATTTGGGCCATGTCCGACATGATTTCTACAAAAATTTATCGCATATCATTTTTGGCTAATTTGTTGTGATATATCAGTGTAAATCCAATAAAGCGGCCAATTTCTCGTGGGTGAAAAATCACCCGATTTTCTACAATTTACATTCTAAGTGAACCGGTTCGGGTTTGGAGAAAAAACCCTTTTTTCCCCATATTCGACCCGCATCCACTAAATAAAAATCATGCTCTCTTATTCTATTTAACATCTGCTCATTGTGTAACCCTAATTCTCTCCGCCTTCACTATTCGCTCCCCCAAATTGATAGCAAATTTCTCACTCGAAGACCTATATCAACGACCTCTCTCGAATATTCTCTCGAAAATATTTTATTAAATGTGCTTAGATTACATTTTAGGACATTTTATTATATATACTCACCCTCCGATATGCCACTCTGATTTTTACTAATCACCGATATATCCCCTATAATTGGTATCCAATATGGCTATCCGATATATTTCTGATAATCGATATTTAAAACCTTTCTCTCGACACATGCATTTAGATATTAGGAAACCATTGTGTTAATCTGCATTTAGATAAATTCTGACAGTTTTCCAAACCTAAATGTGAGCTGTTGTAGAGAGACGAAAGGCTTGTGCAGAATTACGAACTCTATACTCTTTTTCCCTATATTCTTGCATGGTCATATGGAAACACTGCATGATCAGTTGGATCAATTCATTTTGAATAAAAATAAGCAGCGGAAAATCATGTAATATGTGTTGATGAAATACTCTTGTAGGTAGGCTCCCCATGAGCACTTCAGGGGAAAAGCTGCTAAAGTCAATCTAAGTTATTGTCATTCGTTTAATGTTATCCTACAGAATATGTGAGATTAGAGTAATTGGGCTGTTGCATCGAATTTATCCTCTACTTACCTCAATGTTTTGCCGAGAAGTATTTAGTTGATTTTTCGAAGTTTTTCCTGAACTTTTTTTATTGGTTGTCTGCTAATTAACTAGTACTAGGTGGAAGTTTTGAACTTTGTTCCAACTTGTTCAGTTTTACAGGGAAAAAGAAAAAAAAATTATCTTTTGTGTTCTTGTCATATTTTGGTGCTGTCTATTTGTTTCAAAATTTCATCATTTTTAATTAGAAAATGGTATTCCTGTCATCATTTTGTTATATTAAAAAGTGAGTGTGTGTATGCATGTGTGCATGGTTGGTGTGATGTTGGCCAGAGAGATTCCTTGTATGGCCAAAGGCTCAGATATGCTCATGACGCCATCTTAATTGTTGATTTTTTATATCTTAGATGTGTTCTTAGCTAGTTTGGAAATCGTTGTTACTTATAATTAGAATGCTGCTTTTTCCCCCTGCTCGTAACATTTCTCAATATGATGCGGATACAGGTCAGGTTTTCAGTGAATGGAGTTTTGATACTGGCCTTTCTGTGGATTCTTAAAGCATTCCTTGAGGTAAGTCTCCATCTTTGAGGCTTCTTTTTTGCAGACTTGCAGTTGCTATCATTTCCTATTCTTCTCGTGCTTGTTTGAATGACATGTGCAGTTGTTATACAGAAGCATCCTGCATTACCATTTATACTTGTTTTGGAAAACGACTGAGTAATTACAATAATAATCTGGAGATTGAGCTGGTGGAATTGCTAGATTTATTATGTATATCATTTTTGTCGAAAAAAAAATTCAATATTCAATCACATTCCAATGTTGCTGCTGTAGATTCCTAATTGGCAGTTTCTTCTCTAGACTATATTGATCTAGTTGTTCCCTTTTCGATCTAATTTAAATTAAGGGAAGGCCTCTTTTTTTGTTTGTGAGCCACATTTTTAGAATGTTAAAAATGCTCTTGCACCTGGAGAAACTAACAAAATGCCTTCACACTTGGGAAGAAAGAACTACAAGCATGCCCTCACACTTGGAAAAATTTACAGATATGCCCTCACAATTTAAAAATCCAGGAAAATCTAACGAACCATCCATTCCCTTGAAAATTTGACTACAACAATTCTCCAACATTTTGTGTCAAGTATTGCATCGCATGCACCAAGTTGCTAGCTATTATGAAGGGAAGGCAACATAGCGGGTACATGCTTTCTGCCCTTTTACCCAATCTAGATATGAACAAAACTAGAATACCCTAAAGGATGAACACAATTTGTTGATGGCTTTTTTCTCTATAATTCTTTAGCTAGCGAACAGTGAAAGTTTTGAGTTTCCCTAATTATCCGGTGCTTCACTGGAAAGACAAAGAAAGTCATTGCTCATGCTTTGGTTGTCAGTGATAATTTCCACATTAGAGCAAGGTCATGACACTTGCAGTGAATTCATTCTCTGTCGTAAAGAAGCAAGAGGATTGGGGTTTTATGATTTATCAAATAGGTTAGGGAGTTAAATGACAAAGTCCCTCTAGTTATATCCATCTGCTCTCCAACCTGTTCTAGTTTCATCATAATTCCATATTTAATTCTGTTGTGGAAAGTTTCACCTACAAAGTATTTTTCTATAGACCAGCCATGCTTAGGCATGGGTTTGTCATGTGATATCTTCACCGAAGCAGTTTACTCCTACTTCGCTATTACCACCCTCAAACTTGCCCTATCCTAACCACGCATTCCACTTTTCTTCTAGCTATCAAATTAGTTTCGTGTCAAAGGACCCTCTTCCACTAGACCAAAACTTCAAAGTTGTGGTGAGGGTGAGGATTATATTTTTTTACCCGACATACCCTCATAGGTTGAGTGCCCTTATTGTCACGCCCCGAAACTACAGCGAAAATCCATAAAATATGGGGTGAG
>BQKN01000112.1:73577-85527 GCA_022839385.1 Asparagus kiusianus | reverse complement strand
TTTTTTTATCTGGCTATTACACTTATTATGCCCAAACCTAGACTCACGCAATGATATCTTTTTTGTTCTTAAATTCGCATTAAGTACATTGTCAGTGGGAATAAACCTGGGTTGATCTAATACGATGTCAAAGGTCCGTGTAGCTATACTAAGACTCCAAAGTTATGGTGAGTGTTGAGGGTTATCATTTTATTCTCTATATTACCCTCACAGGTTGAGGGCCTATTTTATGAGCTGAAGCGTGGATTCACACATGTAATTTTCACATTAAAGACGTGGCCAGTAAGAATTGAACTTGGGTGCTGCGGTACCATGACAAAGGACCCTTCCGCTACACCAAGACTTCGAAATTGCGGTGAGGGTTGAGGATTACAATTTTATACTCTAACATTGGCCATATTTCCTTGTCATGACTAAACTTTTATACTTTGTAAAAGTGTAGAATCTTCTGTACATAGTATATGCATGCAGCCTTTGCATTATTGAGCTGGGTACATTATTTTTTAGTGATCCAGCCTATTGGTTACATGATGGATGAACACATCAATTTGAGCTTTTGCTCAACTTTAATGATAAGGGGGCTTATGCTATAACAGCAACTTTCCCGAGAGCTTTAGATGTACAACAGATAAACAAATGATTATTGAGCCAACCGCACTCTTGAATTGAATTATTACCAAGCACACAACTTTTACTCTGATAGAAGAAGCATAAGCTGTTTCTTCTTTTTGGTTTAAGTTTGTCACCTGGCCGGCAACTATGACGTGATCCATTTCTACTGTCTTTAATTCGTCTATATTTAAAAGAAACTTCCATGGACATTAGCGTACAAGGGTGCTTTTCTTCACATCTGAAAGGAAGACAAACCTCTTGAGGGACATTTCTTCTCAAAAAGACTTAACAGTTGCCTTCCGTCTTCTTTGGATCCTGATGTTTGTTATCAATGGTAATATTAAACTGCATTTTTGCTGAATTTATGTTTAGGTAGTCTGCGCTGCGGGGACTATGGTGTTTGTGAGCATTCTTCTTGTCCGTGGAGTATGGTCTGGAATATCTTACATTAGGGAGCGCCAATATTATCACTACATTGACAGAATGGACAATGACGATAGAGGTGCATGGACTGGCGCTCAGCCAGCAACTTGATTCATCTGTTACATCAATTGAGCTCACAAATTCTTCAAATCGGAGCAGAAGATTGAATAAAATTATATGAGTCATGTATTCGTAATTTATAGGAGGAACGTGAACAGGAAGTTAACCTCCCACTTAGATGATGCAGGATTGAACAATACTTGACAACAGTAATGGTCATGTAGACTGTGGAGGTAAGTTCTATGTATCAGTCCATTACAAGAAAATAGAATGCTGTTTAATGGATGTATTCTTATTCTTCAAATAGCAACGTTAATCGCTCTGTGAATTGGAGCAGATCTATGTCCGACGGAGGAAGGATTTTTGTAATGACAGTTTTTATCTCTATGTTACCGCTCAAAACAGCGTCTTTGTGTTATGGAGAGAGCACATGAAAAGCTTTCAAGCTCTATGCATTATAATTGCTGTTAAAGAGAAGGGTGACGTTTATTTTAGTTGCTATAGTAAACACAAGAGTACGTACCTTTGTTTTGACCTCAGTAATCCTCCAATATCTATGGATTTTTATTTCAGCTATTGGAAATTACAATTACGTACAAGGAAAGTTGAGTACTACTTTCAGGATTGTAAATTATATTTATATAACAAATTGTATACCTGGTTTTTTTATTTTATTGTTTTATTATTTTATTTTTTTGGGTTAGCCATCTCATTTATTTGTGGCTATACTACTCTTTACAGAGCAGCATAAAGAGTTACTTTTGTTAAAGCTGCAATTTCTCTTTAATTAAGGAATTTTATTAAAATTAGTTTCCAAAACCTACAGGATATAAATAATCAAGGCACGGGTTAGAAAAAAGTCAATGCCTACGCCAGCATCTGAGCAGATGCGTAGATTACAGAATCAACGTCATCACCAATATTATTCTCATCATCAATCCTTTTTTCAGAGAGAATATGTAATATTATCCTTGTTATAACCGTCATTGCAATTCTGGTATCATCCATAAGACACTCCAAATTTATTTATCAATTAACATATTTGGAATAACACTAAGAAACGAGAAGGACAATCTTGTTCAAAAAACTACAATGAAACATAGACTTTTTTTTTAGCCTAAAGTCTGTCACAATCAATATCATAATCATCATCAATGTATAATTAATAAAACATGTTGCGATCTTAATATAAAATCAATGCACTGGTTACAAAATCGTTGCCACACAAGCATATGAGCATGCATATTTTATGAAACATACAAAACAGATAATCTAAGGATCATCGATATCATTATCAGCATCAATGAAGTATGGTCAATGTTAAAACCATCATCGCATGAAGTATGGTCATTGTTATAACCATCATCGCATTAGCAATATCGTCTACGAGACAAGCTCCAAATATTCTCATCAAATCAACCTTTCTGGAAGGTTCCTAAGGTTTCGCTTGGATATCATGGTGTTTTTCTTGTTATGTTTTTATAAAAAAACACTATGGTATTATGTTTTTCCCTTAAAATATTTTTAAAACACAATGTTAATAATTTTTGTCAACACTAGTTTGACCCATTATAAAATAGGTATTAAACATATTATTAATATATTATATATTAATTATAGTAAAATATATTGTAAATAAAATGTTATAATATTTAGTTCACATTATTATAGTTTAATAAGTATTCAATGTAATATAATATTATATTATATTATAATTATTACATATTATTTTTAAATAATTATATATTTAATTATTTTGGTATATCAATTTGTTATTGTTGTATATTATATTAATATTCTTATAATAATGTTATTTTATTATTAATATAATATTATAATATTATTAATATAATATAATATTATACTATTATTCATATAATATAATATTATTAATAATGTTATTATTATGTTATTACTAGTATGTTATTAATAAATTAATATATTATAAATATTTTAAAATAATATAACATAATATAGTTTTTAATATGTTAGAGTTTATTAATAGTACTTTAATAATATATTAATATTTTATATATTATATTATATTTACTATACAATATGTTATTATAATAATATTATTATATTGTTATGTTATTATTAAATATGTTACTATTATATAATATTTTATAATTATTAATTTATTACAATTTAAATAACAAGTTAATAATATTATAGCGATTATACTATTGTATAATATATTATTATTTATTATCAATAACTTTTTTATTATTTTTATTAGTTTATTTATATTTTATTATTATTTATATATCATATAATACATTATTAACATATTAAATATTGGTATTTAATATTTTATTATATTATTATATAAAATATTATATTTATTATTTTTTATATTATTTAATAAATATTACTAATATATTAAATTAACTATAATATAGTATAGTATATTATAATATAATAAGCATGTTGAGTTTTATGTTAGATATTATATTAACACATTCTCATACTCAAAACCAAAACAGCAAACTTAAAACACCTAAAATGTGTTTTGAAATAAGTGTTTTGTTTTTGGTTTGAGGATGATTTAGCTCAAAAAACATCATGGTTTCCAAACGCATGGTGTTATATTTTTGATAAAAATATCATGGAAACAAGTAAAATACCATGGTATCCAAACGGAGCATTAGGTGTTCAGACGGAAAATTTTAAAAAGTAGGTTAGAATGGACTTGCTCTGAATCAGAACTAGATGTTTCGATCCACTATATTATCTTGTTTCTTTTATTGAAAAGCCAAAAATATAATAAAATGGATAGAAATAGTCTTTTTCGCTATAAGAATATTATGTATAAATCATGATGTGTACATTTGACTAAAATATGCTTCATAGTTCTTTAAAAGTGGAGCATGATTGATCCTGACCTTTTTATTTTTACTAGTTTTTATTAACGTGCATTGCACGTAGTTAAATATCATAATTATTTATTTTAGTTTATTTCTTACTAAAATTTGTTCTTCGGTTTTGATTTTTGCTCACTTATATCTCTAAAATTTAATATTGTGATTATTTATCTTCTTTAATATTTGTTTTAGTGGGCTACATGAAAAACTAATATTTGTTCTTTAATATTTGTTTGAATGTGCTACACGAAAATAATGTAAGGCCAATTTGAATATTCATGTTATTTGGATCGACATGAAAGAAAGCTTCATCTAAGAAAGTATAATGTTGTAAAAGTAGAAAATATCTAAAAAAAATAGCATTATAAAACCAAGAGAAATAATTAAAGCTAATAAGCCTAGACAATTGATTAGAAGTGGATACATGACACAAAAGAGAATATGGATTTTATTCATAATAATTGATAGACTTCATTGAAAACTATAAACTAAATATTAATGCTAACTCTAATATAATTTTATATGATAAAAACATCCATAGAATAAGTATATAAATATGTACTTATTTTGGCATTGATAAATTCTAGGAAGGTCGAGATTTAGATCGTCAACTTTTTGGCATTATTGTTCTAATTATCTAGATTACAATTAGACTACTAAATCTGCAATTGACAGATAACTAAAATGTTTTAAAAAAAAACAAGAATGTTCTTTCATTTATTTGAAACTACAATATTCTTTCCTAACATAGAATTTGAATACATAGAACATATCATTATGTAATACTTTCCGACATATGTAAAATGAAAAAACGAGCAGCAAAATCACCAACAATACTCGAGGAACAAACCGAGAATAATAGAACCTTCACAGAAAACTTCTGTAAGTAATAGCAACAAATAAGCACTAAAACATATCTAAAAAGATCCTTTTTCTCCATAATTTACTTTATATATTTTCAACAGTTTCTGCGGCTGTGCTCAGCACAAATAAAACCACGGTACTAAAGAATCAACAAATCCCTGAATGCATATAAAAATATAGGTCCATTAAAAGTTTTCTACAGTAGACTTCATGCCTCTTATCAATTTTCTTGTTGAGACGAGACTTTCCGAGTATGAAGAAAGACATGGAACAGCTTCATTAGGATTGGAGTGCAAGTATCATGCTCAAAGTCATGACTACATAATCTGCTTGAATAGTTCCCGTAATTACGGTACTCGAACAGAATCATATCATCAGAGATACTGATAACTTTGGGTAATTGTAGTGAACCTAAGCATCGCTCTCGACAATTTTCGGTACAGACGCTCAACATCATCCAATTCTTGTTATGCTTGAGCATCCATATCTTCACTGAGGTTTTTTATATGTAACAAGCGCAATGCAAACATGCCCTCTTAGCTCATGTATAGTTATACAACAATCTCTCCTAAGTGTGCGTATGAGCGGTCGATGTAACTTCAAACTTCTCATATTTGATATTGAACCTAAGGACAGTCGTGCATTAGCCTTCACTTTCTTCTAGTACAAATGACTTCCAACTGAGAGACCCATGTAAGAAAACTAGTTCCATGAGTGCCTCTGAGCAAGGAACTTCCCCAGTAAACCTCCAACCTTGAGTTTCTAAAGTGAGGATTTCACAATAACAAGAGACTAAGTTATGATAATTTAGTCTGACCGCCTTGTACTTTCCTATACAGGCATAAAACCCTAATCTAACCATGTCAAATTCCGTACGTACTTGAGGTGGGGAAGTTCAAAAATTCACGAGTAGCCGGATTCATTAAATAGCAGACACCTGATTTGTTCACATCATATCCACAGGCCAATCCATTAACGAAATTCGATAGTTTCAAGTTGATCTCAAAGGAGAAACCCCTAATACCCTCGGTTGCATCGAAATTGTATAAGGTGACCTTTCCAAAAGCACCTGCTCATAATTCTCGAACTCCTACCCATAAAGTTTTTGTAACGTTCTTCAATGAAGTAGGGATCATAAGTTGAGGAGCACCATTGTTTGCGGACACAACAAAATCTTACTAAAGATTTCACTCGAATATGTCTAACATTATTTGTTAAAACTCATCGATAACAATATAAGCAAACTTTATTTTGAATTTTGAGAATAATGATTAATTTAAATAATCATGATATTCAATATTAAATCGATATTATTATATAAGATTATATGACCCTTTTTAATAAATTATAAAGTATATATATAGAAACCTCGATGCTTATAGCCAGTAGTTGGGCTCCACAAAATAGGTTAACTTTACATTATAGTTTGCTACTTGTAGTACCGTTGGTAATGTCATTACCTTTCCTCTTTAAAGGTTTCACTGGAATATGTTGAACGTTATTGTTAAGACTCATCGATAACAATATGTGGAATTTTGTGTCGTTTAAGACTCATCGATAACAATATAACTTAAATAAAGAAGATACAAGCTTTCATAAATATATTGAAAAAAATAAACTATATAAGCAATGGTAGGAGAACTTGAGAGGAAAAAAAAGGACTTGAAAAAGACAAGTGAAAAATAAATGAATTTAAAATGAGGAAATGAGGCTGGATGTGGATATGATTGTATCATATATATTTGTACTTAAGGAGGTATTTCATATACATTAGCACTAAATAATAAGTGGCTTAAGTCGATGTTTCCATACTCAAAACGTTTTATAGGATCACATAGGCAAAAGAATATGGTAATAAGATCTGAAACACTTTGCGAACTATCTTTGTCCTTCATAGATCACATCAAATCCTATCATGCATATTTTGGCATTTAGGGGACCAATGAACAAAGGCATACAATTTTTAAGAAAAAATTAGCTTATGAGATATTAATGAGAAGGAACATACCGAGAATGAAATCCTATCATAACAGAGATGTTACTATAAAAATCTCCACTCTTCCTAAATATAAAGATCGTCAGGACTCGAGAGTCTCCATTCCGTTTTAAAAATATGTTGAGTTCAGGACATCTATGGCATTGACAGACTAATGTGTGTAGTTTGAGCTGTAAGTCATAAATTGCAACATCAAAATTGAATAATCCTAATACGGATCAAATAAATAAAATAATATTTTACTGATTCATTTTTAAATATGGGCTTGGTAATTTAGTGATTTAATGTGTTATGACAAATCCCCTGATAAGCATATATCAATCACACAAAAAGAAAAGAAAATATACACGGGTAGTTCATAGTTCAAATCACTAATTCCAAATCACACTACAAGAAATCTAATATAATCTCTCTAAAGTGAAGAGGAAGCAAAGAGCCAATACAAATATCAGCAGGCAAATAATTTAATTATCTTCTGGTTCAGAATATAGAAAGGAGTGATCTATGTTCCAAATCATTGCAGTTGTCTAAAATTTCTATCCCAGCCCATGATATATATAGCTACACATTTTTGTTTTTTAGACTTTGCATAAAGTAAGAATTTTAATTCGACAACAAATTGGATTATAATCAATAAACTAGGCAAAGAAACTTATTGAGATCATTTGAATTTCCTTATCAACATTAGATAACAGCCAATAGGAACAAAACCATTAATTTTATTAATAGAGATATCATTATTAATTAAGATTAGATTACAATGTAACATCCAAAAAGTGTCAAGGGTGATAGGATATTTAAATTTTGTATTGGATAATTAGGATATATTATGATTAAAATATAATATTCAAAAGAGTTAAGAGTAATATGTACCATGGAAAGTTTTTCCGAACTCATAATTTTAAAGAGGGCATGATAATGGAACAATCATAATAATCTCTGAATAGAATGAGAAATAATATAACATGAACAATATTAGTCTAACTCTACTATTTACTTTAATGTTCTTAGTACCCAAGTTATTTTCTTTTACTTGGATGAATATGTAGATGACACATTCCTGTCATTCTTAATTACTATAGTTAAAGATTTTTGTTATAGGCAAAAAGTTCTCATGGATCAATATACATAACTTTGTAGCTCATTTTGTCATAGTTATTACAGAAGAGACAACGTTGAACAACCTAAAACCCTCATCTATAAGTATCTCAAAGAAGTAATGGTGATACTAACGCCTCGTTTGGTACGCGGGAATGGACTCAAATGAGAATGGAATGAAAGAAAAAATAGAATGGAATGTATGTAGGAATGGAATGGTCATTCCCATTCTCTTGTTTGGGTGTATTTGTAGAATAAAGCTAGAATGAAAATCTCATTCTTATTCTCATGTTTCGTATCACTAGTTCATAAGTGAGAATAAAATCTTATTTTCTAATAATGCTCTTACAACAACATAGATTTTTAATAAGATAAAAATAAACATTAATGATAATAACTAAATAATTTTATTTATGCATAGATTATATTAATCTATCTATGTGTTATACAATGCACATGTTATCTCTCAGGTGTATGTTCCATTTATATTTTTTAAACAATGCTCACTATTTGTTAGTATTAAAAATTAAAGAAAAAAATTAAAGAGTATCACATCTTTCATAGGTCCAAAAAAATATAAATAATGATATCCATAATCCATAGTTCTAGATATATAAATTAACTCATTTGATAAAGTATGAAAATCACCCATGACATAATAAAAAAAATCCATAAAACAATACCAACTAAAATAATCAAGTTTCATAATAGCAAAATGATATACTAGCCTAAATTTCTAATCTAAAATTGCCCACTTGCATATCGCCTCACCCAAATATTCTTCAAATCATCACTGAGAGTGAAGAACAAATCCAGCAAATCACGGTTAGTACCAATCGCCCCTATCGGTGTCAAATATTTGTCCATAGGTAAATTCATATTCATTATGTATTCTATAAACCCCTTTCTCTTCTCAGTCAAAGCCACTTAATCTAACCCATCCTTAATTAATTAGCTCGACCTAAAAAGTTCACTTCCTACATATGCAGAAGATTCCCTCATTATCTCGATTGACTCGCTATCCCCCGATAACCATCTCTTCTTTTTATGCTTGGAGGAAGCTTCACCTGTGTTCTCAGGTATTACCTCTTGAGAATGTGACTCGGTATATCATCAGCATCAATATCATAGCTAGCCTCCCTATCAAGTTCTTCTATAACATTATATGGGTGTTCCATACCCTTTCTTGTTGCTCGATCCTTACCAAACACAATAGATAAACACAATAGATAAGGTATCAAGGTGTGGAAAAGTTTTCTCTTGTGTAGCATTTTTGTGGGCCTACAATTAAATTTGTTTAAAAATCAGTAGTCATTAATTAAGAAACTACTGGATATAATAAATTTAACATGCTAGATTAAAATTTGAATAACTAAATACCTTTAGATATTCATCCCATACTGCTTTTTCAGCAGTTACACATTGCTTCGTTTCATCCCATCCAAAACCATTGCAGTTGAGCATATCAAACACAATACTGATTGTGTCTTAAGAGTTTTCATCCTTGATCTGATAGGCGGATCAGCCTTTAACCCTGAATTGGGTAGTGAAATGGCAAGTAACCTCTCAACAACATTATAGTGTCGATACTTGAAACCACGATCAGCATTGTACTTTCCAGTTTGGTGTAACTCCAACAATGCATCAACCAACTTCTGGTCTTCCTCAACTATCCATGTTCGGTTATTCTTTCCAGGTCCTCATTGATCTTCTTGATCCATTCCTGAATAGTTTATAAACCATATAATAATTTTTAAATTTATATCATCATAATAGTTTTTAAATAAGTCTTGCTTTGATGATTTGTGAAAGTAAGCAAATCTTTTGATTTGTAGCAAGTATAATGAACTTTAACTTATGAATAAAATGAGTTCTGTAACAAAAAAAGCACAATAATGTTAATTCTAATTAAAATAAATGTCAAATACAATTTGAAAACAACATGATAACATAAACTTGAATACTAACAAATAAAATATAGCTAATGCCACATCATCAATAATATCCTCTGATAAGCTACTCTTCTTCCCTTATCCACTGGTCATACATCAAATTTGTGAGGTTATCTCGATATGAAGTCCAAGCTGTTGTAGTTTCAACTGTGGTGATTGAATCATTATTAGCCATTTGAGTTGTTTCCTCTATAACATCAAGACTCTCTTCAAATAGATCAATCTCCATTTCTCTCTTTATGTAATTATGTAGAAGACAACATGCCATAATTATTCGATTTTAGGTCTTTATAGGGTAAAATAAAGAATTACGTAAGATTCCCCATCTTAATTTAAGCAATCCAAAACATCTCTCAATAACACTCATAGTTGATGCATGTTTCATGTTGAAAAATTCTTGCATAATTGTAGGTTGGTATCAGTCTCTCCATTCGTTCAAGTGGTATCGTTAACCTCTGTATCGGGCAAGAAAACCTTCACAATTTGTGTATCCAGCATCAACTAGATAGTAATAACCTATGATTAGACAAGTTAAAAATGTATTTAATTAAATACCAGTGGAGTTGATGATTAATAAACCCAAATGAAATACAAATTATAAGTAACGTACCACGTGGGACTTTTAACCCATTTCTTCTAGTTATTGCTTCTCGAAGAACTCTACTATCAGCAGCTGACCCTTCCCAACCGGGTAGTATATATATGAATTGCATGTCTTGAGAATATACACCCAAAACATTTGTAGCAATTTCACCCTTTCGTGTTCGATACCTAGATTTTTCCTCCACAACTACCCTCACCCTTATATAAGTCCCATCTAAAGCTCCAAGACAATTCTAGACATTAGGGAAATTTTAATGTGTTAGATAAACTTATAAAAATTGATAAATACAAATGCTACTTATATTGTAGATTACCTTAAACCATTTCCACTTCGCATCTGTTGAGTCAATCGGCACTAGCTTGGGTTTCTTAATCAAAATATCGTGTAGACGTATTACGACGTGTAACACATGAGTAAAATGCCGACTAATAGTTTCCCTTGAACGTTGGAACATTTGTTTTATGACTCTAATCTTCACATGGTGGGCGAGAATATGTAGAAACATTGATACTTGCTCATCTACTAACATATTTTTTTGTATCATTTAGTCCTACATTTTGCAGCATAGTGCATAACTTCCTAAAAGAGTTCCTACACATTCTAAGCTGATCATAGCAAGTTACTTCACTTGCATATGATAGACGATATACATTTTCCCTTTTAGAATAAAAATCTATCAAATATTGCTCTCTTAGTGATTTTTTCCATGTAAATTTTCATTATGTGAGATGAAAATAGGAACCACCAAGCCACTACACTTTACACATTTCTCATATGTGCTTGGACAGCAACCAACTTCTTCAATTTTCTCCGTTCGCCATCAGAATCCATAATATGATATATCTTGACTACAAGTGTAAAGGAGTACATTCATTTTGGAATGTAAACTATTTAAATAAACTCTTAATGAGAATTCTTAATAATAGAGATATTGTTGATTATGATAAGATAAAACTACAAATAAAATGCTCGTAAAGTTGTGTGATCGTAGGCAATAAGATTCATAGGATAATACAAATAATAATTCAGCATTAATATGATGAAGTATATAAAATTTAACAATAGGGTATATTTCTTAATATCATGAATTCCGGTTGTTTAATAAAGTTTTCATAATAAGCTAACTATCAAATTCAACATTAATAGAACAGAAATAAGCTATGCACTCTACAATAAATCATCAATAAATTTAATGTAGAATTGAAGTACATGAATAATTTGTAGTAAACTTCTTATCTTTAATACTGTCTAGCATTTTTATTGTTGTTTACCTGTGCATATAGATTAACTCCATACTGATTACTAATAATTTTCATAGCATCCAACAACGAAATTGTAAGTAGTGTAGTTAGTGTAGGCGTATAAAATTGCCTATAGGTCCCTTAGCACAGCTCGGCACGGTGATTCGACAAACCATCGAATGACGAGGCGACGAGGTCAACAAATCGCACGCGAGCAACGGAATGCATCCATTCGC
>BQKN01000112.1:0-63577 GCA_022839385.1 Asparagus kiusianus | reverse complement strand
TGAAATATTCTACATGTGAATAAATTACGACACATAGTAAAATGTATTAAGTAGATAATTAAAATTAAGTTTTAAGCATTCTATATTTTCTCATGAAGTTTATTCTTTGATCCTAGTATTTATATAAAGGAATAGATATACCGCTGTCAAAAAACAAATACATATGCATATTGGTATACAATGACAAATTAAAATGACAAATAAAAAACTTATGCTATATTTTCTCATGAAGTTTATGAGTTTAATATTATAAGTCGATGTTTTGCCTCTCTTAAAATCCTATTGACTGGATGCACTAATTTGGTGAAATCTGTAAATAAAATTGGGGATATATATATATATATATATATTGCCTATAAGTTGCTCATTTAAATTGCTTGCTTAAGATGAGTGTTGTTAGTCCAATTTAAAGTTTTAACTAACTCTCTTTTGTAGCTTTTTCTTCATACTAAAGGCAAGAAACTACTTGAGTAAATTTGAGGCAGTATAGATCTTTCTTCTTAATTGCTGCTCAAATGGCTATAAGAGGTGCGGACATTGCAAGAAAATTATCGTAAGGAAAGAATTTCATGCATAAGTTAAAATAAAAACTTGAAAATGTTGAGATATATTTTGAGGAAAAATTACCTTTAAATGATCAACTCTGGTAAGTTTTTAATTAGTGTATTTTAATTACTTTGTATTGCTTCATTGTCATAATCTTGGAACATAGTTAATTTTTGAAAGGCGTATCTTAGAGTGAAAATACTTATATTGATTTATCTTTATAGTCTTTACATCGTTTCAACAGCTCTATTGTATATACCGCTGTCAAAAAACAAATACATATGCATTTTAGTATACAATGACAAATTAAAATGATAAATAAAAAACTTATGCTATTATCATTAAGTTTCTTTGTTCTAGTACATCCATCATTTAGCGTGACTATGTAGCATGAATAGTTTGGATGTACATTCTTAATTTGTTTGATGTTTTGAGGAAAGGAAAATATCAGTTATAACTACAAATTAAAAATCTTTATTGATTCTTGTTGCTAATTGTTATTGTTGGCTGTTTTTGCTTACATTGAGGTATTGGTTGTTGGCTTCTTGTGGTATATAATGGTCGGTTTGAGCTTAATGACAGAT
This sequence comes from Asparagus kiusianus, assembly GCA_022839385.1. Classification (NCBI taxonomy): domain Eukaryota; kingdom Viridiplantae; phylum Streptophyta; class Magnoliopsida; order Asparagales; family Asparagaceae; genus Asparagus; species Asparagus kiusianus. Next base: position 62,447 of record BQKN01000112.1, on the reverse strand, counting down.
GGCATTCTTTGGTACTCAATTTTGGTATGTGTTCTTTTGGTTTATGTTTTTTTAAATGGGCAGTGATGATAATAACAAATTGAGAATGCATCATATTTTAATTAATTATGTAATGTTTAGGCGAGGCAATTCTGTGTGGAATGCAAGCTACATTGATATTCAATGTTTGGGTGATGCAATCCCTCATAATAGTAGCCTATATTGCATCATAGTTTTATAAGAGAGGCAGTCTTTTATGACTAATCCATTTTTATCATGAGCCCTAGTAAGTCCTCATAGATTTTGGTGATGAATTCGAGTTTGTTTAGCTCTAAGTTTAGTAGAAATTGATGCTATTTTGTAGCTTATATAATTGACATACATAGTTGAAAAAGCTGGTTTTATCATGTAGCTTTTATAATTGAAAGAGCTTGTTCTATCATGTAGTCAGCAACAATATCTTTATAATTTGAATAAATTGATAGATTTGTATTACCTGTGAAGTTCGTAGAGCATCGAAATATACAACATCATAAATTGTTGCTTCCGAAGCCTTCATAAGTTGTTCTCACTGTGAGTATTCCTACATGTATGATGAAAATGTTATTATCAGTAGTATAGATGGTTCATAATTTATTAATTCAAATGTTATGTTTTACAAAAATTATGTTTTAAGCACTCTATTTTCTCATGAAGTTTATGAGTTTAATGTTATAAGTTGTTTTTCCTCTCTTAGAATCATATTGAATGTATGCACTAATTTTGTGAAATCTGTAAATAAAATTGGGCATATATATAAATAGCCTATAAGTTGCTCAATGAAATCATACCTGCTTAAGATGAGCATTGTTAGTCCAATTGGTTCTCTAACATTTGTGCTAATTTGTTATGGTACTTGAGAGTTTTGATTTCCATAATTGATCTAATTGGCAACACAAATTTATATATTCTCAGTTGATCTATCTATTATTGAATTCATTCATTAGGAAGATGAGCACATGAGAGTATATAGTTTTGCGTTTTTGAAAAAAAAATATAACTACCACCATAACCAGAACATAACATTTTATGTTTAATAATCATTATACTTTCTTAACATTGGTTCATAGGTATTAAACTTTGATAAGTTTGATAACTTCAAAATTTAGGTTTGTACCTGTGAATCACCTTCAATAGCTTCGATAAGTTTTGTAACAGTGTAGTTCTCATTGCCTGTTTCATCATTATAAAAATAAATCTATGAAAAATACATGCAAATCTATCTTTAAATTTGTAGGATATTATTACAATATAATAGATAAATGTATTAGATCATTAATAAAACAAAAGAATTGCTTACCTTCTTCGAAGTTGTACTTTGTTAGCTTAACTTGAACTTTTAGTCTTCCCAATACATGATTTGATAATCTCTGGGAATATCTTCCTTTCATTGTTCTGCACAAAATCAGGCATTAGTTACGCAATTCTTAATACATTTATCTTCTAATGTGAAGCAGTTTGATTATTAAGCACTTCTTAATACATTTATCTTCTAATGCACAAAATCTCTGGGAATATCTCTCTTTCATTGTTCCTCCATCAGTGTTAGTTATATGCAAAAATTAAGTACCTTTTTCAGTGTTTTTTCAGACCATAAGCAGAAATCTTGATCAACTTTTCAGCTAGGTAAGTTCTCTGCTATTTCTTCTAAGTTTTTATTTCTCTTCTTCTTCTTTGTCTTTTTTCTTACTGACGCTTCTTTTTTTTCATGCCATCCTGTTGTTTTGTATTGCTTCTGGTCGCTGCTCTCTTCTTCTTTGTCTTTTTCTTGCTGATGCTTTCTCTTTTTTGTGCCATTTGTAGTTTTGTATTGCTCCTGGCTACTACTCTCTCCTTGGTTTCCTTTCTCCGCTCTTTTTTTTGGGTTGAATGGAGTCCTGGTTGGCTGTTGCTCTGATCTTGCATACTGGCGGCTACAGTAATTTTTCCTGATGTAGTGAGGGTTGTTTTCTTGAGTGAAGTTTGAATGTAAACCTATTATAATGAATTTGGAGGGAGAATTGAATATTTCATTATCTTAGTTGTATTTGAATTTTGAAGTCAGCCACTCATTTTTCATGTGTGAGGTGTGTTCTGCTACAGTGATAATTCTACTGTTCAATTTACTGTACTATGAACAGTGATTCTTTGATCCTCCTATTTGTATAAAGGAATATATATATATATTATGGACATACATTGTGCACCTTGTTTAGGCTATGATCCTAATGTTACGCCTAGAATAAATAATTTTTCCTATGACCAATGGTGCTCTAGATTTAATATATTTGTTAGATATAAACATTTTGATTTATTGGATATTATCGATGAAGCTTATATTGTACCTACTACGGAAAAATCCAAGTAGAGTAAAAATAATCATAGAATGTTTACAATGAATAAGCTTTTGTTAGAATTTATGCGTAACGCTTTTGACTCATCGTTTTCTATCAAGTTTGTTCATTTTGATAGTGCTTACACCTTATGAAAATTTATTGAAGCACATCAAGGGGACTTGGAGGCGATCCGACAAGCTTTGGAGGCTTCCTCTTCAAGTTCTATTGGAGCATCATGCATACGGGCACTAGGCGATAGCCTTAGTAAGGTTTGCGAGTTCGAATCCATTAATAATTTATCTAGCGATGAACTTGTGTGTGCTTCTGAAAAATTATTACATGCCTACAACAAATTACATCATATCTTTTTAGATTTAAAAAGCAAGCATATAGATTTAAAACTCGATCATGGGAAGCTAGCTTCCAAATTGGATGTCATTGCAAAAGAAAATGCTATGCTTAAAGAAAACAATAACATGTTAACTTTGGAAAATAAAAATTTGACCTCATCCATTTCTAGCTTATCTCATGCTAAGATTGATGTCATGCTAGAAGTAGTAACTATTAGGAATAAATTTGATTCTTTTAAGAATGATCATGTTTGCTCTACTTCTTATGACAATTCACACATATCTCATGATGAGTTGAATCAAGTAAAGAAACGTATACCATCTTTGATTCAACCCTTAATTAATGCATTGTTAATCAAAAGAAGCTTATGGATATGTGTGCCAAGTCTAAGTCAAAATCATCCACTCATCATGAACACACGTATAGCAAGATTTACAAATATTTTATTTACGGCCGAAAATGACACCTTGCTAAATTTTGCTATGATGTACAAAACCTACAATAAATAATGCTCCTTGTGCATCCCACCAAGTTTCTTCATCATCACATTTTGCACATGCACATGCACATACTCATCATGTTCATCATAAGCATGCTCATGTGTATCAATGTGATTATTATGGTCGTTTTGGCCATTTGGTAAAGTTTTGCTTTGATTTAAAAAAGAATTCTAGTTTGCCAAATATTTTTAATAGATCACATGTTTTTAAATATGATGTTTGTGAAGGTTTGGACATCTTGCTAAATTTTATTTTGATGTGCAAAAAGCTCCTATTTTGCAAAATGTTCCAAAAAGACCACATTTGTTTGATAATATTTCTCATTTGCAAAAAGAATTTAAAAGACCATCAATGTTTATAAATGATTCCTGTGCACACCCACTTGGTCAACACAAATCATTTAACCCTTTTCATTGCACCTATTGCAATCGGGAAGGTCATGTGTACAATTTTTATTTTGACCGTGTTAGTGTACCACATACGTCCAAACGAGATTATTACCCTATGACTTTGAGCTTTAATGATAGGGATCATGTCCCTAAAATTTTTGGTACCATAAGTACTTGAGTACCAAAACATATTTGATTTTTAAACCAAGAATTTTAGTGTTTTTTCTTGGTTTTGAAAATTATGTTTTAAATTTTTTTGGATATGAAAACAATTTTTTTGATCAATTCTTTTGTTTTCATGATTATTAGTTTCGATTTTTGTTGAGAGGTCTGTGTTTATATAATCCACCGGGTTTATTGGGTGTTTATTCTCAAATCTTGTTTACCGGGTGTTAAAAATATTTATATGGGTTATTACAAGCTCAAGAGCTTGATTTGGTTGCCTCTCTTGGTTTTTATCGAATATGACAAAATTTGATATTGGTTTGGTTTCATATGACTTAAATTTTGATTTATAATTTCACTTGAGTGATTTGTTTTCATTTGAAAACTTTTTTCATGATTCTCATGTTTTCTTTCATTTGATTTCATAAATCCATTTTTACATTATTTTTATGTTTGAGTAATGAGACATTTTTTTAATATTGATATATTTATGTGTGTTCTCATTGTCTTTTTGTATGTGAGTTATGTTTAGCATGCTTTTATATATTCTTGCTCACATATTTGCCTTAGCATTCATTTCATATATCCTATAAGGCATTTTGATAGGGGGAGCTTATCCCTATTTATTGTTTTATACTCACCATGCTTGTATGTAGAGGGAGTCTTCGCTCTCTTATCTGTTGTCAAAGGGGGAGAAATATTGTGAGTATACATTTTCTTGTTTTGATGCATGATAATCATAATTCATATATTCATTTTGTATCATGCATATCTCTTTTTGTAAATTATCTGTCATCATCTAAAAGGGGGAGATTGTTAGCCTTTTTTATTTTGATGATGTTTTAACAAACAATTTACAACTAATATTGTTTGTCTAGTGTTTGTGTTTTTGTATTTATTCTAGGCAAGCAATGAGTTGGATGATGGATAAAATTGAGCTTTTACGATCATATCCAATGGAGGTTGGCGGAATATCGGTATGAAACCATTGCACATTAAGTCATATTCAAGATCAAGCTTCATCAATATTTACCAAGACGAGCTTTATTGAAGATCAATCTTGGGTAATTTTATACTCTGTGTGTTAATGCTTAAAGCTCAAATATTATACACATACACGTTTTCAGTTTATCACTTTCAAGTTAAATCATTTTTATTTGCAAAATAATATGTTTATGGATTAAAGACTTGTTTATACTATTTTATATCTTTTCTCAAGTCTATTAATCTATTGGAAAGTATTTCAAAACTTGTTTGGAATAAGTTTCATCAAAATCAAGTTTTGACGATTTTGTATTCTTGAATAGTTTACAAAATAAATTATATTTCACAAATGGGAAATGAAATTTTAAAAATTCTTTTCGTAAAATGTTCTATTATATATTTATAATCATTTCCCAAACATTTATTATTTTTGGAGTTGATTTACTATACTGAATTGATTTTATAAAATTAAGTAGTTTAGCAGTTTTTAGAATCTAGAATATCTGTTTTAAAATATTTATTTATCACAAATGGAGAGTGATATTTCAGAAATTATTTCTCTAACATGTTCATCTACATGTTGGGAACCTTCATTCAAAATATCATTATTTTTAGAGTTGATTTACTATTTTTAATTGATTTTTTAATACCAGATATGCAAATTTCCAGAATACTAGATTTTGGGGGTATTTGGTCTTTTCAGCCTATAACGGCTAGTAACGGCTAGTTTTTGTTATTTTGGGTTCTTTGGGGGTTTTGGCTGGTTTATGAGGCTATAAAAAGCCCTCAACTTTTATTGTTTCTCATGGATGTTTATGAGAGTTTCAAGTTTACAAGTGTTTTAGTTTGTTTTAAGTGTATTTAAAGTTCGGTTTTCAAGTGAAGAAAGTTTCACAAGAGGAGAAAATCATCCTTTGGTGTTTTGGGCTTCAATTTCATATCTCTCCATCTTGTTATTTAGAGAAGTTTCCCTAAACTCTTTCTAGATTTATATTTATTTGTTTGTTAATCATTTTTATTAAAGCTAGATTTATATTGAGTTTAGATTTGTTTTACTCATTGCTTACACACACAACCATTGAGATTCAGTATTTTTATACATAGTATATTTGGGTTGTGGGGTTATGCCTTGAAAGTGAGCTTATTTGTGTTCTCATTTCTATTAGAGAACAAATTATTGTATTGAGCTTTCATTGTGAGGATACACCTTTGTAATACACTTATACACTGAGAGGAGTGTGTGGTGAGAGACAGGGTCATCCTAAGAGGAGTGGCGTTAGTAGTAAAGCCTAGGGAGAGGTTGTAAATCCGAGCACTTGAGGGAGACACGAGCTAGAGACCAACACTTAGAAGGTGTAGAGTGAGATTACAAGAGTGTTGCTTGTAATGTTTTCGATGAACTAGAAAACCGAGTGTGAGGTGTAAACGTTTTCGGGTAAGCGTCAAAAACCCGGTGTGATAGTAGATTTCTCCCCGGGAGTGGGCAGTGGAGATATAGGACGGAAGGTCTGAACTCCGTGATCATTTCTTGTGTGTTTGAGTTTGGCTTGTGCACTTATATTTTGTTTTTCTCTATTGTCACTCTTATTGTCTAATTTATCCACTATATTGTTTGTGTTTATTTATCCTTGCATATAATTGTTGCATATCTTATTTGCTAGGATAACTTGTTAATAAGTTTTAATTGACATTAAATCAGATTAGATTAGCATAAGACCCTATTCACGCCCCCCCCGCCCCCCCTAAAGGGTTCTTTCCTAGTGACATTAGGGTCTAACACATGTAAATTGTAAGCAGTGTACGTGATCATAATTTAGCCAGTTTCAAGCTTGCAAAACAAATCCAGTGGATTGCATCTTAACAATTATTCTACTTATAGTATTTATCTTGGTGGCTAGATAATTTGTGAGACCATAACCGAGAAATACAGCATGTGAATAGCTAACCATTGGTATTCTTTTGTGATTCTCAAATTAAAGTAAAAAACTTTTTTAGTCTCCCATGTTATGTTGTAATGTAAAGTATAAAACTTTTTTAGTCTCCCTTGTTATGTTGTAATGATCTTCATGTAGATGCATACTGGTTAGCATGCACCTCTTCTTTACTAATATAAAATAGAGACTGATAATTATAGTACATTTTTATTGTTGTTTACCCGTGCATATGGATTAACTCCATACTGCTTACTAATAATTTTCATAGTATCCAACAACGAAAGACTGTAAAAAAATCCAACCAATAAAAAGCAATATTGTAGAGATAATGTTCATGAGTGTCATATTTATATTGTAGAGTTTAGTTGATACTAACTCTGTAAACAGTCTTCAACCTAATTTGCGGCCAATCCCGTATAATTGTCTTATCTATCTGCCAAGTTCTTTACAGAAAAGAGGATGTTATTAAAATTATATGGAAAACAACAAATCAAGCATTGAAGAAGAAAAGTCACGAAAAATAAAGAAAAATCGATCAAAAATTGGAGAAACAACCACCGAATCATACCTAAAGTAACTCGATCGAAGGAGAGTCGATGACTCGGTCATTGAAAAGATAGGCGATGCCGAGCGTGGCAGTGACTTTAGCAGAAGAGGCGATGCCAGGGCAGAGGTAACGTCGGAGGCTCTGGGTTCGAGTGGCGGTTGAGGCGATGGAGGAAGGGTGGAAGAGGAGGGACTGGGGTCGGGTGAGAAGAGGCAAGGAGCAGCACGACGATTGAGGAGAGGCTGTTACTAGCGGTGAGAGAGAGAGAGATTGAGGCGAGGAGCATCTCAGCGATTTCAGAGGCGATGAGTATAGAAAGGAGCGGCCTTTTATTATTTGTTTCGCTACAGCCTAAAAAAGAGAAAAAAATGTGATTTGTTAAGATTGGCAAATACGTAGTCAAAGAGCCACGATTTTTATTATCAATAGAGAGGTATAATTGAAAATTATATAACTGATTTGATTCTCACTTGAATGAGAATGATCATTCATTATCAATTCACTTGGAATGCTCATTCCCACAAAAAAGTGGGAATGATCATTCTCTAGGAATGGTCATTCCAACTTCTAAAAGATATGCATGTTTGGTATCAGGGAATGGGAAGTGAGAATGACCATTCCATTTTATCTCATTCCCGCGTACCAAACGGGGCGTAAAGTCTAAGGCGAGCGAGAATGTGCAATTGAAGAGTAGGAAGCCATATTATCATCCTACGGGTAAAGAAAACCATAATAAATTTTAATTTTTGTATGTGTTAAGATTAAAAAAGAAAGGCTTATTTTTATATATACCTCTTAAACCATGAATATTTCCAAAAATACCCCCAAATCTTAGTATTGACAAAATTATTCCTAATCATCAATTGTAGAAGAAAAACATACCCCTACCCCTTCTCCACAAACCAATTCATATTAAATCATAGCTAGTCTTTCATTTCAGCTCTAAAATCTTGAATTCACTAATCTTCACATCAATGAAAATTTTGTTCTTTTAGTGGGCTTCAAAGAAAAATGTCTGACAAACATCAAAATTGGTAACCTTTTCATTTACATTTCATAAAGATAACAAACACCAAGCATTGTGTCATTACTATACCTTATTACTTAATGATAACCTAAAACATCACAAATATTCATAGTAAATTATTGCCAATCTTTAATTTTAGTCTTACAGCTCCAGATTCACTAATTTTTACATTAGGCAAAATATTATCATTTTAGGACAAAGTTCAAAAAAATCCATAGAATGAGTTGATGAAATAGGCTAGAATCAAATATGGTAAACTGCTCAATCAAAAATTCCAATTCAATAAATAAATAAAACTTATACTTCAAAATAATATTCCAGCAAATACCATTATTGCTAAGTACAAAATAGCATACTACCACCGAAAAAGTTAATTATGATTTATAATAGAACTTACAGGATGTTGCATCTCTGGTCTATCAAATTTAGGGTAATCCTCATACTCACTCGCTGGATCATAACCTAAAAACCCGTCCAAATTTCATAAACAACATATACCAAACATTATAACTAACACAATAAAAAATCATGTGAGTTAACTATTGTTGGCTAAAGATGACATCTAATAATTGCAGCAAATATTTTGTAATATGATCACAAAAACTACAGAATACAATAGACAAGAGACATCATATTTTACCTCCATAAGTAAGGCGATGCATAACACATAAGGGTGTTGCTCAATAGTGCATACTAAATCAACTAAAAGACAAAACATCAAGTAGTATCTCAATTTGACTTGCGTACTTTTATTATTTAGGAAAGGATATAACCTAAGAAACAAATAAATTTATAAGAAACCATATTAATCTTAACCACATATTTAACTAATTCGGGCCTCAGAAGCATCATGGGTCCTGATCTTGGGCACCAAAGATAGCTTTTGTAACAAATCAATAGCATCTGTAATTCAAAAACCCTAAAAGAACACTAATTATCTACTCATCAAAACTCTTGCCTTTTTTTCTTATTGCTTTGAGCACAAAATTAATAAATACTCTACTCAACGCGTAAAGTCTCTTTCAAATTTAAACAATGATATATATAAAAAAATGAAAAAAAGAAATGTCAAATCAATACACAATCAATAAAAAACTTCTGTAAAAGCTTTATAGAAATCATAAACCCACATCTTAGATTGAATATCTAAACATAAACTTGAAGAAAACCCTAAACCAACAAACCCCATCATAAATCTTTCAAGAATAGAATGCCCAAAACAAATCAAGATCCAAGAAGAATAATAAAAAAATAAAAAGGAAAGCATACACTCATTGCAGGAGTGACAGCCAAAAATTTGAACCCTAGGAGATAAAAACAGCCGCCAAAAGAAGGGGAGAAAACTCTTTCGATTCCATAAAAGGAGACAACTCTTTTTAGAGGTGGTGGGGGAGAATTATTTATCTGAAATTGAGGTATTCAATAATTGGTAAAGATAGTTGTGAGTAAATATTAGTGTATAGATTAGGATGAAAATGTAATTAAATTTCTTAATTCCAATAAAATCTAAATACACTTTGTTTCCTTATCTTTATAATATGTATATCTATTAAGAATTTATTAATTTCTTAGGCCAATGATGGATTAGTATTAAAAATTAAAATTTGATTAGTGATAAGATAGTTCAAACTTTATAAATGTATTTTTGTCTACCAAAAGATTTTCTAGAACTTGTGCTTTTAAATGGAGTATGTTTTTTATTTTTATTTTAGATTTATTAATTATTATTATTATTATTATTATTATTGTGAGAGAGAGATGGGGAGTGGGAGAATGTGTGTGAGAATTGAAACTGCCTGTTTCTTTATGGAGCGGCAAACAAGTTCAGGTCAAAATGGGTGCGGATAGAACCCAAAATACACGGACTCAAATAAGTCAAATGCATGTTTAATCTATTTTAATAAGCAGATCATGTTTCTATACTTATATCTGTAAATAAAAAACACATAATAAAAAAATAAATAAGTACAAAATTCCATCCAATTTCTACCCTTGCTAAAAATAGTTAACGCATATCGTAGAAAATCTTTGTATTGAATACCATATTGAATTCGTGATTCAAAAGACTAGAAAATGAATCTAATCCATTGAAGGACCAAATACGAAATTTACCCAGTACAGAAAGGCTAAATTTAAGTAACCCCCTTCACCATGGCTAATTATCAAATTATCACCATAATTTTCAAAATGTCAGAACCCCCAAAGTTTAGGCGTTGTCAAAAGACACCTTTAACTTGAATTTTTTTTTTATAAAACCTCCTGAAAAATGCTAACCACAATTTTCGCTAGCAAAAACACCTTTCTGCATAGTTTTACTTAACTTTCTGCATAGTTTTACTTACCTATATGAGAATTGCATTTAAGGCTTTTGTAAAATCTTTAAGATAAAGGTGTTTTCATATAACCTCTCAACTCAAGAGGGTTTTCAAATAAAACGTTAGGGGGGTTCATCTGACAATCTTCTACAGTTCAGGTTTTTTCTGAAATTTAGCCCAAACAAAATAAATACTCAAATCTTTCCATCCGAAGAAACCAACCGGCAAACCAACGAAAAGGAAGAGGAGAACGCGGAGAGAGAGAGAGAGAGAGAGAGAGAGAGAGAGAGAGAGAGACTCCCCTCCCTCCGTTCTCCTTCTCCTTCTCTCGTCCCCCGAAATGACGTTCCTGCCCCTCACCAGAGACGGCAGGCAACCCCAATCCCGCCGTCAGAACCCGCGGGTCCCACTCCTCACCAAACCCAGCGAGGACATCGACAACGGCGCGGTTGACGGCGCCTCCTTCTCCGGCGCCGTGTTCAACCTCTCTACGACGGTAGTCGGCGCCGGCATCATGGCTCTCCCTGCCGTCGTTAAGGTTCTCGGACTCGTTCCCGGAATTGTTGCCATCTACGCCATCGCCAAGCTGACGGAATATTCCATCGACGTTATCCTCCGAGTTGGAAGGTCGCCACTGGCGTCGTCTTACGGCGGTGTTGTCGGGGAGGCGTTTGGTTCCGTTGGAAGGACGTCGCTTCAGTCGTGCGTCGTCGTCAATAACCTCGGCATGCTCATCGTCTACATGATTATCATCGGTGAGGTCTCCTCCTTTTTCTCCTTAAAAGACTGAAACTTTTTGGATACTTGGCGATGATCGTATAACATTGACAAAATCTTGATTTTGATTATATAAACATGGTTATGACTTAATTTGTTTGACAGAAAGAACACCATGCTCGTATTCTTTCTGGTAAAAAAAATTTGTAGTCCACGATAAATGGCAAACATCAAGTGCACAAAATTAAAACCTGATCAGACTACACACTTTCACAAAAATTGTCACTTATGATTTGGAGATTGATCTAATTGATAATTATCCCAAACATTGCATTGCCAGGCGATGTGCTATCAGGCACGGCGGCAGCAGATGGTGTGGTGTACCACGCAGGAGTAATAGAGGGGTGGTTTGGGCATCACTGGTGGACTGAACGATCTTTCCTAATCCTCCTCACCACGGCCCTCGTCTTGTCTCCTTTGGTCTCCTTCAAGCGTGTCGGTGAGTGATTATAATTTTTCGTATTCTTGTAAATTTCGTGCCATGAAAAGACCCTGTCAACACGCCAAAACTTCTCAAGTTGTGGAGAGGCTTGAGAGCAATAAATTTATACTTGAGAGCCCTTTCCTACACTGATACCTTTTTTTAACTCCGCTTTAGAAATTTGTGTTCAGTAAGATTTGAACCTGGGTTGCTCTGATATCATGTCCAACATTCATGGGGGCTACAACAAAACTTTGAAATTACGGTGAAAGTTGAGAGTCATAATTTTGTACTCCAACACATACCATCTAATTGATTCTTGGTTCAATGTGTTCTTCGCGGTAGATTCTTTGAGGTATACATCTGCTTTGTCGGTGGCATCGGCTGTGGTCTTTGTGGTGGTAACAGCAGGGATTGCTTCCGTTAAGCTGATTGATGGTAGCATTGGCATTCCAAGACTTCTGCCGAAGATTGTTGATCAGGCCTCCTTCTGGAAGCTATTCACAACCATCCCTATTATGGTCACCGCATTTATCTGCCACTACAGCAGTAATAAGGCCCTCAACTTACTTACGTCCTCAAATTTCATCATTTGCTTGAAATTTATTTCATATCATTGAATGCAGTTAGGAAGCCAATAATCAATAGTCATTCTTTCATATATTACTAAGAAGAGTAGCAGTACCCTTGTTTCGGCTTCTTTTTCGCTTTGCCTTATGTTTTAGAATTGTTATCTTCATTCACTTTTCTATTAGCATGCCAGTTATGCTCATGTAATCTCCTAAAAGCGGTCTGCAGTATTCTGGTATTAAATCACACGTGAACATGTTTAGTAGATTACATTCGTCTGATTGTCCATTAAAATTGAAATTAAACATGTTTTTCGATGGAACATTTTTATTAGCAGAGGACACAATGTCTTGTTGATTGACTTCAGAAAACCTAGCTTTTACATCTCTTATTTTGCATCCTTATTTGGTTAATTTCCTTTACCTCTCATTTGCAGTACATCCAATTGAGAATGAGCTGAAGGACACAACCCAAATGAAGTCAATTGTCAGAACATCCCTTGGTCTCTGCACAATAGTCTACATTGCAACCAGTTTCTTTGGCTTCCTCCTCTTTGGAGAAGACACTCTCGATGATGTACTCGCCAACTTTGATGCAGACCTTGGATTCACTGTTTATGGGTCTCTTCTAAATGACATCGTGAGGATTAGCTATACATTGCACCTGATGTTGGTTTTTCCAATCATTTTCTATTCTCTTAGGCTCAACCTCGATGGGCTCATTTTTCCTCATGCTGTGCCTTTGGTACTCGATGGAAAGAGATTCTTCGGTGTTACAGTTGGATTGATGGGGTTGGTGCTTATTGGGGCTAACTTTGTCCCAAATATATGGATGGCGTTCCAGTTTACAGGGGCTACAGCTGCTGTTGCTATCGGCTTCATTTTCCCTGCAGTTATCGCTCTAAGGTACGTGTTCATTCTGTTGTTCTTGCGTTTGTGCACTCAGAAATTCCAATATTTTATTTCATTTTGCGAAGTTAAATGAGTCTATCCAAGACATATTTATGCTGACTGATTGTTCTAGTTCTAGAGAAGCAATTAAATCCATGGCCTGAATGAAGATTCCTGCTCCATCTTCGAATTAAATTCCAGTCCAACATTAAACTTGCAGACTTTCCAGCATTATCTTCCATGTTAAATTGCAAGAAGTTTCCCTGTTTTACCAATAAGTTGGGGAATTCCTGATTCTATCTGGTTTCTAGTTTACATTGTGCCTTTTAAAGCCCCCAGTTATTACACCAAAACTACGAAGCTGTGCACCAAAATTTCAAAGGTGTGGTGAGGGCAGAGATTTTAGTTTTATATTCTAACATGCCCCTGCAGGTTGAGGGTCATTTTTATGCGCCGAAACCTAGACTCATGCAGTGGTTTCAATATCTAGAAAATCCTCTTTAAATTCATGGCCGGTGGGATTTGAAATTGCGTCGCTCTGACACAATCTTAAAGTCACTGACCATTACACCAAAACTCAGAAGTTGTGACGAGAGTTGAAGGTTATATTTTTGTATTCTAACAATGCCAACTAACAAAGTTTATTGCGACTTGTTTGATTATCTAAATGTTCTCCCATCAGCATGTTGTATGTTGTGCTGCACTCTTAAATTGAGAAGGTCCGAGAAATAGGTAACCAAATTCTTAAAACTACCTGTGGCGAACTCAATGCTGACCATGTATTATACTTATGAACCTTATTCTTCCATTCAGTTACGTCAAAAGCTCTCTCCTAATTTAGTTACTGTACTCTTTTTACTTATCCTAACTGGTGACTTGTGCATTAATGGCTATTTGGACTCTGACATGTAGTTATTTTATACAGGGATGTCCATGAGGTAGCATCGAAGAAGGACAGGGTTCTCTCATGGCTAATGATCTTTTTAGCAGTTTCATCCAGCACAGTTGCTATCTCTAGTGACATCTATGACATTATTCATTAGCGGACGCAGCTCATAATGGTGGTGTTCCAGTCACGGTTGGTCTCAGAATGCCGACGTGGTTTCAGGCGCTTTGCCTTCGAGGGGTTAATTTATTGTGGGATTTTTGTATTTATTTGCTTTGCCCCTGATACTTCAGGAGAGCCAGGTGTAAATTTTAAGAGGGAGAGGAGATTGTCATGAATTTGGGGGGTAACTAGTACACTGTAAATTTTTCAAAAAAGGGTAAAAATATATGAAGGTCGATTGACAGGCAGCGTGTTTTCACTGTCTGAAATCTTTCTGAAGTGAACTAGTATGAATGCTATTAGAAATTACTAGGTTCTCACCAACCAGACCATTTGCGCTAATGTAAGTTAAAAACACGAAAATTTTATGAAAGCATAAATAAGCTTTTGCGTTAATATAAGTAAATCAGATTGGACAAAAGAATGATAACTGACAACAAAAATAAGAGTGCAAAAATCAAGTTGAGCAAAACAATAAACAATAAAAGAGACTAATTTAAAAACCGAGAATAACTAACAGATTATTCAATACGGATATGGAAAGAAGTTTCCTTACCAAAACATATATGCAAGAGTGGATTCAGAAACTTTGGTCAGTGGAGGCAAGATTATAAATATAGTTGCATGGAACCCGGTTCTTTTCGGGATGAGAATGAGAGCGTGATACGCCATTCATTAGGAATCGGGTACGAGTGGGTAGGCTTATATGGTATGATAGGGAATGTGATACATTTTAGATTTGGTTCTTAAATGCAGGAATTTAAGGATTTACAAGAGTCAAATTTAAGCAATACGCTAGTTGACATCAGTACTGGTAAAAGAACCTTAAGAATTATGTTGTAATTAAGGTATGCATACTTCATTTACTTAGTTTCTCACATTTTTTGTTGTTTATTATTTTAACAAAGAGTTATTTTTTTAAAAATTTTAAATGGTTTGAATTCTAAATTGGGTCGCTAGAGTTGGTGAATCGGGTCGTGTTCCATCATGAACCCGAGACGATTTAGCCCAGGTTGTGGTTCTCTATAGCATCCCACGTTCCTGACATCTATGACTATAAACTACAAGTATAACCAGTATATGATACTTTTAGCTAAATATTAGGAGCTTTACAATATTAATCCCCAAAATATTTCATGTTTTAAATTAGTCCCTCAAATCTTCATATTTTGAAATTAGACCCAAAATTTTTAAATATTTTATAATTAGTCCCCTAAATCTCTTAAGTGTTTTGAAATTAGTCCCTACAATTAGTATCGAGTTGAAAGATTGGACTAATATCGAAAAAACCTAATATTAGTGATGCAAAAACAAAATGTGTTATGTAGAAATAAAATGGAGTCCATAGAAGTATCTTACTAAAATACGTTACAATTGTTCCCTCCATGTCACTCACAATTAACGAGTAGATTCTTCTCGCGATTACAAAGGTGGAGCGAATACTGGAGGGGTTTTTGTTTCAGACTTTGGGGGAATCGTCATCAGGGCCGGCCCTACCTTAGGGCAATTAAGACATCTGAGAAGGAAACGTATTTGTCTGACAATGACGTTATACCTGAGAAGTCGTGTCAAAACATGATAGATTGCTCCGGTCATCATACCGATGAGTTGTACTATCGAGCTAGGGGTACGAACAGATCTCGAAAAGAGAGATACACGGAAGATGGATTGTCACTGTCCGTGTACCAAGATTATCAGGGCAGTGTTATCAGCGTGTAACTGCCCTAAGATCGTTTCGCAGAAGGTCTCGGTATTCGAAAGGATCTCTAATGGAACGACTAAGTTCAAACCAAAGCATTTCCATAAGAAACGATCGATCGTTCAAGGTGAAGAATTTCCGAGAGTTATGGTAAATATGGTGGACAAGGGAAAGTCGACTCGACCTTCTAGCTCCGACCCCCTTGTATCGCATCGTCTGACTCGGCTACACGAAGGGACCATTAGACGTAGGGACTATCAAAGAATGCAGAGGGGATTATCCTCGGATGATGAAGCATCAGATGCTAACTCTGCAGTTACTTCTAACAAAACAGTATCCAGTCCAGGACAATCCCACGAGGTGTTTATGATTAACACCGAGGAAGTAGACAAAATGATCGAGGATGCCTTGGCTAAGCAAAAAGAGAAGTTTAAGTTCGAAATGGAAATGACTATGCAGGAGATGAGACAAATGCATGACCAACAGATCCGAGCCTTGTCGAATCAGATAGGTGAATCCAGTCGTCACAACAATGTTAGCCAATCAGCTAGTGATTCAGATGAGGATGAACACCTTAATGCTGATAACCCTCCTGTTGACCAGAACACTGGGGGTGGCCCAACTAAAAACTACGACGCTGAGGGTGGTCTCACTGAAAATGACAACACTGAGGGTGGCCCCGTTATTCCTCTTAAGAATCGTCCAAGACCCGATACGAGCGAGGATGAGAAAATAAAAGATCTCGAGAGCAAAATCAACGCTCTGATGTCTGCTCAAGAAGTGAAAAGGACCGGCATTCCATGTCCCTATCCAAGAGAGTGAGATTCAATAGCATATCCGGTGAAGTTCAACCTGATTAACTCCACGTCGTTTGACGGGAAGGGTTCGCCCACTCAACATCTGATCTAGTTCAAGTCCCACTTGGGTATGATCTCCGGTAATAAAGTCTTGATGGTTCGGTCATTCGTCGGCACCCTTCACGGGTCCACCTTCGATTAGTACCGTCGTCTCAAGTCTGAAAGCATCAACAGCTGGGATGACCTGGAGAACCTGTTCCTCGCTCACTTCTTTGACGATGATGCCGAGGTGTCAATCAGGACACTTTTTGATAATAAGCAAGAAGACGATGAGACGGTCGATAACTTTGTCAAGCGCTTTCGGAATAAGGCGATGAACTGCCGAGATCCGATCACGAAAGACTTCATCCTCCAAACCTGTTACAATAACCTCTCTTTGGATGTGTTGGAAGTTATGGGAGTAGTACCATCCAATACCTAGAAAGAGTTGAAGATGCACGGAGAGCGGGCCAAACGCTTCCTCAGAAGGAAGAAGGCAGAGAGGAGCCAACCGATGGTTAATCCTCCGAACTCAAGCTTCGTCTCCCGTGGTAAGGGTAAGACATCTGCAGCAGTTGACATTAATCAGACGTCGCAACAATAACCCTGAATATAACAAAAGAGTTCGGATCCGAGACTCCAAAAAGAGTACTCTTTCAAGGACGAAGACGTTCCGGCCATTTTCGAGTCCCTCCTTAAAAATAACAAGATCAAGCTACTACCTATTACAGATCAGGAGGAAGCTGATAATACTGCGGATCCGAAGTACTGTGCGTACCACAGAAGGATCCTTCATCCTACCATAGTTTGTTTTGCTCTCAAGAATAGCATCCAAACCTTGGTTGAAGCTGGCGTTATAACGCTAAATTGAGCCGAATGAATACTCCGAAGAGTATACGAGTATAAACTGCTTCTCAATCCTCCAACCGGTATATGAGGTTAAACTGCTCCCTGATACTCCAATAGGTATACGGGTCTAAACTATTTCCCTCTCTTGACGGGAAGTTCCTGGAGAATTTTTATACGTAATATTCTTAAGGATAACCAGGTCATGTAACTCAGTACAATGTTAGACCCAGTTTCGCAAAAGGAAGTTGGGAGTGGATGATTCATGTAACGGGAAGTTCCCGAATGAATGCTGCATGTAATTTTCTTAGGGATAACCCGATCATTACGAACAAAGTGATAAACACTAAACTCCCACTGTGATTTCCAAACACTTCTTTGCTGAGACGAGGTTTGATCACTTCATTGGATCAATTTTCCCTCACAAAGCTCTCATTGGTGTTTGACGACTCACAATCTTCCACCACAAAATCCCCCACCGATAGACCAATTAATGGTGGGACCACCAAAATTCCTTTCGATTGAATCTACTCAAACTTTCGCTACGTCTATGCACTCAACACTCTCATTGTTAGAGTTCGATCATAGTACTCAGAATTTTAATCTCCTGATTGTTGACAATTGTCAAACCCATCCGTGTTAAGTATTTGTCACTTAACACTAAAACCCCCTTTGAGTGATTTGTACAAATCAACACTCCCATTATAATTTGTACTCCCACTCTCACTGTTCACTTGGTCAAACCTTCCTACAGTTAGGGCCAAAACCAAAATCTCCTCTCGATTCCTTCCATGAACGAGACGTCCACTTTCAAATCGAGTGATCAAACCTTCCTACAGTTAGGATCACCTCAAACTCCCGTTTGGTCAAACCTTCCTACAGTAAGGACCAAAACCATATTTCACTCTCGATAAATAAGAAATTCATCTTTAGTTTGGCAATCAAACCTTCCGATAGTTAGGGTTATCTGAATCTTTTCGATTCTCGGAGTGGAGATCCCACTCTTAGTTTCACCTTCCCGGATTCTCGAAGTGAAAATACCACTTTGAGTTTCCTTTTGTAACTGGAGATAGAATATAAAATTCTTCCTCTTCAGCTTTGGGAGATAGAATATAAAATTCTTCCTCTTCAGCTTTGGGAGATAGAATATAAAATTCTTCCTCTCCCGCATCGGGTTCGTCTTTGCCCCAAGAGAAGACACCACTTTTTCAACTCCAAAAATCCGTGCCTTACACGTGCGGGGGATTTTATCCCGAATCCTAAGCAGGGATAAGTCAACGCCTAACATGTGTTGCCGGTTTAGTCTTTCACCGATTGAAGAAGATACCAGAATCTAAGTCTGGGGAATTTTATCCCGAAGCCTAAGTAGGGATGAGTCAGCACTTAACCCGCGTTGCTGGGTGGTTCGTTCCCGTAAAAACAATCGAGTCTACGTATTCAGTATCGTAGCAACAAAAATCCATGTCTTTTTATGCATGGGGAATTTTATCCCCAATCCTGAACAGGGATAAGTCAATGCCTAACACGCATTGCCGGTTAGTTCTTAACCTAAAAAGAATAAAAACCCACATATTCAACATTATGGCAGATTGTTATTCATAACGCCAAAATCCGTGTTTCATACGCACGGGGAATTTTATCCCGAATCCTGAGCAGGGATAAGTCAACGCCTAACACGTGTTGCCGGTTTAGTCTTTCACCGATTGAAGAAGACACCAGAGTCCAAGTCTAGGGAATTTTATCCCGAAACGTAAGTAGGAATAAGTCAACACCTAACACGCATTGCTGGGTAGTCTATTCCTATGAGAAGGACAAAGTCTACGTATTCAATATCGTAGCACTAAGAGAGTTAACTCTTTTAGCACAACGTTACGTGCAGAACGGATTTAAACAATCTGCATGCTAGCTCGACTCAAACGGTAGTCTGTAAAGGCTCATCAAACCCGTTGATGGCTAAGGATTTGCTAAAAATCCTATAAATGTAAGAGTTATTGACGCACTAGCCCCATTAGTTGGTCTCGTGACTTGAGCATCCAACAACTTCAGGATAAGATCCACACATGCAGATGAATTAACTTTAATAGTTGGTCCTGCAGCCCAGCGTTTGGGACCGCCACGCTCCAACGCCTTAAGAGCTTAAACTGTGTAGACTCCAGCAAACGTACGAGTATAAACTATGTTAACGTCGATCGATACAAAACCTTAAGATCAACGTCGGTCAACGCGTAGCCCAAGATCAACGTCGGTCAACGCGTTGCGATGCAGCTAATTAGTTTAAAGTCAACTTAATGACACGATCCAAAATCAACTTACCAATTTAGATTCAAGACTTCGATAACGGTCAGACGATAAACGCAGTACCAGAAAAATTTTAGCTATTCGATAAAATACTGAATAGACTAAAAAGTGGAGAAGTCAAGAACTGAAGCTAATTATAGGTCCTTTGACACCGATTGAATGTGGGGATCTATCACATCCAAAGTATTTCAAACTCATCTATAAAAGAACGAGGCTGAAATACTTTGGATGGGCGTCTAAAATTGCCTACAAGGTTCCCGTACGCAGCTCGAGGCGAAATGCAAACGATAAGCATCATCATTCAAGTCAGAAAATGATTATCCAGCCCCGTGGAAACTAACGAATATACAAAGTGAGTCACTGGAGTGTACAAGTCAACGGAATGACGAAATGCGCAATACAAGTCCGGAGAAGTCAGAAAGTGTCAAACACCTCAAAGTGCCCCGCACAAAGGATTGATATTTTGATCATGATACAAATTGGATCTGGAAAAATTCAAAAGATAAAAGTTGAAGGTCTCTTCGTCAGCTTTTTAACGCATCTTGAATCACTTCATTCCGAGGTCGAATGAGTGAGTTAAGGCCGCTATAGTAACTCCGGGACGCTTAAATCCGACCCGCGCTACTGTGCTCCGACCGCACTACAGTAACCCCCCCCCCCCCCATGCTACAGTGATCCGGCCCCCCCGTGCTACAATGATCCGACCCCCGCGCTACAGTGATCCGACCAGTGCCGACGCGGGACGGGTCCGTCCGTCGCGCTGTTTTGATCACCGTAAGTGTTTTCGACGGTTTTGAGCGGTTTTCTCGGGATTTATCTGTTCCAGGGGTTCTTAACTACCTAAATCCTATCTCTAAACATGGTTAATCAGTTATTAACTGAAGATAAGAAGGAATCCCTCATTCTTATCCGAAAACCCCCAACCGAAGCCTATAAATACAAGCCTAGGTGCTCAATTCAAGGGGGGCGAATTATTATCAAGAAGTGGAGGTGCTGCTGGATTGAGGAGTCAAGGAGCACGAATTTTAGCGAAGGTAAAGGTCCCGATGAACTTCGGCATAAAGAAGGAGTCTTTCGAAGGATCTGAACCTCGTCCGTCCTTTCCTTGAGATTAGTCTTGGTCTTAATCTCGAGAAGAGCCCTTGATTTCGCTTGGTCGATTTCAGGGCTTCAAGCAAATACCTCCTTGGTGAAGTAGAAGCTCTATCAGTTTTCCGACAACCGGATCCGATCCGTAGGCGGTCCACGGATAAACCCCGGCACAGGAAAAGATCCCACACAAGCAGCGGATGATAAACGCCCGTTGCGTTGTTTGACAAGAGTTGTAATCTTTTATTTTTGTTGTAAAAGAGATCTTATAAAAAGATCGACTTTTTTTATATTCATTTGGGTTTATTGTAACGATTAAAGTTGTAATAGATTCAAGGCAATGAAAACATCAACTTTTGAACCAAACACATATATGCAATTGTATTTGTTTATGTCTTTGGTAAGTGGATATGAATATGATAAGTATTATATCCGAGCTATATCTAAACTATTAGCACCGTTATTTCAGATCCATATGCTTATGGAAATGTTTTCATCCTCAGAAGTAAACAGTAGTGCATTGGAACCATATATTTATACGTGTATATACATATGCATATGTGTATTTGTAAATGTTTATTTGTGTTAGAACTTATCTCTTAGCAGGTTGGACATATTCGCACTGAAGTTTGAGACTTGTTTGACACATATTTTGATGCATTCTCACCCATCGTAGTTGACACAAAATTCATCCAAATATATTAGATATCTATCCTCAGTCTCAGTAATCGAATCCTCATCATGACTCCTTGTGATCACCTCCTACACGGTCTCATGTATGGATACGCGATGGCAGTCCAAGGTTCCTCCAAACATCGGTTGGCTTTTTTATTTTGATGATATTTTTACAAACAATTTAGACTAAATTTGTTTGTCTAGTGTTTATGTTTTTGTATTTATTCTAGGCAAACAATGAGATGGTAGATGGATAGACTAGTGCTTCCACGATCATATCCATTGGAGGATGAAATCCGGGAGCCATCCATGTTTAAGCTTCAATCTTCTTGTTCACCATTAGCTTAAAAAATTCATGGTAAATTTCAAAAAAAGCCTCCAAACTTTGAAATGTTTTGCACAAAACCCTCACAAAATATTTAAATTCCAAGGAAATCATTCTCCCAATAGACTATAGTGTAGTTTTCACAAAATCGTTCTGAACTTTAGAAAATAATTATTAATGCATTTAAAGGGTAAAAGTTAAGGGAAATTGTGCCAATGCCCCAAAAACAATATTTTCATGTGTTGCAGCCCCTTCGATTTTTTCCCATGTGGTTCAGCCCTAAGAAATGCCACATCATGTGCTACAGCCCTCTTTTAGCAATTATTACCTGCTAACTAAGCATAGAGAGAGGATAAAAAGTAAAAACCCCTCAAAATGCCCTTAGCTCCTCTATTCTTTCATGTTAGGTCTAATGAGAGTGCATGGTAGGTCTAATTTCATATTATGTCTAATAATAGTTCATGTTAGGTCTAATCTCAGTTCATGTTAGGTCTAATCTCAGTTCATGTTAAGTCTAGTTCATGTTAGGTCTAATTTCAGTTCATGTTAAGTCTAATAATAGTTCATGTTAAGTCTAATTTCAGTTCATGTTATGTCTAATAATAGTTCATGTTAGGTCTAATAATAGTTCACGTTAGGTCTAATTTTAGTCCATGTTAAGTCTAATAATAGTTCATGTTAAGTCTAATTTCAGTTCATGTTATGTCTAATATTAGTTTATGTTAAGGCTAATAATAGTTCATGTTAAGTCTAATTTTAGTTCATGTTAAGTCTAATAATAGTTTATATTAGGTCTAATAATAGTTCATGTTAAGTCTAATTTTAGTTCTTGTAGGTCTAATAATAGTTCATGTTAGGTCTAATAATAGTTCGTTTAAGTCTAATAATAGTTCATGCTAAGTAAATAAAATATTAAAAATTAGACTTAACATAAAGTAAATTAGACTTAAAAGGAATTTAACATGAATTAAATTAGTCCTAACATGAACTACTATTAGACTTAACATGAATCGAGTTGGACTTAACATGAAATTAGACCTAACATGAACTGTTATTAGACTTAACACTGAAATTAGACGTAACATGAAATTAGATGTAACATGAAATTAGACCTAACATTAACTATTATTAGACTTAATATAAACTATTATTAGATCTAACATGAACTATTATCGGACTTAACATGAAATTAGACCTAACATGACCTATTATTAGGCTTAACGTGAATTATTATTAGGCATAACATAAACTAAAATTAGACTTGACATGAACTATTATTCGACTTAACATGAACTATTATTAGACCTAATATGAACTATTATTAGACCTAACATGAACTGAAATTAGACCTAACTTGAATTATTATTAGGCTTAACATGAACTGAAATTAGATCTAACATGAACTATTATTAGACCTAACATGAACTGAAATTAGACCTGATATGAACTATTATTAGACCTAACATGAAATTAGACCTAACATGAACTCTCATTAGACCTAACAGTAAAAGAATAGAGGAGGTAATGGTATTTTAGGGTTTTGTACTTTTTATACTCTCTCTATGCTTAGTTGGCAAGTAATAATTGTTAAAAAGAGGGCTGCAGCACATGATGCGACAGTTCTTGGGGCTGAACCACATGGGAAAAAAGTGAAGGGGCTGCAGCACATGAAAATATTGCTTTTGGAGCCTTGACACAATTTTACCAAAAGTTAAACAACATTTTTCATGCTTAAACAACTACAATTTCACCATAACCCACAAATCTTGCAAAAAAGTTTCATAGCATATGGACATAAAATAGTAATCAAACATCAAGCCTAACATCAAGCTTTATTCCTTAACATAGTACTTAATGATTATTTAATAAAGGTTAGTGAATTTTTTGAACTCACCAAAGCTTTAGGAGATTTTGTCTTATTTTTTATTTCTATATTTTTTTATTTGGATCAAGGAGGTTTTATAGACGTTAAGAATTTTAGAAAAGTTAGCGAATCCTATTTAGGAATAGGATTAGGAATCCTATTTAATTTATGGATTCCAACCTAGCTAATTCATAAAAAATTTATAGACAAGTTTTAGTTTTATGGAATCTATGGAATCCCTTTTTTTTGCATTCAATGTTTGTTTCACCCAAAGGATTAGGAATCTCACTTTTATAGAATTGGTCCAATTCCTAATACCATGTTTGGTTCAAAAAGACTTTTTTTTGGGATCGATACTATAGCAACGGCTAACCCATTTTACATTTAAAAATCACTGTAGCAACGGATTGAAGCCTCAAATTTCATATTTAAAAGTAGCAACACTGTAGCAATGGCTATTTCTACACAACTTCAAAATTCAAAGGCAAAAAACTGTAGCAACGGCTAGTTCAGGGTCATGGTGGCTATAAATTCACCTTGAGGCCTCAAAATTAATCCATGCATTCTTATTTTTCAGCAATTATAAAATTCCCATTGTATTCAATTTGCTGCCCCGACATCAAAATGATATCAGAAGAGTGCAGGTAGAATTATGAAGTTTATTGCGACTGTAATCTCCGAACACCGATGAAAGTATGCAAGAATGGTAAAAATAAGGGAAGGTGTTATTGGGGGTGTGCAAAATTCCCAAATAAAGAATGCAATTTTTTCGAATGGGCTGAAGAAATAGGAGAGTCATCAAGCAACCAAGGAAGCCAATATGTCAAAGAAAATAGGTACGGAGATAAATATATTTTGCAATCAAAGAAGCTGAAGAAAGAATTGAGGCTTGTCGAAAATCAACTACTAGCTTGGAAAATTTTTGTAATTTTATTAGCAATTTTTTGTATTATTTTAATTATTACAAACTTCATGTCATGTACCTGTACTTGCAAAAACTATTGAGGATGTAATGAAAAATGTTGTTTGAATTGGGTACAAATTCTAATTGATATTGTATGGCTCAGTAATAGATCAACTTGTCATAATTGATTGCCCCACCTATAACTTACATGTTTATTATAGATTGCATTATAAGGATGAATTGTCTCACCTAGACATTGTCAATTCAATATAGGCTGTAATCTCATCCCCTTTTGCCTCATCTGGATATAATAAACGATGTAAGTTAGATTGCATTCTCAGTAAACGCTGATCATCATCATTGCCACATATCAAGTGCAAGGAGCTGCACAAGCTCAAAACTAAACAGCAAGTAACCCACAGGCAAGGAAAAATAAAACAGCTCCCACATAGCAACAATGCCCATTTACAGGAGCTACACAAGCTCAGAACAAAACAGCAACAAACCCAGCAACAAGGAGCTACACAAGCTCCAAACAAAACAGCAACGAAAACAACAGAAAGGAGGTACACAAGCCACAACGAAAACAGCAGCAAACCCCATCCACAGGAGCTACACAAGCTCAGAACAAAACAGCAACACACCCAGCAGCAAGGAGCTACACAAGCTCTGAATAAAATAGCAGCAAACCCAGCAGACAAGAGGTAAACAAGCAACAAACCCCAGCAGCAGCAGGAGCTACACAAGCTCCAAATAACAGGCACAACCCCAAAGAGCAAGGAGCTACACAAGCTCAAAACAAAACAGCAACAAACCCTAGCAGCGGTAGGAGCTGCACAAGCTCCAAATAACAGGCACAAACCCACAGAGCAAGGAGCTACACAAGCTCAAAACAAAACAATAACAAACCCCAGCAACAGCAGGAGCTGTACAACTGAGGAATAACAGGCACAAACCCAAAGAGCAAGGAGATACACAAGCTCAAAACAAAACAGTAACAAACCCCAGCAACAGTAGGAGCTGCACAAGCTCCAAATAACAGGCACAAACCCAACAAAGCAAGGAACTACACAAGCTCAAAATAAAACAGCAACAAAACAAACCCCAGCAGCAGCAGGAGCTGCACAAGCTCCATATAACAGGCACAAACCCAACAAAGATTGGAGCTACACAAGCTCAAAACAAAATAGCAACAAACCCCAGCAGTAGCAGGAGCTGCACAAGCTCTAAATAACAGGCACAAACCCACATAGCAAGGAGCTACACAAGCTCAAAACAAAACAACAACAAACCCCAGCAGCAGCAAGGAGCTGCACAAGCTCCAAATAACAGCTCATAACCCACAGCAACCACGTGTGACTATGGAGCAATAAACCCAAGCAACAGAATGTAAAAGCCGACATCAGTAAACCCAAGCAACAAACCCATTTACCTGATATCAAAAGCAAAGGCAAAATTCAAAGAACTCATTGATCATTCCACGACCTTACTTACCTGCAACAAAGATTTAAAATATACCAATTCATCAATCCCACAACGACATAGATGTTCTTCATAATAAAAATATATATTGTAACATTAATAGTTTGCAATTAACACAACAATATCCATCAAAATATAATCGAAACCCAACAAACTAGCTATCCGGCCAACCTTGGTCGTTAACTAATTTTGTGATGTACCTCTGCTGACCTTCCTTGGATTTTATGAAAAACCTCCTAGCTTCACGTTCATTGTCATATAAATGGTCTAAAACCCTATCGAGGAACTCCTCAGAATATTCAGACCTATGTTCCTTCAACACTGTAGCCAACTACTCAGTCTAGTGAATAACGTGTTGATTTCTCATTGACTGAGACATGGACTCAACAAAGGCACATAGCATTTCCTCTTCGCGATTAGATTTTCTGGTTTGTTTTGTTAGATGATGAAGTCATGTTGTCTTTACTCTTAGTCTTATATCTAGTGGGTTGTGGTTGGTTAACGGCACCAGAATGTTGTTGGTTGCAAGCATCAGAATGTGGTTCAGTTTCACTCTCCTCTAGAATCTCGCAATCATCATCGGAAATAGGTATGGACCTACTAGACCCAATGTTAGCGTACACGGGCTTAACAAAATCACCCTTAGATTGATCATCACCCATGATAACTTGTAAATTTTTGAAGTGAGGAAGGGGTTTGTTTATGTACGCTTTGTACTTAGAATTGGATTTGTCCCGCAATAACAAATACTTACAAGTAGTGAATCAAATGTAGGAAATTTTGGTGACAATATAGATGCTGAATTTGTTATACCAGGGCCCAAGATTTTAAGGTTTCATCATCCAATGTAATCATTTTACTTGTTTCATCCCACCCAGCACCACTTATATCAAGGCAAACCTTCATGTCATTGAATTTGTTCCTCAAACATTTCAAGTGGTTAATGACATGAAGGTGAGTGAAATCAGTCCTAAATTGCATGTTGATTTTCATGGCAGCCATTTTATAAGCTTCAGCCTTAAAGTTCTTGTCTGGCTTCAGGCCATCTAATGCTAAATCTGCAAGATAAGGAATAAGCACATCATCGTGCTCTGGAAGCCAAAACTTATTAGCCATGCCTCTTGAGTTCAACCTGGCACACAGAACTTTTTTCTTATGGGCTAATCTTTTCCCTCTTTTCAATGGCGAAGTGTGCTCCGCACCATCAACGTCATGAATATCCTTTCCACCTGAATCACCAGTGTTCGGTGAAAATTGATTAGGTCCACTACTTTGTGAACTGGCTGTGGGAAATAACAAACCTTGTGGACTGCCTAACAAGCTCATGTATGACATTGGCGGCTGTGTCATCCCACCATAATTACCATCGTATAGTGGGAATGGTGAGAATGTATGCGGAGGTGAAGTGAATGGTTGTGGTCGAACAGGCATGTAGTTCATGTTAATCCCTGATGTAGGATGTGGCATTGCATTCGAATGAGAAGGCACGCTTTGCTTATCTGCCGGATTGTTAGCCATACCTAATATATATTGTAAGCATAGCCATATTAACAATAAAGAAATATAAAACAATATGGGATATGTATGCATTTATCAAGGAATATATGAAACAACGATATTTCTCAAACAACATAACAAAAGAGCAACCGATAAAAGTAGTAATGTTTTGGTACAAGCAAAGAAACAATAAACAATATCGATGTGAACAGTATTTTAAAATTTACCAAGTTATTACATAGCCATAAAACAAATACAACACTAAGTTAAACCACTCTCCATTGTGTTACCACCATTGTACTTTGCACAATAATCCACCCACATCGCCCAAGCAATTTGATCTGGCATCTCCTTCCATTCATTTCTTACATCTCGATCCTCTCTTTGTGTCCTACTTTGAGTATAGTCCACCACATTTGAATCGTCTTCATTTGTCTCTTCCCCAGTATCTTTATCAATTTCAACATTTTCATTTAAAATATCATCATCCGGATCCTCCAAGGCAATAAAGTTGTGCAACACAGTACACGCTAGTACAATGTCCACTTGAGTGGGAAATGGATAATTCGGCTTCGTCGTAAGAATTTTAACCGATTCTTCAGTATCCCAAATGTGCATTCAATTTTTGATCTTAAAGAGGAATGTCTTAAATTGAACAACTCCTTTCTATTCTTTGGTGTCCTATCAGTGTACTCTTTTAAATGATATCGGACACCGCGATATGGGGATATGAAACCCGACATTGTGGTGTATGCAGCGTCACATAGGTAATATTTACCTACATTAATTGAACAGTATTTTAAAATCTTAATTATTGCCAAGTATTTAATATATTATTCAAAATGTGTACAAGTGAGAATGAATACCATCATAAACTCGGAGCCCGTAAGGCTGTGGTCTGGACAAGGCGTCTTGTAATACCCTATAATCATTTGCTACCCCCTCCCAGCCAGCCAAGACATAAGTAGATGCTCCAATGTTTTGGGTGACCCCTTTTCGCCCTCTAAACTGTGCAACTAGCTCACTATGTAACACCGCGTCGACGTGTGTGCCATCTATCAAACCAATGCAGTCCTATAAAAAATTACAAATTATACATAGTTGAATAAAAAGTGATTTATTTAAAAAATTGTTAAGATGTATGTATTTAATTTACCTTAAAGTAAGGAAAATAATTTGAGTTGTTTGCAATCTCCACGGGAACTTCTTTTAGGGCTTGCTTCATGTACCGATCACGTAATCCATTCATTGCTTGCAGGACTTTATTGAAATACCTGCTGACTGTTTCCCCTGATCTTATGAACTCAGTTCTTATTATTCTATTTTTAGTTTTGTGCCCAACAATACTTAGGAACATAGCAAGCTGTTCTTCAACTTGAACGTGTCTTGTATCTTTTAATAAACCGTTTGCTTTCATTACTTCAACAAGTTTAAAAAAGACCCTCGGTCTCATTCTAATATAAGATCGGTAGCTATCTTGATAGCCCTCCAATACACGTCTGAAGTGAGTCTCTCTACAATATATTTTTCTGATCTTTTCTTGCTTCGTACGTACAAGTTGATATTCTCTTGCGCTTAGCACGCATTCTCAAAATACATGTTACCAAAGTGACCACGACGCAGACAGCTGTATTAGTACACATCCTCTTCAATTCTTCCTCATCTTCCGTATCCATCTACATCCGTTTTAAAATTATCATACAGTTACAACTTAAGATGTCTACTTATTTCTTGTCAAAATTAATTAGATAATTAATACAAATATTTATTTCTTCAAAAGCAAGAAATCTAATTGTAATGAAAATTATTTTAACTAATGTTGCATTCTATCTCACACAATTATCAAGAACAACACATTCTACTACCCGGTTCCTTTCATGTAATAAACTTAACCCTATTCTTTTTCATGCATTCACATTCTTTGGTAAACACATATATAAAAAACAACTCATTCACACAAATATCATGCATTCTATTTCACACAATTAATTGAAATTTAGTAAACATAACCCTATTTTTTGGTAATTGTACATGTAACGAATTATCAAGAAAATTATCATTCTACAGATTCCTTTCATCACATCAAGCACGAAGAAATAAGTCTAAAAAAGAGTGTAAAATCTTATACCTAGCTGCAGAGGGGAAAAAATGCCGACGTCCAAGTAACAAACCCACCGAAGCCAAAGAACCCACCGTAGCCAACAATCCCACCCGAACCAGAACAAGTTCGAGAAGGGATCACCAAGAATCAAAGGCAAGAAACCCACCAACAAGCTTGTGAAAAACAAATCAAAGAAATCACGGCGCAAAATGAGGCGAGATCAGATAGGGAGAAGCCGATTACACACAAAATCGGCCAAGAAATCATGCCTCAACCGGATCTAGGGTTTCGAGTAACAGCCCCGACCACGCAAGTAGAAGAAGACGAAGGGCGGGAGAATAGGCGCGAAGAAGAGAGCGATGAGGCGGGAGCAGAACAGCAATTCCAGATCTAGGGCTCGTGGTCGTGAGGATTAGGAATCGGAAACGAAGATGAAGCCCGCTGTCAGAAATCTCGCCCAAATCCGCACCTTTGGCTCCGATTTGGGTTTCTATAAAAAACCCTTACTGTTGCTCCTTTATGGATTTTCTAATCCATAAATTTCTTCTGAGTCAAACTCTAGAATAGGATCCACAAAGAATTCAAAAATTATATTTTTGCCACTGTAAGACCCCAAATACTAAACATTTTCTATAAATTGGGTGAAACAAACAGCCCCTAAAATTCAAAGAGAGTCAAGGATTCAATTTATTTTTGGTAATTACGAATAAACTCTTTTAGTATCACACAGTTACAAATAGACTCTCTATAATTCTATTTGGGCGAACAGACCTCCTGAATGAATTATTTTTTATGCTTAAGTCACCAAAAAGGTTGCGAGGAGGCAGATTTACCCTTGTGGTATGGATATGCCCTCAATTACCTTTCTTTTTTACTTTAACAGAGTGGAAAGAGTTCTTTAAGATAGCATACTTGCACTTGTGCTAGTAATACAAGGGTGCATTCGCATAAATACAACTATATGAGGGTCCTATCGCAATTAAATGATACGACGTGGAGCTATTGGCACCAATTCATTTTTCTTCCGCGGCTGCAGGTTTAACGTAGCACGTGCACATGCACTACTCAATCAATACAAAATATTCATCACGTGTTAAACCTCGTGACAAATAAAAATTAGAAAGAGTAAATTGGAAAAATTACCAGAGCGGAGAACTGGACTCGGTGCGCAAATTAGCCTACAGCCTACCGCCAGAGGTCCCTGCGTAACCAAACCAGGTCATTTACTGCCCCCATCGTGACGATAAAAAATCAGAGATCTCGCAAGTTTATTTGCATCACCAAACCATTTTATTTTCTTAAAGGTTTCGTTTAGATATTAGTCTACTTGTATTTTTAATAACTTCATATTAGTCCATTAAATCTTAAAATTACATATTAGACCCTCAAATTTTATAGGATCTTACAAAATCATCCTTCAAGTTAAATCACGTTAGATTTGACAGGAGCATTCCATTTAAATCTAAGAGTTGAAGGCAAAGTGACCATTTGTCTCCTCTATTATGTTCTCGAACCTACTTCATAGGGGGTTTAAACCCAATACCTGCTTAAAAATATTGAAACCCACTTGATTTCTTCTCAAATAGTTAGAAAAGAATCATCATCCAAATATGAGCTTCACAAACATTTGAAATGTCAAAGAGATAGGTAATTTAGCTGTTGCAAATGTTGGGTTAGGAGTTAATCCAACCGCGATTAGCTCTTTTAACTTAAATACTAATGGAGGGACCGTTCTTCAAGACCCTATAAGAATTGAGAGATTAATATGCAATTTTCAAGATTGGAGGGACTAGCAAGGGACTAACGTAGTAAAAAGCTACGTGAAAAGGAGCTTGTGCCAGCTGGCATCACGTGATGGGACAACATAAGGACGTGAAGCAGCGAGACACACCGGCGGAGGACCGGATCTCTCTCGTTATATTTGTTGGCAATTTAAGCGCCGCTGGAAGCAAAAGAAAGAGAGAGAGAGAGAGGCGGAAAGAACGAAGAAGGAAAAAAGAAGGGGAGGGGGGGCTTCAGTCTATTGAGCTTTAAAGGAGGAGATGGTGATGTTGTTGAACCAGTATCTGTTCGGAGGGATCGTGGCTTCGATTCTAGGGTTCCTTCTCCTCTCGCAATTCTTCCGCAGAGGAAAGAAGAACAAGGTCAATAATGAGGAGAAGATGGCTGGCGAGGTTGTTGAGATGACGTCATCACGAGACGGGGAATGTGGGTCCCGAGACGGGCCTGACGTCGTTGTCGTCGGCGCCGGAGTCGCCGGATCGGCCCTTGCCTATGCGCTTGGAAAGGTTTAATCTTTTTCCTCAAATCTCATCATGAGCTTGGAATTTCGGAATAGGGAATGTGTCTTTAGTTTCTGTTTAATTGGTTAGATGGGTGTAATATTTTTCCCCTATATATGCCTCTCAATTCATAGATATTTTTATAATAATTAATTCACTTAATTGCACATATATCCCTTATCACTGTTTTGAACTTTCTAATAGGAAGTAGGTTTGGATACGAAGGCTTAGTAGGGGAGGCGAATGATTGAAGTAAACCCTAAGGGGAGGGGGGTGGAAAGTATTGCTTTAAATATCATCGATGTAGCCCGATATAATCGGCTGGTATATTCTTTTATCCCGCTTTCCACCTTTTGGCAATTTTGGGAGATGTATCCCAAACATAGCTAATTTATCAGTCGATATGTTGGCTGATATGTCTTTTTGTATGGCTTGTCACAAAATAAAATAGTTATACCCTAGAAATTACCAAGACCTATAAGAACGACCACATGATAACTAATTGGCCGACTCCCAAAGCAACCGCAAGCGCAAACCGGGTGAAACGGCAGCAGCAATTTTACAGAAGACGCTAGACGGACTAGGCGTTTGAGTCTACGCCTAGCGCCTATATGTCTAGGGGGCGCATAGGCGTTTGTTTATCTTTTAAATTATTTAATTATAATAAGTAATAAAAATATGTATTAAATTCATATAAATTTATAAAAAATAGATGGCAATCTTTTATCCATAATAAACCATGCGTACTTAAATACTAAATAGCCAAAATAATAACTAACAAGATTATAGAAAGCGCTAAGAGGCCTAAGTGTTGGACCCGATACTTATAGCCTAAGAGTTTTTTTTATTTTTTTATTTTTTTATTTTTTAATACAATAATTGCTAGTGAATGTTAATATTATAGAAAGTTTAGGTGCTGGACTGTTTTCTAGACGTATTTCTTTCTTTATTTAAGTGGTGGTCAAGGAGATATTGTTGATGGTCGGAGGAGGTAGTGAATGTGTTCATATTTGGAGGTTAAAGGAGTTCGAATGAACTTAGAGGACGTGAAGGCTGCAACACAGAAAATCACGATCAATGTCTAAATGGAATAGTCTACGTAAGTAAATAATGCTCCTCTAAACACTCCCAAATTTAGATGGGCGGCTTAGGTACCGTCTAGGCGCTAGTTAGGCGGCCTAGGTACTGCCTAGGCGAAGGCTTTTTTAAAACAGTGGACCAGCCGACTAGCCTCGCGATCCAGATCCGAGATGCTTCTGACCCGGATCCCTCTGGATGTCTAACTCCGAAGCAAAAGGCGTCTCCACTTGGATTCGACACAAGGTGTCTTGAATAGTGGAACGGCCTGATAAGCGTCATCAAAATCACACTGCATTTAATGTATGTACAGTAAGTGCCCGCACTTCGTCGCCATCACACAATTAATGTGACGTTAGTCATTATGACATTTCGAGCCAGAGCCTTCAAAGCTTCTAGAATACACCGTTACTTTAATAGTCCCATCATCATGCAAATGCGACTTGGCCAATCAGCTATCGGCACGTGTAAAGTAGGTCTATAAATAATGGTGATTTCTATGAAACCAAGATACACAATTTTACACATAAAAAATCAACAAGACTATACTCTGTTTTTCTTTTCAGATTAACTAGAAACAGTCACTAACTTGAGCGTTGAAGGGTACATCGGAGGAAACAATCTCTGATGCCTCTAACCTCTATTATCTATTGTAACGCCCCTCATGGAGGTATATAAAAATTTGGGTATGACCTGTCTGTAATAAGAATGATCGATCTGCTTAATTTTTATGTACATCATAATATATATATATACTGAAGGGCGAAAAATAAAGTAGTGGTGATGTATATGCAATACTCATGATCACGAGGTTGACAGCAGAGTCCACAGAATACCAGAGTAAAAGAAACTAAAGGGAACAATAAAATATTATAATAATGGTAATAGCTACGAACATTAGTACATGTTTGATAAGTCAAAAGTACTACAATAGTAAATATAAATTTACTCCTACTAAGATTTTCCTCCCAGAGCTAATCTTCAATTTTAGGGTCTGTAATCCCCTTATCCTTGTTGATTTTATGACCCACGAATGGATGTAGAAACAATAGGGGTGAGCCTAAGGCTCAATAAGTAACTATAAAAATCTCGGGTATAACATAATGGGATGAATAATAATGATAGTCATAGATAACTAAACTTGAACATAGGGATCTCAACATTAAGTTACCATACTTATATTATGATCATTGATCGAAATGAAATAACATGTCAATATGAATAATCAATGTCTAATATTCAGGATTCTAAACTCCCCAATCATGGATAATCAACAAATCATACATGTCTTTATACACCCACCGGTGAGCATCCTCACACAGGGTATTATCCCCATCGGGACCCATTACTATTACCAACACCGGTGAAACTTATTTTATACAGGGCATAATCCATGAATATAGACTATTAATCATCAATAAAGAAATGAATACTATCATTATCAATAGTCGAATCATCAAAGCAAGTCGAATTGCTGCAATATAATTATTCAAGGATATCAAATGTATAAAATTGAAATAAACAGTATTAGAATAGCAATGGTTAAGCAATCGACAAAGAATCCACGCATGAAGTGAATCAAGTAGGAATATTACGAAAGTGATGAGATATACAACTTAGCATGAAAAACTAACTCGTAAGAATTTCAAGAAGTAATTAATCGGATTCTCAAAGACTTGAGAGAAGACAATGAACAATTACCTACCGATTATGCTAGGATCCTCTCGGCCAACGAATGAATCCAAGATCCTGTCTTATATACACATACATATATACCCACATGAGATTCTAAACGCTATGTCTTTTATAATTTTTCTAACTTAAAACTTATATCATGGTATAAACTACACTCTAGATGATTACATCCAATATCTCTAATATGCACATCAACACAAGTAGTGTACATGCAGCAGTTTGGGGTGAATGGATGGTAGGGCAATTGATATCAAAAATACATGAAACTAATTCCAAATGACTCTAATATGAGTCTACTTTCAGAATATAAAACATTTACATCAATGTATAGTGTATAGTAAGAGTTATGCTCTCAGCAAACTATACCTATCAGAACTACAGCAGAAAAACAGAGATTGCTATTTGGAATAAATTATTCATTTCGGATAGTTAACACTACACAAATGAACTTATATTTGGTATATATGTAATATGATGGATTAGCTTCCAAGTCCCATGAGTTTCATCAGACTTTTATTTTTATAATGCATGTTACATGCAAAATAACACAAGGGGGTGGGGCAGATTGGAATTGCCAGTGCATATGATATCTATTAAACTAGGTTTATACTTATCAGATGTTATTCAAATTAATTCAAGCTTGAGCCAACAAAAAGATGGTTGTGTCTAGTTCTAAGAACAGAATGAATTTCATGCATGTATGGTATATATTGAGATTTATACTCTTTATAATGGATATAACTCAGGCAAACTATTTCAGACGCATGCATTGAGTTTAACCATAGTTTCAAATTAGTAATTGATCTTAGAATTAAACAAAAGAGGTTTCAAATGAAGCTACGGAAGTGTAGTTTCTAAAACAGAAAGAGTATCTGTATTTGGATATATACAAAGAAAGTTATGTTCTTTTTGCTTGCAAGACCCCAGATATAATATAACTATAATTATTGATTTAACTCAGTTCTAACTGATGGAATGAAAGAATTTTTTTGGAGTTTATACCTTGGAACATTCTTTCCTCCCTTTCCAAGCTTCAATAGACAATTTCTTGACTATCTTTAAGCTTTCTCTTCTTCTACAAGGTAAGCAAGGGGTTTAGGGTGAAAAAAATGAATGAGAATGAGGGAATAGAGGAGGGTGGTTGTTGTCAAGAGAGTTGGCCAGATTTAGAGTGAGAGAGAGAGTGAAATGATAGGATTCTCTTGGAAGAGTAAGAGAGTTGAAGGGTTGAGTGTTTGACTAGTTTTTTTCTTCTTTTCCATGCACAAATCTCTTGCAATTATGAGCTTTTTGAGGGTTTAAATTGTAAAATCCTCCCACTAACATGGCTGACCAAAATTAAACAATTATGTTAATTAGAGGGTTTCAAATTAGATATTTAACAATTGGGTTATCTCTAATCAAAGTTTAAAGTATGGTCGGATTAGGTTTACATGTTAAGCTTGTATGCATGCTATAACTTAATTAACTAGATTATAATATGAGAATTAGCTAAGTTTAAATCCTCATATTAGAAGATTATATGGGATACAATTAAGGAGAGAATTTACTGATTTATGGATCGTTATGGGTAACGGTATCCGATCATTGGAAGGAAAAATTTGCAATGTTACATCTATATAGCAATGTACGGCCCAAAGACCCAAAATAGAAGAATCCATCATCAAAGATGATTAAGGGACCCAAAAAATTAAGTGGAACCCTCCTAAATCACATATCATCTTTTCAATATAAACAGAAATAGTTCTGCAAAATTTTATTAATTTTTTTTACCAAAATTCTAGCTCTATGAAAATTTTAGCGAGATTCTAGTAGGCTACTTTCCCTAAGTAAGATTCTATAATTTATTAGTGATCAAAAATATATATTCTTTGTTAAGTATGCTTAGACAACAATGTAGGACATTATGTTCTATATGTAAATCATCCAATATAGCACTTTGATTTTTACAGCATATTCCTGATATTTCCTCGGTGTCTGTAATTTGATATGGATTTTGGTCATCGATATTTTTCCTATATTCGATATTTAAAATCTTGGTGGAAAAAAGAGGATGGGTTGCAGTTAATTGTGCTTGGATAGACAACAAGAGGAAGAGAGGATATGCTGTAATTTGTGTTTGTTTATAGGAATAAATAGGAAGGGAAGCGAAGCTTCGTGACCAGTACACTCTTTTTGAAGAAATAATACACAATTTTCTTATACTGAATTTTAAAGCTCCAACCTCCATTTAAGTTTCTTTTTCCTCGTTATCTTTTTTCATCTTCATTTTTTAATCGCATACTATTTTGCATCACCTTAAAACCTCCGTTATGTTCATTCTTTTCAGATATAAACCATTATCTATAAGAAAAATAACAAAATGAAAAGGTTACTATCCACTATAAACATGTAATCAATGTTGAAAATAATGATAACCATAATGTAAAGCTCACCTTCCGATAATGTAAAATGAAACAATTTAACGCATAAAATAGATTACATGTTTTATTATTTATTTAAATAATTAATTGATAAAAAATAGTCACAATGATTTTAATAATAGAGTCATCACCTTTGTTAAATATAACATGACAATTATCAAATATATCATAATTTCTCCATAAAAATATGACATAAATCATTAACAACCAATCTACTAGCACATGTAGTTCATGTTTAGAATAAAAGAAATTTAAAGAAAACACTATTGAGTCTTAAGCAATATTGAATATTATACGAAGTCTTAAGCAATATTGAATATTATACTAAGTCTTAAGCAATATTGAATATCATACTAATGTATAATTTAAGGCGACTTGATAGCTTGAAGCACAATTAGGGATGCAAAATTGTTTGAATTTTTCCTTACATATTTGGCTCACTCTTAACAGTACTTTCCAAAAAGATGAGAAATAATTAACATTTCTCACCTACTAATGGTGCAAATTATCAAATATGATCATGTATGATACTTACAATATCCATATATTGTTACCAGTTACGGATGCAGATTCAAATATGGATATACTTCTGTGAAATGTAATATCCATATCTACAACAATTGGAAACAGACCCAAACCTGATATAAGAGAAATGGATACAAATGTGGTTCAAATATAAAAAAGAAATGAATATAAGAACAAAACCAAAATTACATTTCTTATTTTCTGCTAACCGTCTTCTTCATGTGTTTGGACTCATTGACTCTGAAAAATAAAGAGAATAAAAAAATGCAACACAATAGCAATATATAGATCCTTTACTAGGCCAGCCATCTGATGAATACAAATTGAGGGTAGACTGAGATAGTTGAAAGATATAGTCAAATAAAGATATCGGAAAGTAGGGTGCTCCATCTCCAAAATCGTGTCAAATCAATATATAGGTAAGTCACTGGGCCATCAACCTAAAGATCCATTTATAAGCACACAAATCCCTAGCCTTTATGGAAATGAATACAAATTGAGGCTACTGAGAAAGTTGAAAGATACAATCAAATAAAGATGTCGAAAGTAGGGTGCTCCATCTCCACAATTGTGTCAAATCAATATATAGGTCAGTCATTGGGCCATCAACCTAAAGATCCGTTTATAGGTACACATATCACGTGGCCTTTTGGAAATTGCTATAGGAGTCATCCAAGTAACTTGAAACCCATTATCATTACCCGAACATCCGAATTTCAATATGGTACACAATTGAAAGGCTAATACAATTTAGAAGGTTAAATAACTATTACTATGATTTTTAGGGCATATATGGAAAAATCTCTTGGTATTATGTTCATTGATGTTTGGATAATTTATGTGTCGTATGGAAAAATGGGAGATGAAATCTCTAAAATTGATTGTTTTAAGAAACTTTTTGAGATTTTGGATATTTGTTAATAAAATCAAATGAGCACAGAAGCAGTAACACAAGAACCAACTTCTTATTGTTTTGCAGCACAAAAGTAATATGGAATTTAGAATAATCATTAATCAATGATCAAACTCGGAGCAAACTTCTTATTGCTTTGCAGCACCCTTCTTGAGTCTGGTGTTAATCCACTATTACTAGCGTTCAAAAGTGCCCTACCTGCTCCCCATGAATGCTCCCTTATACATCGTTTCTTTCCACTTTGGTATCTCGTGTATCTTTTTTCCAATCTTGTTCGATATATTTTCTTATATACTTTATGACTCTTTGGTCTCCTTTCTTATTTGGTTTAGCGAAGTTTCATTTTGGCATTTATATGAATACAGTAGGAAGTTCATCTTCTTTTTTTTCAATAACAAGAAGGCAAGGTTAAAAGTTTGTAACATGACATGTATCATGTTTGAAATTGAAATGTAATGAGAAGAAAATGTTCTTTCAAATAAGGAATCAAATTACGGGTTAGTTACACGTAGGTCCCTGGTTGTATCGCTGTTTTGGACTTTCTACACCTGTAGTTTTATTGTTGCAGATAGAGCCCTGGCTTAAATTATTTTTAACTCTTTTATCCTCAGATAGGCTCAGTATTTTCACCCAGTGGCATATCTACCAACATTTCACCAAGTGTAAAAGAGGCAGAAGACCTGGGGGCATTGTTTTAAATATCCCCGACATGGCCCGATATATCCCCCGATATATCCTTTTACAGGGCTTGCCGCAACCAATATGGTCTTTAAATATCCTTTACTGCTTTTTGGCTATTTGAGTGATAAATCTCCGATATGGCCGATATATTAGCCGATATGTGGACCAATATATCTTTTTATATAGCTTGTTGCAAAATAATATACCATGTTTGTTATTTTTGGGCAAGATATCAAGATTTCCCCATTATATCAAATGACATTTTGCCCAAAAAAAGCAGATCGAATGTTGCAATGTTGCTTTGCACTTTTGTTTGTTTTAGAAGGTTGATTAGTGATCCTAAACATATATTATTCATATTTTGTATGCTTAAATTTTATTACATATGTTGAGATTACATTTTAATGCATTATACTATGTATGCAAACATTCATTATGGCATTCCGATATTTACCACATATCCCCGATATTTCCCCGATATCCGCAATCCGATATGAATTTTGGCCATCCGATATTTCCCCGATATCCGATATTTAAAACCTTACCTGGGGGGTCTATATCCAATAATGAACTACAATGAAACTATGAGGTTAAGTTCAAAACAAAAAGAGCGTAGGGGGTGTATGCGCGATTAACCAAATTAATTGCAATTGGCTGGACTCTATTATTTTGTAGTTCGTTAAGATACAGTTCAATCAGGTTTATCGGGAGTATTAGTTGGAGTTGAGTGCAACATGATCTGAACATATTGCCAAAAAGTGGGGAATGGGGCCTTTTAAAATGGAGTTGAAAGGGTGGAATCTTTTCAACTAATGTACTCATTCTGCATATATTTGATTGACATCCTCTTTTGAGATAAATATGCTCATTCTGTGAAAAACACTACTTAATATGCTGGTAAGTATATACATGACCAAATACTTCCTACTTTTTACACACATATAAAGAACCAAGTGCTTGTTGATTCTTTTAAATGAACACAGTGTCTAAAGTTGAAGCCATTTATTGAGCTTATCAACTCACTTTGAGATATATTTTACTTGCTGAGATTAAAAAAACAAGTACAATTTGATTGGTCACCAAATATATTCAAGAGAGATGGATTTCACTAGGTTTCAGATCCAAGATGGTGAAATTAAAAGAGGTAGGAACCTTTTCATGTAATGAAGAAGTAAAGTTTGATTTTTGAGAAAGACAGTATGGAGAAGCAATGTTGTTTCAGTTATCAGTATTTCTACAGGAAGTTTAGTAGGAAATAGTTGATCCTAGATTCCTCGGTAAAAGTTCATTGTAGCAAAATGGTTAATTCTATCTGTTCAATTGTGTTATACTTTACATCATTGTTTTTTCAAAGTTTTTTTTTTGTTACTTGTGGGCATGCCAGCATATACATCATATATTTCCTTCATGAGACAATCCTTACATCCTTTCATAGGACATGTCCAGGCCTCTAAACTGAGTTTTGAAGGAATTGGATTTTATTGTTTGTAGGATGGGCAGAGAGTGCATGTAATTGAGAGAGATTTGACAGAACCTGATAGAATTGTTGGTGAATTGTTACAACCTGGAGGCTACTTGAAACTAATTGAGCTGGGCCTTGAGGGTAAGGATTTAATCGCATCACTATTTCTTAATTGAGTAAATTACTCCGAGCTCTTCATTATTATCTAATATTTGCAAATTGGCGCATTGTTCAATTGCATCTGGCTGTTGACTTTTATTGCGCAATGATTTGTAATCTTGAGAACACTGTACACTAAACAAATATTTATTTTCCAGATTGTGTGGATGAAATTGATGCCCAGAGGGTACTTGGGTATGCTCTTTTCAAGGATGGTAAGGATACCAAATTGTCTTATCCCTTGGAAGAATACCATTCAGATGTTGCAGGTAGGAGTTTTCACAATGGGCGGTTTATTCAAAGGATGCGAGAGAAAGCTGCGTCTTTGCCCAAGTAACCTTTTTTTTTTAAATTCCCAAGTTTTTATGTAATGCTTATGTTGATCCTTAGTCAAATAATTGTTTTTTTTAAAGTGAATATTAAAATCTGAAGTGAAAGTTGAAGAACTTCAGAAATTTTTCAAATTAGATTAATTTACTTTTTTTCTATTACATCTAGCTTCCTTGATATGATCCTTCACATTCTTAGTATTTATTGATATTTATGATTATTTACTATGTTTTATCCTTTTTGAGCCTAAGGACTATGCCGTTTAATATATTTATGTGGCAACTTTATTATTGAATAATGCTCTGGTTACAAGAAAAAGCTTCCGGAGGAGCATTACTGACAACTGCTTTAGATGTTGCCATTAGACATAAAAATTAGCATCATACCTTTGGAGAATGATGTTTTTGTTTAAGGGGCTGTTTGGTTGGCTAAAAAAAGGAAATCAAAGAAAAGGAAACATATTTTCTATATTAGGTTCATTTCTTGTGTTTGGTTCACTTCTTAAAAGTAAGAAAGGAG
The DNA here is from genome assembly GCA_022839385.1 of Asparagus kiusianus. Taxonomy (NCBI): domain Eukaryota; kingdom Viridiplantae; phylum Streptophyta; class Magnoliopsida; order Asparagales; family Asparagaceae; genus Asparagus; species Asparagus kiusianus. The sequence continues at coordinate 20,514 of BQKN01000112.1, read as the reverse complement.
ATGAGATGAGATGAGATGAGTTGTCAACATGTTATTGGATGATGTGTGTGATTTTTTAAGAAACAAATTTCATGACTTGTTTTGAGGTTGTTTGGTTGGCTAAAAAAATAAGGAAATCAATTATAAGAAATCTATTTTCTATAATAGGTTCTTTTCTTGTGTTTGGTTTATTCTTAAAACTAAGAAAAGAGATGAGATGAGATGAGTTGTCATTATATTATTGGATGATGTGGCTCATATTTAGGGAAACCCATTTCATGATTTTTTTTTTGTGGAAATGAATGGAAATCAAATTTTAATGAGATGAGATGAGTTGTCACCATATTATTGGATGATGTGACTTATTTTTAAAGATGAGATGGATGATGTGACACATTTCTTGTGTTTGGTTCATTCTTAAAAGTCAGAAAGGAGATGAGATGAGATGAGATGAGCTGTCACCATATTATTGGATGATGTGGGTGTTTTTTAAGGATGAAAATGGATGGAAAACAATTTTTAATAGTTTCCGGGGTTCTATTTTATTTTCTTTGATTTTAGGAAACAAGTCTTAAACATATGACAGAAAATAAGAATAATAATATGGAAAGAAGACAACTAATTTTGTTGAAACCGGACTAAGTTAATCTATAAATGCCAACAGCTCTAGTTTTAGGTGGAGTGGACATACTGAATGGTTCTATTCATTAAAAGCATATTTGGCCATGAAAATCAATAGGATGCACAACTGGATGTGTGACTCCACACTGTATGGCCTGTTGGATCAATCTGCAGAAACTAAGAAAGTGAAATTACCCAGATTTAAATGATACTTCATGACTCTAGGACTTGATATGTAAGTTTTCATGATTAAGTAATGTGTAACATATTGTAGTTTATTTCTTTTCCAAGTGTAATGCAGGCTAAGTATGAACAAGTTTTGCATATTGCTATCGAAAGACGTAATTCTTTCCTGTGACTTTGAAATGAATGCTTTTGCAGCATGTCATGTCTGATTATTTAGTTTCTTTTTATCTGATAAACACTTCGTGGTGAATTTTGTTTCTTTAATATGATTGCTCGGACTTTTGCAGTGTCCAGTTGGAGCAGGGAACTGTAACATCTTTGATTGAAGTGAATGGGACAGTTAAGGGTGTGTCATACAAGTCCAAATCTGGTGAAGAACTCAAAGCTTATGCACCTCTTACAATTGTATGTGATGGGTGCTTCTCAAATCTGCGGCGTGTTCTCTGCTCTCCAAAGGTGAAGAAAACAACTCAGCCTACAATATATTCTCTTGTTACTTATGAAGTCCTCGTACACACCCACCACAAGTGATCCGGAAGGTTGGGAGCTTCCAACATGACTCTCATTGTCTTGGGTTTGATTGTGGGCTGGGTTATCAAAAAAAAAAATTGAATAAATAAATAATAATAATAAGTCTTCGTCCACAATGGCCATTCCTTATTTACTAAGGAGTAACACAACATTAAATTACTTTATACAACGCAGGTTGATGTACCTTCTTGTTTTGTTGGTTTGGTCCTTGAGAACTGTGAGCTTCCATATCCTAACCATGGGCATGTTGTCTTGGCTGATCCTTCTCCGATACTATTTTATCCTATAAGCAGCACCGAAGTCCGGTGTTTGGTTGATGTACCTGGCCAGAAAGTGCCTTCTATAGCAAATGGTGAAATGGCTAAGTATCTGAAGACTGTCGTAGCTCCTCAGGTACATTTTAGTACGATATGCAATTTTCTTTTTTATTGCGTGGTTTGTTTCTGTTGTCTCATAGGCTAATTTTGGTTGTGAGTTCTTATAATTCACGAGGTAAGGTAAAAGTAAAAGAGAAATAGCTTTCTCTTGTTTGTCTACTAGATAGAGGAAAAAGGAGAAGTTGGTGGTGGTTGGGAAGGAAAAGAAGGGTTATGTCATATTAGACTCCCAAACCTTTGTTAATTCTATATTGGACGCCCAAATCTTCATATTTCTAAATTGGACCCCTAATTCATTAAATTGTTTAAATACGACCCCCAAATCTATTAAGTTATTGTGAATATGACCCCTAAATTTGTTAAGTTGCTTTGAATGAGACCCTCATTTCAAACATATATGAAGATTCAGGGGATCTAATATAGAATTAACAAAGACTTGGGGGTCTAATATGGCACAAACCCAAAGAAGAAAGGAAAACATAGCGTCTCCCTTGGCGCTGCAAAAATTCCCACTTGGAAGTTTACATGGAAGCTAATAAGTCACATCCTATTATTTCTTTGGAACAAAGTTATGCTTAATACTTTCAATGTTATTTTTCTATCAGAGATGATCATCAAATCACGTAATTTAACAGCTTGTGATCATGGTACTAGATTTCCTCCTTCCTTATTTGCATTTATCGCGCTTCTTACATGTACGTATCTCATCTTTCAGGTCCCAGCTAAGCTGCATGATGCTTTTATTTCAGCCATTGATAGAGGAAGCATAAGAACTATGCCAAATAAGAGTATGCCAGCTGCTCCATATCCAACTCCTGGAGCCCTTTTAATGGGGGATGCGTTCAACATGCGTCATCCTTTAACAGGTGGAGGAATGACTGTGGCATTGTCTGATATAGTTGTTCTTCGAAATCTCCTCAAGCCTTTGCCCAATCTCCATGATGCTGCTTCCCTGTGCAAATATTTAGAATCCTTCTATACCTTGCGCAAGGTAATCCATAGGATATTAAAATTTTTCAAACTTGTTAACTTTCAGTCAAATCTCTTCAGTTATTTTCCTGTAAATGAAAATTATTACTGAGTTTCCAAATAAGAATATTTTGTCTTATTTGTATGATATGGTATATTATCTATGACTGATGTGATTATTTACTATAGCAATATCTTTTATTATTATTGCTTTTCTCCTTTGTTTATTGCGACTATTAAGTAATGCAGTAATATTGCAAAATTGTTTGTACTGAAATTTGGTTTCCTAACGCTTTGCGTCTTTTGGGGGGTTCAATTCGGTATATATTCTATTTTAGATTCCTGTACCTAGCGGAATGTTTTCTTGCACTGCATATAGAAGTTTTTGTTATTCAAGATAAAAAATTCACATGTTACCCCTCTCTTTTTGCAGCCAGTGGCTTCTACGATAAACACCTTGGCCGGTGCCTTGTACAAGGTATTCAGTGCCTCGCCAGATCAAGCAAGGAATGAGATGCGTCAAGCCTGTTTCGATTATCTCAACCTTGGTGGTGTGTTTTCCAATGGGCCTGTTGCTTTGCTATCTGGTCTTAATCCTCGTCCGTTAAGCTTGGTTTGCCACTTCTTTGCTGTTGCAATCTACGGTGTTGGCCGTTTATTGCTGCCGTTTCCTACTCCCAAGAAGCTATGGATCGGTGCAAGATTGATTTCAGTGAGTCATCATTAAGAATGTTATTGCTTGCTTTCTTTATCAAGACATTGATATTGCTTGTTTATTTTTATTTTTTGTTTCCTATTCTCGTTATTAACTTGGACCAATTTTCTTCTTTTCCTTTTATTTTTCTTTTATTTTTTTATTTTTTTAAAGGCAGCTTCAGGGATCATTTTCCCGATAATAAAAGCCGAAGGGGTTAGGCAAATGTTCTTCCCTGCAAGTGTTCCTGCATACTATAGAGCTCCACCTGTTAAATGACAAATGGAAACAGTGCTCCCAATGCCGGGCGATTTAAGTCAACTGTGTCTCATTTGTGAAGAGTACAACTCATTATTCCCTATATTTGTAATGGTTCATGTATGTTATCTGTTTTAACCTTGGTGGCATTTATCCTGGTTTCGGGACATCTAATAGTCATGTTCCTGATTTATGCGTGTCGTATTTGTATTTAGACGGTAATTTAATGTACGGACGATGTCAAGCAAAATTGTGGTTCTTGTGCTGAAGGTCTTGAAAACTGTACAAAACGTAAATTGATAGGACAAATTTCTACTGGGTGTCTGAGGGTCCTTTGATTTTCTTAGTTTTGGCCCCTTAATAATTTCCGTTGTTGTAACTTTGCATTATGGTAGCTGATGTACTAACTTCATATTTTCTAATTGATAGAGCTTGGCTTAAACAGCAGGAACATGCTTTAAAGATGCTGCAGGTAGTACGGTAAAGGAGCTCGAGATTCATTTTGGTGATTCAGCAGGGAGTGAGAGCTGCCAAGGTTGGCTATATCAACTCAATCAACAGAAATTTTAACATTCCAAGACCAAATAAAGAAAGAACTTAATGGAAGTTTCATAATTGGAAGTTTCACTCATCGTTCTGTTTTGGGTCGAGACCTTCCTCTGGCCATTATTAGCTTCCAAGCTCGCGTCTTTATCAGAGGATTCTTTGTTCTCTTCCAACCCCATGTCCTTAGAACAGCTAGAAGGAGCTCCAACGGCTAAAGACGTTGCAACCCCAAACGCATCAAAAACCACCAGCAGTCTGAAAAACAAAAGGCAAATAATTTGCACCCAGATGAACAAAGATCCAAGAGGTGAGAACTTTGGAGACCAAAATAACAAGACCCAAATGAGGAATTTGGCGTGAAGAGAGAGAACCCGAGAAAGGAATTCCTACACGGAGAACAAATTGAAGGAAGGAGCTTTGCAGTGGATATTGTTGCAGAGGGACAAGAAAGGAAATTAATTAATTTTAGGGGGCAGGAGCAACATGAGTTATTTGATGAGGGGTTTTTGTAAAAAAATCCGTCAGCTGGACTTCACGTGAGTCACGTGAGAAAACTGGTCGGAAAAATCAATCCAGCCAAACTTAAGGGATATTTGACGCTGGAGTCTATATAATATACCAATTTGTCAAAAGTGAAAAAATATACCAGCATGTCACCGCGTTTCTACAAAATATACCAATTTGGTCATTTTTCCATTATATATATATACTTATACTACTTATAAAAGAAAATATCCATATCAAAACTTTTGATTTCCTTTTACATCCTCTCAAATTTTGATAATTTACAATTATACCATTACTTTTAATTAATCTTTAACTAATTGTCTATAACATCTTACTAACTGGGACCTTCTTACTTTCCCAAGTATTTAGGCATTCACTAAAATGTAATTAATATAAATACCTTTACAATGATAAGAAAATTTATAAAATATGTTATAATTTATTATAGATAATTATTGATTATAATAAAATAGTATAAAATTATTAGTGTAATAAAATATTTCATAAAATAACTATACATAATTTTACTAAATAATATATTATTAAATTTTTAAATGTCTATTTATAAATAATATTCTAAATAAAATAATACATCATTAAATATTCTTAAAAAGTATATTGTCATCCACTACTTATAAATATCTTATTAAATTTATAAATTCATATTTATAAATTATAATAAAATATTATTATAAATAAAATAACACACTATTAAATATTCTTAAAAAGTTTATTATCATTCAATAAATACTAATAAAATTGTATAAATATTTAATAGTAAATAATATAATTATTTTAATATTATAGCTTAACTAAGAATTACACTATTATTTAATACATTAGAGTGAATAATAGTACTATAATTATACTACATATAAATATTATACATAAGAATAGTTATAAATAGCATATAATTTAGTATAATTATTCTAAGTTACAAATAAAAATATTATATTATATATTTATTCTAAGTTATAATTATTCTAATCCTTTAATCTGTGATAAGTATCTAAATAAATTATGATTAAATTATAATAATTATCTAAAATATAAAATTACTCATATAATTCTTTATACACAACTTTATTTATTAATGTAAAGATTTATTAATTTTTCAATTTAAGAATTTACATTAATATAAAAGTCATTTCATAATTTTGCACTCAAACAAAAAGAATTGAAGAAAAAAAATAGTATGTCCACGTGCAAAGCACGTACATTATACTAGTATATATATATATATATATATATATATATATGAGGCCATTCGCTATGAGCCCATTTTGCAAAATGGGTTGCCAGCTCTATAACATGCGAATCCTCGCTAGTCATATATATACATATATGTGTGTGTATAACCCTTAATGCCAGTATCCACTTTATGATGCTTATGTTATTATCGATTTGGGAGCTAAAAAAAGGGCCGACATTGGTATGAGGTTTAAGCGAAAAAATTTAAACATTTTGAGGGTTTTCCAGAATTCCTAAAGTTATCAGGTGTTCAGCGAGAGTTTTAAAATTTTGGGGATTAAATGTCAAGTGCTCAGACTTATTCGGATTGTGAAATTTACTTATTTTTTTCTACAATATGTCTAGACATCTATTTTTGATCAATAGGTCTTACATTTTGCTCTTATATTCAGCTTTATAAATTTTTCTAGCACAATGTCATGTGAATATCCAGATATTTGTTTATAATAGTAGGTAATTCTAGTTAAAAGTCAGAGCTATGAGACAATATTTCATTACTAAAATATAAAAGAGCCCAAAGGCTGGTTTGGTTTCAACCAAGCTATGTGCTTCACCTAATAAGCTTCTCATAATTGCGCAGAACTTGCTTCTTAACAGGTGTGGCCCAACTTAGACACCTAGCCTATTTCATCCCTAGCAATCTATTCAAGCTTTTGTGTAAAAAGACTGTAGAACAAATTTGCTCCTCGTGTAAAATGATTGTAGAACAAATTTGCTCCTCGTCACACACTGTCACCTAACAGCTCGTAGCTCCAAGGCTCATATCTAATATCTAACGAAATTAACAAGATACGTGGATGATATGTATATAGCTAGGGCTGTCCAAAATACCCGCCGGCCCGGGCCCGGCCCAGCCTCGGCCCGAAAATCCGGGCCACGCCGGGTTCCGGGCCCGGGTTACCCCAGCGGCGCCCGGCCTGGGCCCGGCCCGGCCCGGAACAGGGCCGGCGCCGGGTCACATTCCGGACCGGGCAGCCCGGGCCCGCAGCCCCGGCCCGGGGCAATAGTCACCAGTGGTGACCGTTGCCTGAAAAATCCGGGCCGGACCGGGTCGGCCCGACCACAACGGTCACCATTGGTGACCGTTGTGGCCAAAACGGCCGGGCCAGGCCGGCCACAACGGCCAAAAACGGCCGTTTAACCGTTTTGCCCCCAAAAACGGTCAAAAACGGTTATTTTGTGAGGTTATTTTGTGAGGTTATTTTGGTCATTTGCCTAGGGGGCTAGTTCTATAAATAGAGGGGGGTTTTTATTTGTTTTCTTCACACAAAAAACTCATCTCTTCTCTCTTATACTCTTATACTCTCTCTTATACTCTTATACTCTCTTATTTATACTTTCTAATCCTTTCATCAAATGGCTTCCGGATCTGATTATGAAGAGCAAAACCTATCTCCTGATCCTGAAATGAGTCCTCCTACTGGGTCTACTCCTACCAAAGTTAATCCCGAATCCGGTGGCGACGAATCTGCACCAAGAGCTCCTAAAAGGCCAAGATCCGATGTGTGGAATTTTTACGAGAAGATCGACGTCACCAAGGATGAACACGGTAGGATCCTCACCCAAAAGGCTAAGTGTGCATTGTGCGGTAAGATTTTTCAAGCTCATCATAAGAGCGGTACCAACCACCTCAAACGCCATTTAGATAAACACAACAAAGGCCAGACTCCTCAAGGTGATATCCGACAATCTATGATTTCTCAATCCTCCTCTTCTGGTAATCTCGGTAGTTGGAACTATGACGCTGCCAGAGCCAGGAAATGCGTAATCAGGTTTATCATTCTTAAAAATCTTCCTTTTAAATTAGTAGAAGATGATGAATTTGAAGATATGTTTAGAGATGGTTTTTATCCTGCATTTAAAAAATTTTCTCGTCAAACCTGTCAACGTAATATTTTAAAATATTATCAGCAGGAACAAGAAAAAATAATTTCTTATTTTAAAAATTTAAACTGTAAATTTTCTTTAACTTTTGATATTTGGACATCTAGAGTACAAACTGGATATTTATGTATCACAGCACACTGGATTGATGAAAATTGGGAAATGTTTAAAAGAGTTGTTTTTTTATTGCAATAGAAGAGTCACATACTGGTGCTAATGTTGTAAATTTAATAATTGAAGAACTTATGAAATTAGAAATTTCAGAAAGAATATTTTCTCTTTCACTAGATAATGCAAGTAATAACAATGTAGTTGTTGATTTTATCAGATTAACTTTATCATTGCCATGTCATGGTGATCTTTTTCATATTAGGTGCATCTGTCATATTTTAAATTTAATTGTTCAAAGTGTATTTACTGAAATTAAACCCATGATAGAAAAGGTTAGAACAGTTGCTTACATGCATAGTGCTTCTGAACAAAGACTTAAAAGATGGAAACAATTTTGTAAAAGAAAAAATATAAAGCCTAGACTAATTCCAAAAGATGTTGACCATAGGTGGAATTCCACATATGAAATGTTAAGTGTAGCAATAGAATATAAAGACATTATAACTGATTTTATAAACTATTATGCTTCTAGTTCTAGTTCTGGTAGCACTTATGGAATAACTGAAGATGAATGGACAATTATATGTAATTTAAATAAAATGTGACAAGTTTTTTATGATGCTACAATGTTATTATCTGGCTGTTATTATCCAACCATTACTTTAGCTGCTTTACAAATTTTAAATATTCAAATTTTTTTTGGGAAATATCGTATGGATAATACTTTTGGACCTATGATTTTTGAAATGGAGAGAAAATTTAATAAGTACTTTAGGACTATTCCTCATATTTTTGGTTTGAGGGTTCTTATTGATCCATGCTTGAAGGATATTGGCCTTCGAAGTTTGTTACAATCTTTGTATGGTAATCAGATTATAGACTTAGATGATGGAACCACCATTACTGCTACTACTCATCGTTTAGCTATTAGAAGTTATTTTCAAACCTTATATGATGAGTATGCAGCTAGACATGGTGTAACTACACAACAGTCTACAGCTTCGGTTTCTTCGAGCTCATCCCGAGCCTGAGGTAAAAGTGTAAGTTTTGATAGGTATGCAATGGTAGCTGAGCTAACTGGTGGATCTGGACTTGGATCGTCATCATCGGAGGTTTCTGAAATAAATGAATATTTTTCTGCTTCTTTAGTTAGATGTCAAGGAAATGCTTTAGATATTTTGCAATGGTGGAAAGTATATGGATCAGTTTCATATCCATGGTTCATGACTTATTAATAGTGCAGGTTTCGACGGTAGCTTCGGAATCCGCCTTCAGCACAGCAGGTCGTTTGATCGACGATCATAGGACATGCTTGGATCCGTATACTGTACAAGCGGTGATGTGCTTACAAGATTGGTGGAGGTACGAGAAGCGAACGCAAGGCATCGATCGGATGGCTGGAATTGAAGATAAATTTGAAGAATTGGGACTAGCAGATAGATATAAAGAATAGATTGTAGTTTTTATATCTTAGCTTAAAATTTGTAAAGAATTATTTTGAAAATAATTACAAATGATAGTGATATAGGTGAGTAGGTGCCAACCTAGTTGGGATTTACTTATCTATTGTGATGCGATTAATTCCAAAATAAATTTGTACTTGTAATTTGTAAATGATTTATTAATTATTAATAAAAAATTTATTTTTATCATTTTTTATTTGTAATTTATGTCATTTTAAGTAATTAATAAAATTATTATTTTTCTTGTCTTTTTTTATAATTTAAAATTTAAATAAAATTAAAAAATTTTGGAAAAAAATAAAAAAAATAAAAAAAATAAAAAAAAAATGAAAAACACCCGGGCCAGCCCGGAATCCGGCCCGGTCCGGGCCCGGGCCCCGATTTTGCCCGGCCCGGGCCCAGATTTCCGGGCCGGGCCGGGCCGGCCCGGATGGACAGGCCTATATATAGTGTAAGTAGTGCCACTAATATACTCAACCAAACAAGACTGAACAGTTTGGTACCCTAAGTTCGCATGCTTTTATCAGTTTGATACTCATAAAATATTTTTCTAGGACTTCTATACCTTTATTCCACTTTGATATCCCAAAGTAATTTTAGAACTTGATACTTCCAAGTTTCAATTAAGTTCACATTGATACCCACGTCTACATCACATTAGCTTGTCTGTTAAATTTGTATTATGTGCTTAGAGACTTGGGTAAAATGGATCCAAATGTATCACAAGCTAATCACGTTCTTAGGGCGTGATATGAATTTGACGAAAATCCTGGGTAACAGAATTTGAACAAGGTAACAAAGTGAAATGCGATTGAAGGTCTAAGGTATCAAAGTGTTAAAAAATATATTAGAGTACCACACTAATATAGGATCGATACTTAGGAGCATCGACGTGTTAGAAAAGTACTTTTGAGACTTCAAAATTAAAAGTACGTAAACTTAGCAAAGTGATAATAAGGCACCAAAAAGCCAAAAGGAAATTTTCTATTTTAGTCCCTTACATGTCTTACATTTAGTTAGTCCTTCAAATAATTAAAATTATTATTAAGTCCTCCAATTTTTATGCTATATTCAAATTAGTCTCTCAAATCATTAAAATTGCTATTAGGTCCTTTTATTCTTAAGCATTAATCTTTCAATCAATAGTAGACTTAGCAATTATAGAGATCTATTCGAAATAACCTATGAGAATTGAGGGGTCTACAGAATTGTCAATGTTCGATACAATTCTCTATGTTTACAAATCAATTCCTCATTCACTGAGCTTCTTGGGAACCAGATTGAAAATAAGCTACCAAAATAACCTGGAAGGCTCTCTACATTAGTCCCTAAAATCATTCTTCCAATTATTGAAACTCGATCCCCTAGTTCTTAAGCTATTTTAAATTTAGTCCCTCAAAACATTAAAATTGCTGTTAGCTTTCCTGATTCTTAAGGTATTTTAAAATTAATCATTCAAATTAAGAGTGGAACTAATAATTGGGGAGGTCTAGTTGAAACAAATTATGACAATTGAGGGTGTAGTGGAAACTTCAATAGAGGACAACTCTTATGGAGTACACGCCCGCGCGACGCATGGGCTAGTCTGCTGAAAGTACCCTGTTGATTGGGCAGCTTCCAGAGTTTCTGCCGAAGACGCCAGAAGGGCTGCATCGTAAATATCAAGGGCGTTGTTCGCAGATCAAAAGAATACGAGACGCTTCTCGGTCATTTTTCGTCGACACAAATAATATCTCAGAATGACAAAAATACCCTTACTCGGCAAAAATGCCCCTCGACCGACTCGAGATGACCTAATCGACCCCGACCTTTCACAAAAATCCCCCAAAGGACTTTCGCTCTCCCTAGCCTCCTCTCCTTCGATCTCTCTTTCCTCCCCTCTCCCCCATGACCCCCAAAACCCTAGATTTCATTTTCAATTTTCAATAAACGGCCTAAAATTCTCGCCCCTTTTGGCGCCACAAGATGATATATCTGATCAGGTATTTTCTTCCAACTTTTGCCGAAAACCCTAATCAAAATCCTTTTCTTTTATTTAATCGTTTCTTTTCTCTTTAATTGAGTTCTTTTGGATGTTCACCATGTTCTGAATTTGTAATGGATCGTTTACTTTTTCTAGTAAAATTAGCTTTTTTTTTTAATGCGGAAAACCTGTAAGTAGGAGGCTATGAGTGTAAATTTAACTGTTTTGTTGCCTGAAAGTGTAATTTTGACTATCAATCAATGTAATGGAGAGAGAGGGGGAAAAACCTGCATAATTGAGACTTTATTAGTAACCCTCTGCTCCTGCTGACTAGTGACAATTTACCAATAACTTATTTGATTTCCTTTTTTCTCTTAAGAAGAAAAGAAAGTTCAGTTGCTGCTTCATTCTCTCTATTGATGGAAAACAAAGAAAATACTGCAGTAAGTTTGGTTGTTGATATTTAAGTCAACACCGATTGATAGCTATAGCTGTTGCTAGATGGGGCTAAAAGTTTGGTTTACAGACGAATGGCTCTTTTGGTTGTGTCCCAAGTGGGTGAGTTTGAAAACAAATGGGGATAAAACTTTGTGTTTATAAGCAAAAGAATAACAGTTTAAGCATTTTATTATAATCCACCATAGACCTAATCACTTGGAACAAAAATATAGCAACTTATAACAATATAGTAACTGATATTGTACAACAAACTACTGAAATACAAAGTATGTTCAAAATTAATTTTATGGAATGTTTTAACGCCTCGTTTGGTACGCGGGAATAGAGTCAAGTGAGAATGGAATAAGGGGTTGTTTGGTTGGTTGAGAAACTAAGAAAAGGAAATCAAAATACCCAACACACCCATGTGAAGGTGTTTGATTTCCTTTTTTTGTGTTTGGTTGAGAGAAGAAAAAAAGAGATGTTGTGCATGTTGGACCCACCCACTAGTAAAATAATAGTGCCATGAGTCCCAAATTTAAGGAAGCTCATTTTCTCCCAAAAATCATGAAATGATTTTGAAAATATAAAAATGGGTCCCACAAGCTATTTCCATGAGTAATATTCCAAAATTGGGTTTCTAGGAAATGAACCAAACAACCCCTGAATGTAGGAATAGAATTGAATTGATGTGGGAATGGAATGCTCATTCATATTATTATGTTTGGATGCGATTAGAGAATTATGTGGGAATATCTTTAAGAAGGGTATATCCGAAATTTATTTTATTATTTTTATTCTCACTTAAGTGGGAATATCAATTTTTTGATAACTCATTGGGAATAGCAATTCCCACATTAAGTGGGAAATTATGAGAAGTGAGAATGATATTTCTAACTCTCTCAAACACATCATGTTTGGTAAGCATGAATGAGAAGTTAGACTTGCATTTCATTCTCACTCATGCCCGCGTACTAAACGAGGTGTGAGTGTAAGAGTGATTTGGGAAATGGGTGGGTTTAAGAATAAATGGGGGTCAAACTTTGAGTTCATAGACAATTTATCCTTCCTGGAAGTGGACACGTTAAAAATAGATAGGTATAAACCGTTATTTATAGGCAAAACCACAAAAGACTCTTTGAAATGACTTTAAAATAAATTGGGGTAATTTCGGGTTTCCATATAAAAACCTATTAAAATTCTGGAAGTGGTGGGTTTAAAAATAAGTAGGGTAAATCTTTGGGTTCGCTGGGAACCCACTTTAGAAGTGGGTGTAGTAAAATAAATCAGGGTGAAACTTTGGGTATATAAATTTGGGGTAAAAGTTTTTTTATAGGCAAAGGACTCTGAAAGTGGGTGGATTTAGAAAGAAATTGGTGGTAAAACTTCGGGTTTATAGATAAAACCCTAGTAAAATTTTGGAAGTGGGTGGGTTAAAAAATGAATGGGGTAAAGCTTTGGGTTTACAGGCAAAACCGACTTTGGAAGTGGGCGTATAAAATTCAATTGGGGTAAAACTTTGGGTTTAAGTAAAAAATAAAAATATTAAAAAAAAGATATGCCTGCGCTGTGGCTCAAACTCCGTAGTTCTCACAACCATTTGAACAGTAGTTCCACTGTGACAATTTAGAGATTGGTCAGATTTCTCTTATCTGTACTGCAGCTAACACTGTTATTTATTTACAGTCATTTTTCTGTTACATAATTAAAAATAAAGTATTTTATACGCACAACGAATGTTAAAATCGATGTTTTCTTCTTCAGTAGACTAACTTCACAAATTCTATTTCATTATTTGCCTGGTAGGTCCTTTTCTGCATAAGTATATGGATGGTTGTGTGGTTATCCAAGAACTAGAGTTGATGAAGGAAGAAAGCCACATGATATTGTAGCATTCAAGGATCTTCATGCTTATTTTTACTTTGATAAATGGAGGACTACAACTTTGTCGTTGGGCAGCAATTTTCTGATGTCAAGGCTTTCCGAAAGGCTATAAAGGATGCTGCTATAGCCCAACACTTTGAACTAAAGATAATAAAGAGCGATCTGATTCGCTATTTTGCCAAGTGTGCCAAGGACGGCTGCCCTTGGCGAATCCGGGCAGTGAAGCTTCCCAGTGTTCCGACCTTCACCATAAGAGCCATCGAAGGGACACACACTTGCGGAAAAAATGCTCAGCTTGGCCATCATCAGGCATCTGTAGATTGGATTGTAAATCTTATAGAGGAGAGACTGAGAGACAATATGAATTACAAACCGAAAGATATATTGCAAGATGTTCAGAAATTGTACGGGATCACAATACCATATAAGCAAGCTTGGAGAGCGAAAGAAAGGGGTTTGGCCGCTATTTATGGTTCTTCTGAAGAAGGATATTGCCTTCTTCCTTCATATTGCGAGCAAATAAAGCAAAGTAATCCAGGCAGCATCACACAGTTATTTACGAGCGGGTCAGATCATAGATTCCAGCGTCTGTTTATTTCCTTCAATGCATCGATTTATGGTTTTCTGAATGGGTGTTTGCCTGTAATAAGCTTTGGTGGTATACAGCTAAAAAACAAGTATCTTGGTAGCCTACTCTCTGTGACATCATTTGATGGTGATGGTGGGTTGTTTCCGGTAGCTTTTGGTATTGTCGATGTAGAAACTGATGAAAGCTGGATGTGGTTTGTATCCGAGTTCCACAAGCTGCTTGAGGTGAGCACAGATACTATACCTCATCTTACTATCCTATCGGATTCTCAGAATGCAATTGTGAATGCTTTGAGGAGAAAATTTCCTACAGCTACTCATGGCATATGCATGCGATATTTAACTGAAAGCATGAACAAGGAGTTCAAGAATTCGAGGCTCGTCCATCTCCTATGGAAGGCAGCCTATTCTACAACTGCCACTGGCTTCAAAGAGAGGATAGCAGAGATTGAAGAAGTTTGCTCCGATGCAGCCAAATGGATTCAGCAAGTTCCACCTTGTCTTTGGGCTTTGGTTCATTTCGTAGGCTCACGGTATGGCCATCTTTCTTCAAACATAGATGAATTCCACAAATGGATTCTAGAAGCTCGTGAGCTCCCTATCATTCAAGTAATAGAAAAAATCCATAGCAAGCTTATGGTGGAATTCAGTGAGCGACATCAAAAGGGTTTGACATGGACATCGATACTCACACCCTCAGCTGAGAAACGGATGTCAGAAGCAATTGAAACTGCTGGTAGTTATCATGTTTTAAGATCAGATGAAGTGGAGTTTGAGGTTTTATCCTCTGATCGTTCGCATATTGTGAATATAGGAACTCGAACTTGTTCTTGCCGGGACTGGCAGCTGTATGGGATACCGTGTTCTCATGCAGTAGCAGCTCTCATATCATCTAGGAAAAATGTGTATGAATATGCTGAGAAGTATTTTACGGTTGAAAGCTACTGTAGAGCTTATTCACAACCCATTCATCCTGTAGCAGATAGAAGTGAATGGAGCAAAGCAACAGAGGGTTTATCGGAGGATGATGAAGCGCGACTTGTGCGTCCCCCGAAGTTTCGGCGACCACCTGGGCGACCAGAAAAGAAGCGGGGTTGCACGGAGGAATCTAACCGTGAGAAGCATACTGTTCACTGTAGTCGCTGCAACCAAACAGGTCATTACAAAAGAACATGCAAAGCTGGGATTGTGCAGATGATAGAACACTAGTTCTTCGATTTCGAGAGGCTTCTTTTCAGTGTGCGATGTACATTACTAAGATGTGGCTGAGTATATTTGTTTAATTTGTTTATAGTAGCGTATGTAGAGTACAAGTAGTCATAAGAATGGGAAAACTGGTTAGTAACTTAAGAATGGGAAACTTGTCCGTAACTTAGTCGTGTGTTTATGAATCAATGTTCATTAACATCTATCTGATTTACACATGTTTATTGTTTTCTGTTTATGTTTAGTTATGTTTTTTTTTTATTCAGCCATGTATTTGAAATTAGAATCAGCCTAGTCTTGTCTTAATGTTGTGTTGTTTTATATTGATGTATCAAGTATTGTCCAAAATGCAGAGTACATTTGATTAATTTGATTTGAAGTTTTGCAGGGGACGCTATACCCTTTTCTCTTCACTGTTTATATTAGCTTCTTGTGTCTTTCCTTTATTGTAACTAGTCATGAATACCGTGCAAAGCACGGCATTTTATTTTTTTCTTACAATAGTAATCCCGATTTTTAATGCTGTCGTAATTTTTTGAATCGCTACGATTCCCTTCTCTGTTACAGTTTTTAAAAATGCTGCAGTATTCCCGAGTGCTACAGTTTTTTTTAAAAAAATTTGCTACATTATCCAATATCCTGTTTGCTGCAGTAATAATGCTACAGTAAATATTACTGTAGCATCATTGTAGTATAAACAATTATTCTTTTGATCCTCCTATTTGTATAAAGGAATAGATTCCCGCGTGCTACAGTTTTTTCAAAAAAATGCTACAGTATCAAATATCTTGTTTGCTACAGTAGATATTACTGTAGTATGAATAGTTATTCTTTTGTTCCTCCTATTTGTATAAAGGAATGGATTGGTATGCTCGCTCACGTGATGTGTGCATAGCACAAATGTTGAAGAGTATCGCAGTCCAATTGTTGAGAAAATTGATTTTTTTCTTCACTTTTTTAAAAAAATTACGTGAGTAGTTCTATTGATTTTTCCATATGTGAGTGTATATCTGTAGTTTTTTTTTGTTATTTTATGTGAGGTCATTTCTTTTGTGTTTTTCTAAGTGTGAGGGCGTTTTTGAAATTTGCAACTTGAAGCTCACACCAATTAAAAGATTGTTTTTTTTAGATTTTAGCCCCAAATATCTGAGCTACTTTCCCCTAAATCTGAGTATTTTGATATAAGTTCCTCAAGCCGTTTTAACTTGTTGAATTTAGTTACCAAAATAAGTTACCAAAATACTCCCCCCCATCAAATAACATTCCCTCTCCCTCTTCAGTTTCCAAAATTAGAGAAAAGTGTTTTTGCGTTCCCTAGTTTGAGCTTGCCCAAAATCCCTTAAAATCGCTTCCAAATCAAGTCTAATTCCTCGCTGCAAAATGAAGAAGAAGAATCCCCATGAGACAGAAGAAGAAGAATCCCTCTAAAATTCTTTCTTAATTTCGATGTATCTTTTAGGGTTTCCAATCTATATTCTTTGGAATTTATTGTTGTGTTTAGGGTTTAAAGATTGGTAGTTTGTTCTGAATATTATGTAGTGATAAACTAAACCATAATATTGGGCCAATTTACAGTAGATATTTGTTCATGGGATTTTCCTAGTTCAACTAGGTTTATAAGGTTTTATTGTCTTATTTTTGTATGATTTTCTCAATTTATTTGTAGTTTAATTAACGCCATTTGTGAAAATGTGTGTGCATGGTAGTTGATTAGGGGTTTATAGATGTTGGGTTTGTAGTCAATTTGATTAGGGTCTAAAGATTTGGGGTTGTGAAAATGTAGATTCCCTAGTTTCTGTCATTTGCATGTCTTGGTTAGAGTTTTAAGGATTTGGGGTTTGTGGTAAATTTGGTGAAAAGAATGAGATTAATCATGATTAGGGTTTAATTATGTAATGATGAATTTAGCTTGATTAGGGTTTAATTATGTAGTGACAAATTTTAATTTAGCAAGGGGCATAATTGTCTCATAAAGTCAAGAGTTAAAAGATAACTGAATATTCCCCTATAAATTTAACAGTCACTAACTTAATGGACTAATGTAAACAACTTGAGACAATTTAAGGGACTAATATTAAAATACTCATATACGAGGGACTAATACAAAATAGCTTAGATTTAAAGGACTAATATCTACAAAAAAGCCTTAAAAGAATAGAAATACTACCAGAGGGTACAAGAATAGAAATCCTACTAGATACCTCTTTATAAAAGAGGGATGGTTTGTACAATAAACAAATAGCTGAATTCGTATACATGAATGACTTATATCATCCATATTATGCCGGTATTCTGATAAAACATGCATTATTTTGATCAGAGAGTCATGTTCAATGTAGTCCAATGGAAGATGTTGAAAGTCCTCTGATACCAATTGAAAGCACCCTATGGTTAATACTAATCTAATCCGATATTAATGCCAATTAAAACTTATTAACAAATATATCCTATCAAGATAGATATTCAATGAATTATTAGCAAGGATATGCAAACTAAGGGCAAATAAACATGAAATGATATAAACAAGATAGGGGACAAATGAGCAATGCAAACACAAGAAAATGATCACGGAGTTCGGTCCTTCCGACCTACGTCTCCGCTTCCCACTCCCGGGGAGAATCCACTATCACAATGAGTTTTCGACGTTCACCCAAAAATATTTACACCTCACAATCTAGGTTTTCTAGCTCACCGAAATTTTTTACAACTCACACTCTTGCAATCACACTTTACACCCTCTAAGTGTTGGTCTCTAGCCGTGTCACCTTCCTCAAGTGCTCGGATTTACAACCTCTTCCTAGGCTTTACTATCGACGCCACTCCTCTTGGAATCGACCCCGTCTCTCACCACACACCCCTCTCGATGTACAAAATTACAAAGTGATCTCACAATGAATGCTCAATTATAAAGTTTTGTTCTCTATAATGGATGGGAACTCAATTTAGCTCACACTCAAGAACCACTCACCACAACCCAAATTATACTTAATGTAAAATACTAAAAGCTCAAAGGTTGTGTGTGTTCAATGAGTAAAATTAAATATAAACTCAATTAAAGTCTAGCTTATGGAAATGATAATCAAACGTATAAATAGCTAGAGATTGAGTTTAGAAAACTTCTCCAATAACACAAAGAGATGTAGATGAATGGATGAGGTTGAATTCCTCAAACCGAAGACATAAGCTTCCTCTTTGTGAAAACTTCTTCACACAAAAATACAAACTTGAAAACAATCTTAAACCAAACTTAAACACCCTTAAAACTTGTTTAAAAACATTCTTGGTGATTAGAGATAGTTATGACAAAAGGGTATATATAGCGTAGAAGAAACCAGCCCAAGAAAATACCAAAAACCCATAAAAACAATAAAATAAATAAAATCTGGAAACTACCCGTTACTGTGCAACGGCTAGTTCATAAGTCGACTTATAAGTCGACTTGTCTGATATAAGTTGACTTGTATGAGCTGCAAGTCGACTTAACAGACGAAAACAACAAACTGCACACCAAATTATAAGTCGACTTATCATAAGTCGACTTGCTGAGTATATAAGTTGACTCAGCAGATAAAAACTATAATTTCCAGAACAGTTCATAAGTCGACTTATAAACATGCACATGCACTGTTTATGTATGAAATCTGATTTTTGAAGTGCCTTAAAAAAAGCAAATATATTCAAAAAAATATGGAAATGATTATAAACATGAAAATGAACATGTTACAAAAAGAGTATTTCAAATTTCATTTCCCAATTGTGAAAATTTATCATTTTGCAAAATAGGTCAAAATATGAAATGTCAACACACACTTGTTTTTGACACTTAAACAAAGTTTTGAAAACTCTTGAATGGATTTATAGACTTAGAAAAAGATACAAACCAATATTGTCAAGTCTATAATCCACAAACATAATATTTTCTCAAAAATGATGTTTTACATAATATATGCATTTTTACAAAAACCAAAATGATAAATACGAAACATATGAGTATGTATATGAATATATCTATTGTTTCATATTTGTATAGCTAGACCAAAAACAAAACAATAAATATAAAATATGTAACTATATAAACAAGTATATTTATTTCATATTTATATAAAGTTAAAAACCAAAAATGTGTATGTATATATATGATTGAGCTTGAAGTATCTACAAACAAAGTATAAACCCTAAACTATAAAAACTATACCCAAGCAATCTTGATCTACAATGAAGCTCAACTTGGTTACGGATGAAGCTTGATCTTGAATTAGACTTGAATGTGCAATGGCTTCACTCCACTATTTCCGCCAACCTTCATTTGATATAATCGTTATGGCGTAATCCATCCAACCTCCAAGATCGATATTTGTGTAGATTACGTAACAAAACAAATACAAGCACTCGACGTATAATGTTAGGAATTTTTTGTAATAATCAAAATAAGATTAGGGAGTAGGTTCATAACCATGAGGCTAACAGATGCATGTAATTTATTCTTTTGTAAACTATAACAAGAGGATTCAGCAATCCATATGTAATTACTACTACGACCACATTTATTTTTTGTCCCTAGAGTAGGAGGTATTGTATTCCTCAAACTATAGTATTGAGATTGTAGTATCCTGAGATTGTTTTTGTCTATTCCAATGTTTATTTTCTCACGAACTCACACTCGGACTAACTTAAAATAATCCATACCATTCGGACGAATATCATGACTTTACTGACATTTTTGCTCTCAAATCGACTAATTAATAATGTATTAGGGGGGATCCAAAATTCGGGCATAACCGTTTCTGAAAAGTCAAATAAACTTGAATGATTTTAAAAATATTACAACATTGACTATATTTTCAAGGGAAAGCAATAAAAATGGAGTTATAGTCCTTTAGGGCGGAGCACTATCATGAAAAAGTGTTGGCCATATATATATATATATATAGAGAGAGAGAGAGAGAGAAAGAGAGAGAAATGGGTATGCTTGGTACCAAGCTCAAAAAGTTATGCTTGGTAGTGAAGTGGCATAATCCTCTCCACTACCAAGCATACTCATTTATATATATATATATA
>BQKN01000111.1:896197-918562 GCA_022839385.1 Asparagus kiusianus | reverse complement strand
CTATAAGGAGAACACCGACGACTTGTACAATCCACAAGCTCGTCTTAAAGAAAAAAGATCTGATTTTTACCCAAAAGAAATTAACCTCTCTTTTGTAGAATCTCTCTTTTGTAGAATCTCTCTTTTTCTCTCCTCAAGACTCAGATCTAAGACTCCTAAAAAAACTCCTCAAAAGCCGCTGACCCTCTGTTTCACCTCTGCAGCCGAAAACTTTCTCAACCTCTCTGTTTTTTTTCGCAGACTTTTCCCCGTTTTGTTCCCCACACAGAAACCCTAGGAGATCTTGAATATTTATAGGAAGTGATGCGGTTATAAGCCTAACAAAAAAAATAAATGGGCCTTTGGCTTTTACCCGCTGGACTTTGGCATTAGCCAAAGCACCTCACGCGCACTTGGGTGGCCCCCACTTGCCACCGCTGTTCACAATTCTCCACCTCGTACATCATTTGATAAACCTCAAATTATGGACGAATACCAGAAGAACACCGCGAACATCACCAGAGATATCTCCATCGGCCAAACCAGGCCAAACCAGCTGCGCCACTATACCGCGGCTGCCTACGTACCCTTCACCGGGATCAAGCTAACCGTAGTTCAGATATTGTTCTCCATCATAGTCTCTACCTCACCCCATCACCGCCCCGAAGGGCTATGCCCTCTTGGACAAATCAACATGGACTGATATGAAGCAAGTCCAAGCAATGCTTAAACTTGCTACCTGTGACTACCTTGGTTAACATGTCTGCGGGATTATCATTCGTATGCACCTTCATGAGAGAAATATCACCTTCCTCTATGGCGTCCCGCACGAAATGATACCTAACGTCGATATGCTTGGTACGAGCATGATGAACTTGATTCTTCGCCAAGTGAATCGCACTTTGATTGTCGCACCACAAGTTCACGTTCTCCTGCTCAATCCCCAAATCGCCTAGAAGACCCCACAACCACAATGCTTCCTTCACTCCCTCCGCCATGGCCATATACTCGGTCTCTGTAGTAGAAAGTACCACTGTAGCCTGCAACATCAATCACTAACTAACTGGAGCTCCATGTATCCTGAATACATAACCAGTAGTAGATCGCCGTCTATCTAGATCGCCCGCATAATCAGAGTCAACAAACCCATCAATCTGACATGTATCTCCACCAAAACACAGACCCGTATCCGCGGTACCTTTCAAGTACCTTAGGACCCATTTCACTGCTTCCCAGTGCGCCTTTCCCGGATTCGCCATGAATCTGCTGACCACACTAACCGCCTGTGAAAAATCTGGACGTGTACACACCATTGCGTACATCAAACTGCCAACTGCACTAGCATAAGGAACACGCTCCATGTGTGCCTTATCTTCCGTTGTAGTGGGAGATTGTTTACCTGAAAGCCTGAAGTGTGGAACCAATGGAGTCGCCACCGACTTTGCACTTTGCATCCCGAACCTCTCGATCACCCGTTCTATATAGCCCTTCTGACTCAAGAACAATCGTCGATTCGCCCGCTCTCTTCTAATCTCCATACCCAGTATTTTCCTAGCAGCGCCCATGTCCTTCATCTCGAACTCTTTACCAAGTTGAGATTTTAACCTATCTATCTCCACCCCGCTCTTAGAAGCAATAAGCATGTCATCCACATACAAAAGGAGATAGATATAATCACCTCCACGAAGCTTCCGAATGTAAACACAGCAATCGTAATCGCTTCGGGAAAATCCATGTTTCAACATGAAGGAGTCAAATCGCTTGTACCACTGCCGAGGAGATTGCTTCAGTCCATAGAGTGACTTCCTCAAGCGACACACATGATTCTCCTTCAGTCCATAGATTGCTTTGGGAAAATCCATGTTTCAACATGAAGGAGTCAAATCGCTTGTACCACTGCCGAGGAGATTGCTTCAGTCCATAGAGTGACTTCCTCAAGCGACACACATGATTCTCCTTATCCTCAACCTTGTAGCCCTCAGGTTGATGCATGTAGATCTCTTCATCCAAGTCTCCGTGCAAGAAGGCCGTTTTAACATCGAGTTGTTCCAGCTCAAGATCACCATGAGCAACAATACTCAATAGCACCCGAATAGAAGTGTGTTTTACCACCGGAGAAAATATCTCATTGTAATCCACACCCTCTCTTTGTGCAAACCCTTTAGCCACTAGCCTCGCCTTGTACCTTGTGCCACCGAGGTCTGAAGGACCTTCCTTTCTCTTATACACCCACTTACAACCAATAGCTTTTCTTCCTACGGGTAATGAGACCACCTCCCATGTTTGGTTCTTCCGAAGAGATTCCATCTCCTCCTCCATCGCAGCCAACCAACTCTTACTATCTTTATCCCGAATAGCTTCTTTGAAGGAGACCGGCTCATCTTCCTCCACCGAGAGTGCGTCCTCAACCAAATTAACCTGCCCATAGTGCTTCAGGGGTTGATCAGCCCCCAGCTTCTGTACCTGCTTGTATGCTCGCTTTGGCCTAGTGGAAGCCAAGCTATCCTCGAGCTGTTGTTGTTGCAGTGCCTGTGTATTCTCCTGCTGAACCTCCTCTTGCTCAAGCTCATCATCTACCTGATTTTCTACTTGAACATGACTAGAACCTGGTTGGTCTTTAGGTTCTATCTCAATGACCTGGGACTTTGAAGTCCCAACAGTCCCAACACCATCATCCTTGGACGCCCTAGCAATCATGGATTTTTCATCAAAGGTAACGTCCCTGCTGATCACGAACTTCGAATCTTCTGTACACCAAAGGCGGTAGCCTTTTACGCCCTTTGCATACCCCAAGAATATCACCTTCTTAGCCCTCGCGTCAAGCTTTCCCTCGTTGACGTGATAATAGGCGGTACATCCGAAAATTCTGAGCCTCTCATAATCTGCATGTTCCCCTGACCACACCATATAGGGTGTATCACCATCTAGTGTAGAATGTGGAGAACGGTTCACAATGTAACATGCTGTAGCCACCGCTTCTGCTCACCATTCGTTGCCCAATCTAGCATAAGATCGCATACTCATTGCCTTCTCCCGTAATGTTCGGTTCAGTCTCTCCGCGACCCTGTTCTGCTGTGGTGTTGACCTGACTGTCCAGTGTCGAACAATGCCCTCCTGATCATAAAACTTCTTGAAAGCACCATCTGTATACTCTGTACCGTTGTCAGATCTTAGTGTCTTCAATTTCTTGCCCGTCCTGTTCTCAACCATTGCTTTTCACCTCTTGAATGTCTCGAATACCTCATTCTTATGCTTAAGAAAATAAATCTAAGCATATCTCGAATGATCATCTATGAACGAGACAAAATACCTGGAACCACCCTTAGAAGTTGTCTGAGCTGGACCCCAAACATCCGTGTGCACATAATCTAGTATACCTCTGCTCTTGTGATTGCTTTTCAAGAATTGGACCATGTGCGCCTTTCCATACACACAATCCTCACAAAAATTCATGCAAGGTTTCTTCAGATTCTTCAGCAAACCTTCCTTACCAAGCAGAACTAGACCCTTCTCTGACATGTGCCCAAGCTGCCTATGCCATAACCGTGTGTGCTCACATGGGTCTCCACCACTTTCTTCAGTTCCAACCGCTGCATCTCTTGGCACCGTCGTACCCGAGAGAGTATATAGATTACCGTGACGAACACCCTTCATCACTGTTAGGGAACCTCGAATAACCTTCTTCACTCCGTTCTCTGTAACAATCTTACAGCCACCAGAGTCCAATGCACCCACTGAGATAAGATTCTTCCGCAAGTCGGGAACGTGCCGCACGTCCGTTAAGGTTCTGACCACTCCATCATGCATCTTGATTTTTATATCACCGAGCGCCACTGTTTTACAAGCATGGTTATTCCCCATCAATACGGTTCCACCATCAATGCTCCTATAGGTAGTAAACCACTTCCTATTTGGACACATGTGGTAAGAGCAACCTGAATCAAGTATCCACTTACCGGAGATATCTTCGCCACCCGTAACAACATAGCATTCTTTATCGCTCCCTTCCTCCGATGCGTAACTCGTCTCTTCCTTGCCTTCTCTTCTCTCAGTCTTGTTGTTGTTCTTTTTCCCACATACTCTTTTGTTAGGACAGTCAACCTTGAAATGCCTAACTTCACCGCATTTGAAGCACGCTCTTCCCGCAAGAGGTCTCGATTTAGATCTAGACTTTCCTCCCTTGCCTTTTCCTCGCTCATTGCTCCTTCCTCTAGCAAACAATCCCTGCGTTTGTTCTTTGTTACTACCAGTAGTCATGTCACTGGTTGCAATCTTCCGAAGGTCATCCGCTAGAAGCGCCGTTCTAAGTCTCATCCATCGTCAAATTGTCTCCCACAAGCATCAGTGTTTGCACCAGGTTCTCATAAGACTTCGGCAGAGATAGAAGTAGTAGAAGAGCCTGATCCTCATCTTCTACAGTCACAACGATGTCCTTCAGGTCTGATATAATCCTATCAAACTTGTTGATGTATTCCCGAATTGATGAGCCCTCCTCCATCTTGCAAGTATACAATTTGGATTTTAAATAGATCCGGTTCGTTAGACTCTTCATCATGAAGGTGGTTTCTAACTTCGACCACACGCCCGCAGCCGTTTTCTCTCCATATACCAAGAAAGCTACATCCCTTTCAAGGCAAAGGATAATCGACGCCCGTGCTTCCAGATCCAGCTCCTCCCAATCCTCATCAGACATATCCTTGTGCTTCTTCTCTTTTCCCATCAAAGCTTTGTGCAATTTCTGCGAAATCAACGTGTTCTTCATTTGCATCCTCCAATAGGAAAAATCATTCTTCCCATTAAATTTTTCAATCTCGTATTTTCTAACTTTAACTGTTTTACTTGTTGACGCCATTCTCCGCTTGTATTAATAAACCGCTTCTCTCAGAAAAATTACCGAGCATCACCTCAAATCAGAAGCTACACCACTCCCAATCTGAATAACAGCTCTGATACCAATTGTTGGGCGCAAAGTCACGCCCACCGCCGCGGAAGCGATATCACCTGAGAGAGAGCCCTGGCTTTTGTTGTCACAAAAGTACAAGTCAACCTCTATATTCTTGTTTCTCAAAGGAAACGAGAATAGATAGTGAAATTCTTATTTCTCAAAGGAAACAAGAATCGAAAGTGATATATTTTATCAAAGTGAAATATACACTCTTCCTCTCATCAGCTCTAAGACCGAATATTGAGGGAACCTACAAGCAATAGCCAACACCCAGAAAACAATAAATACACGAGATTTACGTGGTTCGGCAAACTTGCCTACGTCCACGGGAGGGGATGAGGGGAGATTCCACTATAAGGAGAACACCGACGACTTGTACAATCCACAAGCTCGTCTTAAAGAAAAAAAGATCTGGTTTTTACCCAAAAGAAATTAACCTCTCTTTTGTAGAATCTCTCTTTTTCTCTCCTCAAGATCTCTCTTTTCTCTCTCAACAACTGCTGCAATTTCCTCTGCTCAGCCGCCAAAAAGAAACAAAAAAAAAACCTCTGCCTTTTTGAGATTTTTCCACTGCTGACTTTTTTTTTCCTCCAAGCCGCTGTTCCCGCAGCTTTTTTTTTTTCACCGCAGCTTTTCCCACGTTTTGTTCCCCACACGAAACCCTAGGTACATTAGGCTATATATATAGAAGCAGATGGAGAAACAAACCTGTTCACGCGGAAAAAATCATCTCACGCGGAAACTCAGGTGTGGCCCCCACTCACGTGAAAAAACTTCCGCTCACAGTAATGAAGGGGAAGGGAAGCTGAAAGGGGAAAAGTTCTCCTTCCTTCTCATTCTTTCTCTTTCCGAAGTCATCTCGCAAATACACTGTAAGAGATAGGCTTTGTCAATTGAGTTGTTTTCACACAAGTAGGCTTGAGTATTTGGAACAATATTGGTGAAAAAGTACACATGCATGAAGATTGAGTGAAAATGCTGGAATCATGTCCATTTTCGAGATGGTTATGCCAATTTAGAAAGCAATACAACCAAAAGACCCGGATCCTACTTGTCCCGCTAAAGACTTATAAACCTCAATCGTCTTTCTATCATCGAAATCCTCTCTTCCTCCAACTCCTCCGCCATTTCCTATCGCCGCCACCGCTCCGGTGATCCCCAACACCATCCTCGTACAAGCACTCTTCATCCTTCTCAACATTCCCTCTGATGAACTTTTTCGCAAAATTCGTATTTTTCTCGGTATCGTTATCCGCCAAGACCGCCGCTTCTTCGGCTCGCCGGGCCCACCATCGCCAAGACAGATAGTTGGGGCCCACTTCCGGCGACGGAGGGGCCGTCTGGTCGACGGTTGAGACTGATATGCTTTCTCTCTCTTCCAATATACTCGGAGCCCCCCTCCTCCTTTGTTGATATCCATGTTTTGAAACATCTTGTTGTTTTGGTGTTTATAACATAAGATGAGTGTGGGTTCATTAATCTATTGAGATGCAAGAAGATTTGGTGGAGATTTGGTTATGCACATTTGAAGTGATTTAATTTGATATAGTGTTTAATGCTTGGATTTGGTGCGGGAGTTCATTTGGTGGTTGAATGAAAGGACAGTGATTTATGCAAGTATTATATCTAAATGAGGGGTTTTTTCACTTATATATCCCCAAGCATGTGGTATTTCAAGAATTGTTCTCCAAATCTCATATTTGTCAAAAATAATCCTCGAAAATCGTCCCAAAATTATTGCCTAATTAGTTCATTAAATATCTAAGGCACCGTTTGCCAAAGGGTTAAGTGAGGGGTTAAGTAGACTTAACCTCTTCTTAACCCGCCAAACAAAAAAAGTCTATACAAGGGTTAAAGTAAGTTAATCCTTTATAATTTGCCAAACATAAAAAATATACAAGGGTTAAGCTAATCCCTCTAGAGGGATTAAAATGAGTTAACCCCTCAAAATGAGGGGTTTCCTAATACTCCTATTTAGAAGGATTAAGAGTTAACTCTTCTAATTATAAAGAAAATAGTCAAAATCATTGTTATTCACAAACACTAAAACTGATCATAAGAGTTAAAATAAAACTTGTTTAACGGGTTAATAATTTAGTCTTTCAGATCATCGAATGAGCTAAGTACATTAATCATTCTCTTTAACCCATCTTCCTTAACTCTTTGCCAAACGGGGCCTTAAAGAATAAGAGTTAATTTGTATTCGTGATCTTATACCTCTTCTAAGTGGGTCTTTGTGAGATATCCCTTGAATCGTGTGAGATAAATAAAATTCAGGGGGTGTTATGTGCAAAACCCTTAAGACCACGGGCTTGGGACCTTGGGTTGTGTGCGGTGGTCTTTTTTTCTCTCTCTTTTCTCTCTTTATTTTGTTTTGTTTGGTTGTGGTTGGGTATGCATTCACCGAGATTTGGGCTTGGTCTTAAACAAATTTAGAAAGAATTGCATGACGTTAGTGTTTGATGATTCTCCCACTGATTTCTTACACAATAAGCCCAGAGATTTGGGCTTGGTCTGGAAAAGCCCAGTTGAGGTTAACGTCTTAGCTTCATAGGGGAAAAAGACCATTGACACAAACGGATTGGGATCCTCTCCTAAGGAATAGTGTTTCCTAAGATATCCTAATGCATCTCAACCTTTGATTTTGTATATGACCACAAAAAACGAGGAGGTCCTATGCAATGAATGGTTGAGATGCATTAGGAGATCTTAGGAAACATTATTCCTTAGAAGAGGATCCCAATCCGACACAAACAGTAATCTTGGGAATTTCTTGCTCATAAGAAAAAGAGTAAGAATTATTTAACTTTTACCGAGACTACTTGGAACGGGATAGGCAACCCCAAAACTCAATAGATTACAGTTATGTTTGGCAAAATTTGAGCCATGATTGAATTAATTATTTTCAGCTAAGAGCTTGGCTCTTAAACTAGTTTAGTTTTGAATCAAGAAGGTGGCGGTTCAAACAAAAATGAATAAAGGGAGTTTGTCAAACTGGCCCTTATGTTTATGGGTGTCTTGGCTAAACATAGCCCCACAAAAAAAAAGTATCGTGTTATGTAAATCAATGCAATTCCTCAAAATGACTAGCAATTTATAATGTACTTGTAGTGCTTAAATTTTAATTTTAAATAATTTGTATGTTCTAACATTTTCTGCAATATATAAAATAGGAGATTTTTTTAAAAAGATCGTCTTTGATAAAATATTAGCAAAATAAAATTTAAAAAAAAATATTTAGCAAAATAAACCTATTTTTGACTACGTCATCTCGACTGGCTAAAAAGAGGTCGATTGTGCAAACTATCGAAATTAAAATAAACATGACTAGTAGTCCCATGTAATTAGTTGTTGTTAATTACAATTGAAATATGGTAGTCTCGTATATTTTATGCTGAAATGGTTAAGGTAACGAGAACTAATTACATGGTACTACTAGTCTTGTGTATTTTAAAGTTGATATTTTATAAAATTGACCTTTTTTTGCCAACCGGCTAAAAAATAGGTCGATTTCGCTAATATTTTCACAAAAAAGTTGATTTTGCTAAATATTTTTTGAAAAAAGGTCTTTTTTAAAAAAATCTTATAGAGTAAGATTATATTTTCTATTATATCAATTTATATACTGAAATTCAAACCTTCTTAATATAAATTCATGATTAGTTTAAGACTGACTACTTTATTCTTTTAGTCAGATTAAATTATTAATTTTATGATTATTGATTATTTAAAAGTTAAGTCATCCATGTCCATCTGCTCAGATCAACATAATTCAGAGTGGAGTCAAATTTGTGAGTCCTAAAAATAATGATTTAATACTTTTGATATAACAAGTTTGTAATTTGATTATTTCCTCAAAAGTTTATAATTTGATTTATTTTATTAAAAATAGAAATTCAATTTTCAGAATGTAGTTTGTCCAAAAATACATAATTACTCAATTATTCTGTATGTTTATTATTATTTTTCTTCTTTTTGGTCAGTATATTATTATACTATTATTATTTTCATCCATTCAACGGTTCAGATGACCTTTGAGGCTTTAATACAAAAGTTCCAGCCAGTGTAGAAATCGCACACCGAATCTCAACCCAGCCTTATTCACTGCTTTTCAAATTTTAAAACGGCCGTCTATCCAAATGAAGCCTCATTAAATTAACCGTTGCATTCAGATCTCATCCGTCCAATCTCCATCCAACGGTCCACATCTCTCGACCGTTGGATGTGTCCTTCCTCCCCCGACTCTAAAGTGAAGAAACCGACCGTTTGAAAAAAGGGAATTCAAAACTTTATTCTTATTTTAGCCCTCATCTCCCTCCCTCTCTCTCTCTCTCTCTAAACTCAAAAATTCCTTTTTTTTCCCCTCTCCAAGATCTGATCTTTCTCTTCTGGGCTCTCTCCAAACTCCATTTCCAAACTTGGGTTTTGCTCATATTTCCTCAAAAACTCACCAATGGCTCGGAGAGCCTCATCTCCTGCATCCCCAGTTACAATAACAATCTCCCCTCAATCGAACCGAGGAACTCACGGAAGCCACCTCAGCGGAAATGTGACCGGAGTTGCGCCATTCCGGAGCATCGGCATCACGAGCCCGGTCCCTCGCCACTCTCTCTCCGGCAATCCCAACTCCCCGATCATGGCTCGTCCGATCAGCGCTCGGTACTCCGCTTCCCCAAAAGACGAAACCCGAGAAGTCACTTCCGAATCGGTTCACTACACAGTCCACATCCCGCCAACCCCAGATCACCAGCCGTTTTCAGTATCAAGCTCAGTTCCAGAGCAAAAGAGGAGCTTCATCTCCGGCACAATTTTCACCGGGGGGTTCAATTCTGTGACCCGAGGCCATGTCGTCGAGTCCATGGAAGTCGAGAAGTCATCCGGAATGTTCTGCCGAATGAACGGGTGTGATGAAGAGGCGTTGGTGTCGAAAATGCCCTGTGAGTGCGGGTTTTTGATATGCAAGGATTGCTTTAAGGAGTGCGTCCAGGGATCTGGGCAGTGCCCGGGTTGTAAAGAGCCTTATAAAGGCGAAGAGGAGGAGGAGGAGGAGGAGGAGATGGAGGAGGAAGAGCGGGGTTTTGCAGAGAAATCGGTGGTGGAGTTTAGGGCGGGGAGGAGGAGATCGGTGGTGAAATCGATGGTGAAGAATGAGTTTGATCATAATCGATGGCTGTTTGAGACGAAGGGGACTTATGGATATGGGAATGCTTTGTGGCCGAAGGATGGGAGTAACGGTGGAGGAGGAGGAGGAGTAGGGTTTAAGGGGTTCGAAGAGCCGCCGGATTTTGGAGGGACGAGTAAGCGGCCGTTGACGAGGAAAGTTGGGGTTTCTCAGGCTGTTCTCAGTCCTTACAGGTGTCAAATTTCTCTTAACTTTGGAAGTTAAAATTCTAGCACTGAAAATGGTCCATTTATTGTTCGTTGTAATTTTAAAATTGGGTAATAGTAGTTTATTTAGTTCAGTATAATAATATGAAAATATTCATGAATTTTGAATGTAAGCGCGAGCTCCTCTAGGTTGAGCTATACTGGTATGCCATAGTTGAATTATGAAAATATCCACATATCAATTGTCAGCAAAGGTATCTAATTTAATGAAAACTGTAAAGCATTTTGGAGGCAAATGATACATGACATGAGTCACATTAACACTATTTGAATACTGTTTCTAGATTGTTTATATATAATAGATGATATTTATTGGCATGGATCTTTACCTTGAAGGACAATTCAATGAATTTACATTGACGGCGTGTGATGATTACCGATAGTAGTCATCTAACTCAACTCTTACTTTCTCATATTTTTTTTACCTGATTTCTTAGTTACTCGTGTCTGTACTCATAAATCCCCTAAAGATTACTTCTTTATATAGACTGGTTATCCCCCCATGAACCTTCTTATGATGCCAGTAATTATCATTCATAAGCACCTTGACAATAGATTTCAGGATTCCTGTGATCCTAACCTGACATGGCATTTTCTTACTTTCAAAGCAAAAGAAGCCATGTAAAACATTGATATATTTAGAAAACTCGATTGATACAAAATTTCTCCCTAAATTTCTCTTTACTCAGGCTGCAAATTGTGACGAGACTTTTTTCCTTAGCAAAACTATGTTAAACCTGAATATACCGCTAGCCCAAACTATGATAAATGCTGATACGTACAGAAAAAAACAATTGATACCAAGTAGCTGAAATTTTTTTATTGTTTCAGGCTTCTGATTGTGATCAGACTTGTACTGTGGGCTTTTATTTTAAGCACCAATTGATTCTCCTAACTGTTTGAGGAATCAATTGATTCTGATTGTGATACAGAACAATCGATTGTTACCTGATTCTGATTGTGATACAGAACAATCAATTGTTACTTGATTCTGATTGTGATACAGAACAATTAATTGATATTTCAATATACCGATTTCCTCACTGATTTCATATGCCAATTATTTCAGTTTAGAAATGCAATTGAACTGAAAAGGTCCTACTTTTTCTTTTTTACAGGCTGCTGATCGCGATCAGACTCGTAGCTCTCGGCTTCTTCTTGGCCTGGCGAATTCGCCATCCAAACCATGAGGCAATTTGGCTCTGGGCACTCTCCATCACCTGTGAGCTTTGGTTCGCTTTCTCATGGCTCCTCGACCAACTCCCAAAACTCAACCCCATTAACCGCTCCACTGACCTCTCCGTCCTCTCCCTCCGCTTCGAATCCCCCTCCCCTAGAAACCCCAAAGGCCGCTCTGACCTACCTGGTGTTGACATCTTCGTCTCTACCGCAGACCCTGATAAAGAACCCCCACTCGTCACGGCCAACACCATCCTCTCCATTCTTGCTGTCGATTACCCTGTTGAAAAACTCGCTTGCTATCTCTCTGATGATGGTGGGTCCCTCCTCACTTTTGAAGCCCTGGCTGAGACTGCCAGCTTCGCAAGGATTTGGGTTCCGTTCTGTAGGAAACATAAGATTGAGCCGAGGAATCCTGAGGCGTATTTTGGGGTGAAGAGGGATTTCTTGAAGAATAAGGTGAGGGTGGATTTTGTGAGAGAGAGGAGGAAGGTGAAAAGGGAGTATGATGAGTTTAAGGTGAGGGTGAACTCGCTTTCGGAGTCTATTAGGAGGAGGTCTGATGCTTATAATGCTCATGAGGAGCTTAGAGCTAAGAAGATGCAGATTGAGGGAGAAATTGTTGCTGAAGAGACTGTGAAGGTTCCGAAGGCTGTTTGGATGTCAGATGGCTCGCACTGGCCTGGAACTTGGTTTTCCGGTGAGCCTGATCATTCCAGAGGCGATCATGCGGGCATAATTCAGGTAAATTTTCTTATGTTTTGGCAGGAAAATTCGAATCGAATACCAAAATGGTGTCTGATTTTGATTTCTTTGAACTCCGCAGGCTATGCTGGCTCCTCCGAATTCGGAACCTGTAATTGGCACTGAATCCTCAAACAGCAACGTGATCGATACTACTGGCATTGATATTCGCCTGCCAATGCTCGTCTATGTCTCGAGAGAGAAGAGGCCGGGTTATGACCACAACAAGAAGGCAGGAGCCATGAATGCGCTTGTTCGAACCAGTGCTATAATGTCGAATGGCCCATTCATTCTGAATCTGGACTGTGATCACTATATCTACAATTCATTGGCGTTGAGAGAGGGAATGTGTTTTATGCTTGATCGAGGTGGTGACCGAATCTGCTATGTTCAGTTCCCTCAGAGGTTCGAGGGTATTGATCCCAACGACCGTTATGCAAATCATAACCTGGTATTTTTCGATGTCACGATGAGAGCAATGGACGGGCTGCAAGGCCCAATGTATGTTGGAACCGGCTGCATCTTTCGACGCACTGCATTGTATGGCTTCAGCCCTCCTCGAGCGACGGAGCACCATGGCTGGTTCGGTCGAAAAAAGATAAAACTTTTGTTAAGGAAGCCGACGATGGGGAAGAAGAGCGATAAAGCTCAGACGAACGACGATGAGGAGGACATTGAATCATTGCTGATGCCGAAGAAATATGGCAACTCTTCCAGCCTCGTCGCATCAATACCAATCGCAGAGTACCAGGGCCGACTTCTCCAAGACATGCCGGGAGTTTCCCAGGGCCGGCCAGCTGGCGCATTAGCTGGGCCTAGAGAACCCCTCGACGCTGCCACTGTCGCTGAGGCGATCAGCGTGATCTCGTGCTTTTACGAAGACCGGACCGAATGGGGTAAACGTGTTGGTTGGATATACGGGTCAGTGACCGAGGATGTCGTCACCGGATACCGTATGCACAACCGAGGGTGGCGGTCCGTGTACTGCGTCACAAAGCGCGACGCTTTTCGAGGCACCGCGCCGATCAATCTCACCGACAGGCTCCACCAGGTCCTCCGATGGGCGACCGGCTCCGTCGAGATATTCTTCTCGCGAAACAACCCTCTCCTCGCCTCGCGGCGAATGAAATTCCTCCAGCGAGTCGCGTATTTCAACACGGGTCTCTACCCATTCACGTCGGCATTCCTCCTCGTCTACTGCTTCCTCCCCGCTGTCAGCCTGTTCACCGGACAGTTCATCGTCCAGAACCTCAACATAACATTTCTCGTCCTCCTTCTGACGATCAGCGTAACACTGTCGCTCCTCGCGATTCTCGAAATCAAGTGGTCAGGTATCACGCTCCATGAGTGGTGGCGGAACGAGCAGTTCTGGCTCATCGGTGGGACCAGCGCGCACCCCGCAGCAGTCCTCCAAGGAATCCTCAAAGTCGTCGCCGGCGTCGACATCTCCTTCACTCTGACGTCAAAACCCGCCAACGACGACAACGACGACCTCTTCGCCGACCTGTACGTGGTGAGGTGGAGCTTCCTGATGGTGCCGCCGATCACGATCATGATGGTGAACACGATCGCGATCGCCGTCGGGTGCTCGAGGGCCCTGTACAGCCCGTTCCCGCAGTGGAGCAAGCTTTTGGGTGGGGTTTTCTTCAGTTTCTGGGTGCTGTGTCATCTGTATCCGTTTGCAAAGGGGTTGATGGGGAGGAGAGGGAAAGTGCCGACCATTGTGTTTGTTTGGTCTGGGTTGATTTCTATTGTGGTGAGTTTGCTTTGGGTGTACATTAGTCCTCCTGTTGGAGCTAAGGACTACATGAACCTGTAGATTCTTGGAGGAGATGATCACCTGTAAGTGATCTGGTTCTGTGTAATTGAAGTCTAAAAATATAGTTTGTATTGAGTAGATGATCATCATATATAGCTCTTTCTCATAGAATTATGTAATCTTGTTTCTCATAGACTCACTATATGAAAGCTTGTTGCAGTTAGATTTTCTTTCTTTATGATGACCAAGGATTATATCAAAACATCTTATCCAATAACGCCATTTATACTATACGCACGGATGGTTAGAGAGAGTTAAGACTGAAGATTATGACTTTTCAATCAAGTGCGTAAATTATTTCACTCCTATAGTTGTGGTTCTGATACAGCTTTTTGATTCATTGCATATATTTGTGTGTAATTTTTACCGGTTACCAAATTGGTATCTAGAACTTGGTCATAGTTACCTATATTAATCACAGTTGTTGATTGTTTCTTGAATTGTTCGATCCTTAATTTCCAATCAGTCCTAACAAAGATAAATAAGGAGAAAATTTTTGTTATCCCATTTTCAGAACCAATTTCATATTACAGCCTAAGATTATTCCTCTTCTCATATTTCATTCTCTTCGAATTTCCTAGCTTTCCGTGAGTGTCATTTTAGGTTAAGGGCCTGTTCGGTTGTTTTCCCAAAAAAACAAGAAATGGAAATGTGATATTTCATTTGATATCATGACATTTCAAGAGTTTTCCCACATTTCATTTTTCGTGTTCGTTTTGCAAAGAAATCACCCCTTGAAACCGCCAAGTCACATAAAGAGACAAAAAAAGCCGCAATAGTAACAGTGCATGTGTTTTCTATTTCTTGTGTTCGTTTGAACAAATAAGAGGGAAAGAGAAATGTAAACATTTAAATAATCTGTTTAATTCATGATTAATTGTTCCAACAGTGTTTTTAAAGATTAAATATTCATTGAATTGACATTTCCAAGTGTTTTCAGAGGTTTTTGTGTGAAAACACATTTCTTAAAAATCCTATGTGACATCCTACGTGGCGTTTTATTTCTCTAAATTTCAAAACGAACCGAACTGAAGAAATGGAAATCTCCCGAAACCAAAATCCTATGTGGCAGCCCACTTTATTTTCAAATCCTTGTTTTCCACGTTTTTTTGGGGCAAACGAACAGGCCCTAATTAGATTCTCATCAAACTAGTTTATAACGATAGCCCACATCTGCAGGGTTTCAAGTTTGAACCACTGAAATTTGACTTTTGTTGATGTTAAATGATCACACAACCAATTAAAATGGTCGGATGGGGGTGTGATTAATGAGGGGTCGTTTCCTTCTCCGAATATTCGATTCTAAGTTGAGTAACTGAAGCCTACACAAGTAGAAACTCGTGAGAAGACGGTGACTGGTTTCCCCGTGGTTCCTCCGACGATCAAGTCAGCTGGTGAACTTGAGTGTGGAAAGTAAAGAACTTTGATTTCTTGTGTGTGCAGTATAATTTGCAGATGAAGACTAATTATTCAGGAGAACCAAAAGGTCTCTCTATGTTAGAATAGTACCTCTTACTTATACTGATGGTATAAGGGTAGAATAGTCACTTCAGTCGAACACAAAGGCGGTAAAAAATATGGGTTGACGGCTGCATCAGTACTTACTTTACAGGCGTCGCTTAGTGAGTGGAGAAGAGATCACCTCAGCATTAAATGAGACGTGATTTGAGGCATAGTGGTGCCGACATGGTCCGATGAGTCATGAAAGCTATCGGGGCTAGAGATATGATGGCGTCTGTCAAGCATTAAATGCGACGTCGACGTTGTGTCAGCGGGAGAGGCTCAAGGCTGAAGTTGTCCTCTAGCTTCGCCGAGAAGTAACGCTTTTCGAGTCGTTCTCGCGAGGCGTCGAATAATTGGTCGAGTGGGCTCGTTGTGAGTCGTCTTCGATAAGAGGATCGACTAGTACTGTCATTCGTGTCGACATAAGGAGATGTCGACTCGACGGGTCGGCTGAGTCGACATCCTTGTTGATCTCTGACCACCAATTTGATTGGGGCATTGCATGAAGAAATACACATGTCCGTTACTGGCAAAAGGTGCATTATGGTGACTGAAAACACCATAACAACTTCGTAAGAAATTATCTGATGACACCTCAATTAACATACCACCGACAAATCAAGCGGTGTTAATCCTCCACACAGTCAACAACAAATCAAGCAAAATACGTAGTCCAAGAACAGTAATAGCGGATCTGTTACTTTGAAGAAAAGAAACCCTAAGTTTATTGATAATTGTCCTAAGTTTTCAATCACCAAAAAACATAATAAACATCCTAATACTTAGCCGGTAGCCTCTGTTTTGGCTTCGTAAACAAATCATATTTGTAAACAAATTTCTACTCCTAAACAATTCCCTACTCCTAAATAAATTCTTACTCCTAAACGAATCCTACATAAAATCAAATCAAATCTATTCAAACTCCAATTACTTATGCATGTAGTTTCTTGTAATTAAAACTCCAATTACTTATACATGTAGTTTCTTGTAATTATGCACTACCCGAGCACGACCACTCCTACACACATGTTCCGAAATCATATCATTATCGTAATTTAATGTTTGAAAACACATGCTCATTATATCATGAATAAATTGAGGGCACATGCTTACCGCCATTGGTACTGAGATAGACAAATAAAAGTAGACTTTTTAATATAAATTGACCCCTGTCCGCCAAGAATAGGGAAAAAAGATCACGCTTTAACTTGCTCAACTTTAAGTTAGGTTGGTGAGATCCATAATTTTGCAAATCAGATATTATCTGGGGTTATTTGTATAGATACCCCTTATAACTAGGGCTATGCAAATTTGGCCAAACCGATCTGCCTATCATCCAAAACCGAAGCCGATTCAAGTCGGTTCGGTTCGGCTCGGATCGGTTTGTTTGATTTTTACTTATGTACAAATGTTATGTCTAAATTTAATTTCACATCTAATCTATTGACGAAGAAAGAAGTCTCTTACACTTTAATTTATTAAAATTCATAATCTATTAAATGTGGAGAAGAACTTGGAAAAAACAGATTTTTGGTCATAAGTCGACTCATGCACATGCATAAGTCGACTTATGGTAAGTCGACTTATGTCTGTGCATGAGTCGACTTACGATCTGCTCTGGATTGTTGATTTTGGGCTCTGGCAAGTCGACTTATCAGGTCTGATAAGTCGACTTATGATCTCTTCTCCAGTTGTCGTTTTTCGCTCTGCCAAGTCGACTTATGCAGACTGATAAGTCGACTTACGACGGGATTTTTGAAAAGTTAGAGTTCCTATTTGCAGTCTGTTTGGGTTTCTGTTTTGGTATAAATACCAATACGATTTGAGGGTTTTGTAGGAGTGTTTTGGGGGATTTTGGAGCACGGAAAAGAGAGATCTTTCTGAGCAATTGGTTAGGGTTATTGGTTGAGAGATTGAGAGATTTGTTGGTGAGGTTAGTTGGTTCATTTGAGCGATTTGTAATCTCAATTTGTATTCTCTTTCTCTATTAGTGAAAACCCACCCCCTTCTTGCCCTGTGGACGTAGGCAATTGCCGAACAATGTTAAAATTGGTATTTGTGTTTGTGCATTGATATTTGGTTGAGTTTGGCCTTCTTTGATCGGCGTTTGTTTTGGTTCCTCGGCGCCGCCGTCCGCCCAACAAGTGGTATCAGAGCACAACAAGTGGTATCAGAGCTCGGGCTACGCTTGGGCTATTTGGAGGAGTAGATCGCTTTGGAAGTTCATCTAGGGCTTCGTTTGGTGATAAAGGTGGGATCTTTTTGGAAAAAAAAATCTCGTCTTTTTCAGTTTGGATCTATTTCTCGTTTGTTTCCGCATTCGTTTGGTGGTGCTTTGAGGATTATGGTTGAGAAAGAAGGAGTTATGGGCAGTACTTCCGGCGTGAAGACCGTCCAAAGCTTGAATATCCACTCGATGAAGATTAACGTGGAAAAGTTCAATGACACAAACAATTTTGGACTTTGGCGATGCGAAGTCATGGATGCGCTCAACGCGCAAAATTTGGAAGATACGTTAGAGTTGGACGGGAAACCGGACAATATTGATGAGAAGGTTTGGAAAAAGATGAATCGAACGGCGTGTGGTGTGATTAGGTCTTGTCTCACTCAAGATCTAAAGTATGATGTGATCAATGAGACTTCTGCAAAGAAGATTTGGGAGATCCTTGAGAGTAAGTATTTAACCAAGAGTGTGGAGAATCGCTTGCATTTGAAGAGGAGGCTTTGTCGCTTCCAGTTGAAGAAAGGAACCTCCATTGGTGATCACATGAACCACTACACGAAGCTTCTTGCGGATTTGGCGAATGTAGATGTGGTGATTGAAGATGAGGACAAGGCGTTGTTGTTGTTGAGCCTTGCCCGACGAGGAATATGAGACCTTCGTTCTTACTCTTATTAATGGGAAGGCATCTCTTTCGTATAGTGAGGTCACCGCTGCACTTGTGAATTATCAGCTTCGAAAGAAGGATAAGGAGACTTCGATTGAGCCGGTAGCGGGGGCGTTGGTCGCAAGAGCAAACGGTCCAAACCGTAGTGGGAGGTCGCAGTTTAGAGGGGCACATCTTGGAGTTCGTAAGAATCAGTGTGCCTTTTGCAAA
Organism: Asparagus kiusianus; assembly: GCA_022839385.1. Lineage (NCBI taxonomy): Eukaryota > Viridiplantae > Streptophyta > Magnoliopsida > Asparagales > Asparagaceae > Asparagus > Asparagus kiusianus. The sequence continues at coordinate 899,907 of BQKN01000111.1, read as the reverse complement.
GAGGATGGACATTAGAAAGCCGAATGCCCAAAGTTAGTTGATCGAGCCGGGAAGAATAAGGGAAAAGCTATTCAAGCTTCAGAGGCGAATGTTATCAAGGCTAGTGGCAACGATTCAGATTCGGATTCTTCGGGCTACTCATTATCTGTATTGCCGTCAGTTTGTGTTGCCTACTCTACAGAGTGGATGTTAGATTCGGGGGCTACATACCACATTTGTCTTAGGAGGGATTGGTTCTTCAGCTTTCAGGAGTTGGAAAGAGGGAATTTCGTGCTCATGGGGAATGATCACAAATGCTCTATTGGTGGTATCGGTACCGTTCGGATCAGGATGAGTGACGGGGTGATTCGGGAGTTGGTTGGAGTGAGGTTCGTTCCTCAGTTGAAGAAGAACATCATTTTACTTGGAGCTTTGGATGCAGCAGGCTATAGGGTGACCTTGGCGGATGCACGCTTGAAGGTTACATTTGGGTCCACGATTGTGATGAAGGGCGTCAGAAGGAGAAATTTGTATTATTTGCACGGAAGCACGGTGATTGATAAGGAGATGATGACTTTATCAGATTCGGCTAGACTGTGACATTGTTTGGTGCTGGGGTATATGATTGGTAATGCCGTGCATTGGTTGTTGAGGAGTGCTATGACCTGCAGATTGAAGTCCTGTGAGCACATTGGGATGAGCAAGACCGTGGTGGAGTTTGGCACTCCTATCCATCGAGCGAGGGGTCTTTTAGGAGGTGTTCAGTCAGGCATTTGGGGTCCTTCCAAGGAGGCATCATTGGGAGGTAATCGTATCTTGGTTTTCGCAGTTGATGATTGTTCTAGGCATTATTAGGTCGTGACCAGTTCCCGTTGGTGTAAAGTCCTAGAAGTCAACAACAGTTGGAAGAAGTGTATTGGCAGAAAGGTAACTCGTTGTTCCAGCTTTGGTAGGGGTCCTTTCTTGCGTTTGTACCGAGCTCACGGCAATAGGAGACACTTCATTGGTGTGGAGACTTTGGGGCGACGAGATGAGATGACAGTTTCGATGGGTCGTTCCTTTCTGGAGGAGGATCGGCGTTGGTTGTCGAGCATTGGTTCTGGAGCTTCGACATATTTGGGTCATCTTAGTCATAGGTCGCCGACTGCTGCATTTGGAAATTTTGGATCTGGTGGAGCTGCTTCAGATTTTGGGTTGCGTCGGATGTTTGGATACTCAGCACTTGGTCACATCATGGATGTGAGATTGGATCCGATTGCGCGTTTGGGGTTCGGAAGCTCAGTTGATTATCATTTGGGAGCTTCTGATTTTGTTCTGAGCAGGTATGTCACATTGGACTCTCAGCAGGTGGAGAGTGTTGATCAGATCGTTCGGATATCGCAGCAGATGGAGAGTGATGCTACTCCACATTGGGTGGAGATTACTCCATGTACTCCAGGTCATTCTGCATTATTAGAGATTCCAGCTGAGGTGACACAGCGTGTGAGTCATTTGGTTTTGGATGCGGATGATGAGTTGGTAGATTCGAGTGCAGCTGGTAGATATATTTTGGATATGGCCATTGGTTTACCTCAGGTGGAGGTGTTTGGATTGAGTCAGTTTGGGGCCATTGGAGGTGCTATAAGTCGCAGATTTGGTGATGATGGAGAAGGGTTGCGTACTCTTCTATTGGATTGAGGGCCTTTGGAGGCCGTTAGGTGAACTACGTGAAGGCTTGATTCCTTGGGCAAAGGATATGTAGGCAGTCATTTTGATGCAGCCGATTTAGTGAGCGACATCGACATTTGGGGTGAGTGTTCGCACTCCCATTTGGGTCTCAACACGTGAGGCATTTGATTGGTTGGTGTCGGCTCAGTTTTGGGAAAACTTCGCCTAGGTGGAGAATTGTGGAGAAGAACTTGGAAAAAAACAGATTTTTGGTCATAAGTCGACTCATGCACAGGCATAAGTCGACTTATGGTAAGTCGACTTATGTCTGTGCATGAGTCGACTTACGATCTGTTCTGGATTGTTGATTTTGGGCTCTGGCAAGTCGACTTATCAGGTCTGATAAGTCGACTTATGATCTCTTCTCCAGTTGTTGTTTTTTCGCTCTGCCAAGTCGACTTATGCAGACTGATAAGTCGACTTACGACATGTTTTTTTGGAAAGTTAGAGTTCCTATTTGCAGTCTGTTTGGGTTTCTGTTTTGGTATAAATACCAATACGATTTGAGGGTTTTGTAGGAGTGTTTTGGGGGATTTTGGAGCACAGAAAAGAGAGATTTTTCTGAGCAATTGGTTAGGGTTATTGGTTAAGAGATTGAGAGATTTGTTGGTGAGGTTAGTTGGTTCGTTTGAGCGATTTGTAATCTCAATTTGTACTTTCTTTCTCTATTAGTGAAAACCCACCCCCTTCTTGCCCCGTGGACGTAGGCAATTGCCGAACCACGTTAAAATTGGTGTTTGTGTTTGTGCATTGATATTTGGTTGAGTTTGGCCTTCTTTGATCGGCGTTTGTTTTGGTTCCTCGGCGCCGCCGTCCGCCCAACAAGTGGTATCAGAGCACAACATTAAATGCTACTGAATATTAGATGTAGAAATTAAAATCTTATTCATATCAAAGATTACATAAGTTTTTTAGAGAGAACTTACATAAAGAATTAAAATGATATCAATTTGATAGACAAAGTAAATTAAAAAAAAATGTAATAGCTTGGACGTTGGGTATAGTTTCTATAAAATTATAAGTCTGATCCAAAGAGAAGTCTGATCCAAAAATGTATTAATCGAGGAGAAAAATCAGGAAAATGTTAGAATCAACATTATGGTTTAAGTTTTTTAATTCAAAAGTAGAAGAAGCGAGTATGTAATAGAGGGATAGAGAACTAGAGACAATGAAAAGCCATAGAATTGGAGAGAACACTATTGTTGGAGAATTTTATCGCTATCAGGTTGCATGAGAGAAAAATATATCAACCTACAGAGAAGTAACTCTATATGAAGTATAATGGGTATGGTTTAAGCGGATGTAAATAGTAATTAGAATGAGTAATACAATGCGGTTGGATCGGTTCGGTCAGTCTGGGTTGAAAAAACTTCAACCCGACCCGAACCGAACTCTAATAAAAACCAAACCAAACTGTTAAAATTTTGGTCGGTTCTTACATCCTAGGTATTTGTAAAAACACCCCTAAATTTTAGTATTTATAAAATTACCCCTCAAATCATTAATTTTAAAAAAATTACCCTCAAAGCATTTAATCATCAAAAGTTTCAAGCTAAAATTTAATGGTAATGTAAAACTTATCAACAAACTAGTCAAATTTTAAGCATAAAGTTGATAATTTGTTAATTTTGGAAGTATTTCTTCATAAAGTTAATGATTTGATGGTAGTTTTGTAAAAACTAAGATTCAGAAGTACTTTCTAAATACTCGTGAGTAAGGGGTATATATGTAAATAACCCGATTATCCATGTCAAAACATGTAAAAAATAAAGTGAAAGAAGTAAAAAAGATAAAGACAACGTGCTTATTCGCAAAGTAAAAAGTGTGCAATTTGCAAAAACAGACAAAACTTCAACAGAAATTGCCTACCCGACGAGAGTCGGTGGCCTCTCTCTCTCTTAGTCGCTCGTCCTCTCCGTCGTCCTCTCTCTCTCTCTCTCTCTCTCTCTCAACCCTAGATTAATAAATATCCCCATTTTTACCAAATCCAGCGCTCTAGGGTTTCTTCCCCAGATTCGACCGCA
>BQKN01000111.1:869623-896187 GCA_022839385.1 Asparagus kiusianus | reverse complement strand
TTGATATTGTTGGGTTATGCTGTCATATTGATGAGGAGCATCCTGTTGAAGCTAAAAATGGGGTATTTTATTCTATTTTATTGTTTAATTTTGGTATTTGATGAATGTTTCGGTTTGGATATTGGTTCTGTGTTTCCAAAATGGCGTCTTGGTTGATGGATTGGGGATTACTATTTGATAGATGAGGTCTCCTTTTGTTGAACATGTTTTAGGAATGGTTTTTCTTTATTGTTTAAGTTTGTTCTGCATCTTTTAGCGAAAATTTAGTACATTGAGCATTTTTTGGCTAGGTCTATGGTATTTGTTAGATTATAAAACTCAACCTTATAACAACTTCGGAGTTTTGGTGCAGTGAATGGGACGTTTGACAATGATAAGCATTTGGTTGGGATTGAAAAGAAGTGAGCCTTTTCCAGTCCAGTTGCATGATTAAGATCTTGATTACTTGATTTTTATTAACTTATTGAACTAGACAATATATTTAAAGGTAGAATTTTGGAGCTGGATTTCCTTGTTTTAGTCATCTCCTGAAGCTGATTAGTTGCTGTTTCTTTAACTTATTGAACTAGACAATATATATTTTTTCCTATTAACTTATTGAACTAGACAATAAATTGTCCTTTTTAGTAAATAATAAGTTGTCTTTTTGTGATAATTTGATGTAAATTTGTTTTTTCCCCCATTGATATGTATCTATTGACGGTGGTAAGTGATTTTGTTCACATACTAAGTACTATGTTTTCAATATAAAAGCATACAGATGTGGCCTTAGTGAAAGTAATGAATTTGAAGAACCATTTTTGCTTTCTCAGCACTGTGGTTTGTGGAAAAACATTGTAATGTAAGTTTGAGCTGTGGTCCATTCACTTCATGATGCAATTGGGTGTGAAAAATTAGGTTGGAGAATCACTGGGCTTGATCATGATAACAATTGTGTAATTGCTACTAGTTTTGTTAACTGATTTCTTAATCCTTTGTTTCATGTGTATGTTTAACAGGATTGCATTGTGTTTCATTCTTTTGGGATGATAATGGTTATCAGCTTAGCTCTTGCCCGACATAAAATAATAATTATAGCACAAAACCTTCTCTAAGCAGTTAATCTTGTATTTGCTTCCTACCTCCTGCAATGAGCCATCAAAAAGTAATTCTTGCCTGTGAAAGATCAACTGATGTTTGGTTGAGCGGGGCATCACATGACCGAGGAATTAGGCGGGTGCTTCAGGAGGGCCTGGATACCATATATCAGCAAAGAAAAAGGGGAAGAGAGAGAAAAAGGAAGAAGCATATGATTTGGATATGAGTAGACACATAGGATGCTACAGATCCTTAACCCTCTTTCTAGAGCAAGGCAGCATGTACTTAATTTGAGCAATTGCAGTAGTGTAAAGTTTTCATAGTTGTTCTAGTGCCAAAATGTTGTTATAAATTATAGTGGTTTCTATAAGACCTGCATGATGGATGTAGAGTATATTTTTTCTAAATTTACTGTTAGAGTATCTGTCAACTAAGGCGTGATTGAACTGTAAAGTAATTATGAGCATCTACATGACTACATGATATCAGTTTCATAGTTACATGGCGTGAAGGCTATGACTATTTCCTCTAGTCTTAACTAAGATTGACAATTACGCTTGTGCATAGCAAATACTTTACAACTTAGATAAAGGAGTTATATTAACAACGGAAACTATTGATGATGTGCATCAACTAAGCTTCTTGGAGTTATTGTTCAAAATGCTTCTTTGGTTCTGTGATTTCAAAGCACTTAAAGACACTACTGAAGGGATGTCTCTCATATGTTTGCAACCAACAGTAGCCTTTTACCTTCTTGTTGAAAAGCATTTTCCTATGGGCATGTGATTAACATCTCATTTAGGGAAGGTTATCTGCTTGATGCTGATAGTTTTTTCTAAATCTAGATGAAGGACCATACTATCACACATTAATATATGAAGTTAAGTTGTTTATTAGGATAGAGTTACTTACTTTCAGTGTAATCATATAGTGCAGATTCCAATATGCAGCATAGGTATTCTTCTTTAGCAAATCATGTCCTTTGGGAATTAAAGTGTAGAAAGTTAATCTCAGAACCAAAATATGTGGGATTTTGTTCAGGCAACTTCAAGCTTCCTTGTTTGTTATGCAAAGAAAAACAGTTTGTTTATCTCTTTAAGAACATTTGTAACTTACATTGCAGCTAACTTTCCAATGTGATTGTCAACTGACAAAACTATGAACTTAGGTGTTAAGTGGACAACTAGATACTAAAACCATTATAGGGAGCACCTGTTATGATCACTGCTCACTGGGACTGCAATATGCATGTTCATCAATGAAGCCTCTATTCATGTCATCTCGGTTATGTATGGAGGTCACAAGGTAAATGATGGAAAAATATGAAGAATTATAGTACTCTTGAGTAGTTTTGAAAATTGAACTCCAGATAAGCAATCTTTGTTCGATAAGTCTTCTTAGAGAGTGTTGTGGCTAGCGCATTATGAATGGTTATATGAACTGAAATATTTGTAAGCAAAAATTTTCACAATGAAATCTTTAATATAAGCAATTTAGGAGGGTTGGAGACTTGGAGTACATCGATTCCAAATTTTAAAGGTCGAATTTAGATTATAGCATAGTGTAAAACAACAGGCCTGCCTGGTTCCCGTCCTTGTCTTAAATTAGTGTGACGAGGAATCGAAACCTACGTGTGATAAAGTTTATTTTTAAATACCCAACTGGCCAACTTAGTTTACTGCAAAACGAAAGGCTCACTTGATTTCTGCCTAGTCCTTAATTAACGTAAACTTGTAAAGATGTATATATACTTCTATAGACAGGCCTTATATTGTAATAAACATAAACTTACCAGTTTAAGTTCTCCTATAGTCCAAGGAGGCTGTATGTCTGTATTGTTTAGCCATTAATTTTTTGGGCTTGTTTCTCGTTCTGAGAGTGAGTGGTTTCGCTTTTGTCCTACCATTCCTTTTTTTCCCGATTGATTTCACCAGCGCTTTCAGTTAGAACCTCAGTTATTAAATGGGTTTTCGAGAGCAATTATTATTCACCGAACCAGGGAAGGTTCTATGCTTTGATTTCATAATTCTTTATGTTGAATCATGCCTGCTATTGATACATGGAAAGTCCTTTTTGCAGGTATGTCCTGTTTGTGCAGCGAGGGTTGGGATGGACATGGTTGGTCACATAACCACACAGCATGGGAATTTCTTTAAGATATCCTTTAATCTTTACCTGAATACATTTCTTTCCCCCCTTTTTTCCTATGTTCTCTTATCTTCCTGACCATTAGTGTAGGTGGTAAATTTCAGATAGCTTTCATATGTAATGTACTTTGGATGTTGAAATTTTCTATCAGTAAGTTTTGTGCTAGTTTGGCTTATATTTTGAATTCCTTAACAAAATCTCACATGCAACGTAGAAGGAGATTCCGTAGAGGTTCATCTGCGTCACAGTCTACACTTTCTCTGTTGAGAAAGGAACTGCGTGAAGGAAATCTACAATCTCTTTTTGGAGGTTCGTCCTATTTGTCTCCTCCATCTAGTGCAGCACCAGATCCATTGTTGTCATCATTTATTACCAACCTACCAGTAGCTGATCCACCAAGAGAGTCTCAGACCTTAGACAATAGAAACATGGATAGTGAGGCTTCAGAGGACAAACCGGTCGAAAGGTAGGACCTAAGAGTTCTTGGAAATCTACTTTTGCTGTCATTGCTCTCGCCCATAATGTATACATATTTCTTTATATGTTTCAACTTTCCATGAACTGATACTTTGACCTTGGAGCTTAACTAGACTTGTTTTATGCAAAGTTGACTATAAATAATAGGCTTGTTTTATGCAAAGTTGACTATAAATAATAGACTTGTTTTCTGCATAGTTGACTATAAGTGATAGACTGTACTACTACTTTTTCTTCTCTGATGAACCTGATACTTGGGACAAACACATGAGCTAGGTTCATCAGACAGAAAATCAAGGACTAGAGTTTGTATGGCCACATTATCTTAAGGTTTTTCCAAAGTGCACTTAAAAAAGAAATTCTGAAAATCAGCACTAGTTGTTTATCAATGTTTCTCTTGGAGCAAAATTGCCTTTGTTACACCTTCAATCTGATCTGGTGGCGCGGGCATTAGTGTTGTATTCCAATTATCAGTGTCGGGCACGCCCTTCCAAAACTCATGGGCAAAAATATATGATTATTGATGTTGTTTATGAACATACATTGGTTAATGTGCTTTTGTTGTCTATATGTAAGATACTTAATTGCTTGGATATTAATAAAGCAAGTATATCCTATTATACGTTTTCTCTTTTAGAATGGCTTAAATCGCAGAGCTTATGCATGCTTGTTTAAACAATTAAAACAAATCAAGGTTGTTGTGTTTGTAAGTCTCCAATCAATTGCCCAGTAAGTACAAGTGCTTGTCTCAACTGAAGAGAGATGTGCTTTCCATATTTGAGATGGAAACGATATGCATCGCCAATTGTTTTATTGGAGGAGAGGTCTGATGCATTTGCTGATCATATGTTGAGTAGGCAATTAATTGATTTTAGTTCTTCATGGGACGTGTTTCTTTTGTGCTACCTTAATTACGTTTATTTTGGTGCTCTTCACCAAAGTGCTATCTCTACCTTAGTTAGGTTTATTTTGGTGCTCTTCACCAAGGTGCTATCTCATCAACTAGATTAGTGGACTAAAATCCATATTGATTGGACAATTCTTGAAGGCTGTTCGAGCTTTTCCTGGGAATATGACCTGGCTTTTTTTACCCCGAAAAAGCGAAGTAACCTTGCATCTTTTAAATAATGACCATCTTTAGGCTAAAGCCTCCATTTCTCAGGATCAACAGTGAGGTACATGGATATTCACTTGTTGTCCATAGCCATTGACTATGTTTATTTGTTTGTTTGTTTTTTCCCCTTCTTTTCCTTGGGTTCCTAAAGTAGCCTTGAACCTTACCTTAATATGCTTGTGGGCATTGGAATATGAAAAGCTTTAAAACCAACTCCATTCTTTATAAGTGTAGGTCCGCGCCTAAGTTTGCTTCGGACTACTCTAAATCTTGCATTTTGTCTCTTCAGCAACCAGCCCATCCTTTCTGACAAGGACCAGGAGGAGAGAGCTCGAAGGAGCGAGTTTGCTCAGGGGCTTGTGCTGTCAACAATATTCGATGATATCTTGTGAACGACGATGATCATGATGGTTAGCAGCGGCAATAAGGCGAGCAATCAGATGATAAGCCGATAAAATGGTGAGCATAATGCCTAAATTGCTGCTGTCACGGCTCAGGGCGAGTTCTTGCTGGGTTTAAGGGGGATACTCATAAAATGGTATATATATGTAATAACTTTATATGGATCATTCCGAGAGAGATGGGGAGAGATGTGAGGAATGTAATATAATTTATATAATGCTAGTATCTAAATATAAGTAAAAGACTACAATATCCTTGGGCATCTCTGGATGTCCTTTTCTACTAAAATGTGTAATTATGTTATATCTGATGTTCCGAGGCAGGAGACTACTTATAGCTCAGTTTTTGAGCTCCATATTGATAATCATATGCTTACTATATGAGGGATTGTTATGGTTGTCTATTGTAACTTGGATTACAAATAATCTTAGCTAGCAGAATGCTGAATGCTTCTGAGGTAATTGTGCTCTAAGTGCCAGAGGTCGAATCGGTTGTGCGTGCAAGCAAGGAAATCTAGCTTACAGTAAGCTGGGTAAGTAAATGCTTGCAAATTTCAGTTGCTCTGCTAGTTATGTACTCATTTGATGTATATGTGCGATGTCTAAGCCCGGCAAATTGTATGCAAGTAATATTTTGTGCTATTTGAATTTTGAAGGCTGAAAGAAGGCCGTGCATACTAATGGGCATGAAGAGCCGTAAGCTTCAAATGTTGGCGGAACAACAAATTATGTAGTATTTGTTCCTTAAATGCTCTAAGAGTACGTAAGAGTTCCAGTCCTTAACAAACTAATCAAGATATGATTCAGATTACTGTGCAAGGTACTAGATATTGTCATGACAACCATATAGCATGAAGAGTTTAGCAAATTGTCAAGAGAAAAATAATAATAAGTTAGAAAATGGAACGATGCACTGTTGAGGTGAGGGCAGACGTAATTGCAGCTTGTTTAGAGTTCTATGATCTTTCCTTGATATGAATTCTTATGTTGATTGAATCCAAAATGAACTATTGAACATAGTTTTATCGTAAATTATTTTGATGAAGATTGTCTCAATGTAATATAATCAAGACCCTGTTGCCGTCATCTTAAAATAGGGCTAGGAGTGGTTATGATCCTGTTTTCAACTAAATTGGTTTTGTTTTGTGCTGGAGTGAGGTGGTTCAAAACAAAACCAGTTTTAAAGGTCAAAATTGGTCTTGGTAGAATTGGGTCAATGTTGACATAGTTTTACTTAAAAACGTAAATTTACTCAAAATAAGAGCAGGTCCGGCCGTGGCCCCATTTTGAAAACTTGCTAATGGTCTTAAGATAATTACTGTTATCATCGTAAAATTCTGTTCGTTATAACAAGAATAAAAGAATTTAACGGAAAGAAACTTATCATGTCAAATGAAAAAGTTTCAACATTCTCGAAGTAAGCATAAATAAAAGGGATTACATGAAAAAGACTCAATAAAATATATGAGATCAACAGAAAACTGCTGGTTTGATTGATGTTGATTCATCATAGTTCTGTTTAAGCGTAAGTAGTTAACTCCAACATCCGACTAATGTTTTCAACATCAATTAATATATTATATTCATGCATGAAAGGTGGGGGACAAAAGGAGAACATGTTTCGTATCGCTGCAGTCTGTTTTGGACATAAAAATCTTTAATCATAGTAATATGTGGACATAGATGGACTTCTACACGTGTGGACATAGATGGACTAAATAAAAGGGATTACATGAAAAAGACTCAATAATATCTGATGCGTACCTGAACACCATTGTCGCGTATCTATGCGGAAGCGTGCACGCGCACACCGAACGAGTCTGAGATCACTGAGAAGAAGAGAACACACACAAGCACAATCCAATCCAAATACGACAAATCCAAACCAAACAAAGAGATATACGTGGTTCAACAATTTGCCTACGTTCACGGGGAGAGGATTGGGAGATTCCACTAAATCAAGGAGAATACAAAAGGGTTACAATCACACAAAATCACTCCAACTAACCATCAACCAAAGCTCTCAACATGCTCACAATATCTCCCTCTCACAATGCTCAAATCTCTTATTTCTCTACTATATATGAAACCCTAAACAAATCATTTTATATGTGTAACAACGTGGGTGGTAAAGTGATAAATAACCAAGCCCAAACCCCACAGGAATTCATGCAAACAGAGACCCAAACGAACCAGGAAACCGTCGATGAGTCGACTCATGACTGAGGTGAGTCGACTCGTCAGAAACTTGATAAAACAAAAACTATCTCGATGAGTCGACTCATGACTGAGGTGAGTCGACTCATCAGAAACTTATGACAAAACAGCTAGGTTTCGTGAGTCGACTCATAATAGGCATGAGTCGACTCAACCTGATGAGTCGACTCATGTGCATGTATGAGTCGACTCACAATCTGAAAACTGGATTTCTGCATTCTTCCACAATTCTCCACCTCGGTGAAATTTGTCAAAACTGAGCCGACACCAAACAAAGAGCATCAATATATCGTCTCTCCAAATACGGCTGCACCAACATGGTTGTCTACATACCCCCTCTCCCAAGGGATCAAGCCGTCCGTATTTCATCCAAATGGCCACCAACGGCCTCAACAATCACAAATATGCAACAAGTTTCTATAATGATCAAACTTGTTGCTCGGAAACATCTTAGTGAGCATATCCGCCGGATTATCCTTCGTGTGAACTTTCACAATCTCCACATCGTCATCTTCAAGAACATCTCGAACGAAGTGATAACGAACGTCAATGTGTTTCGTTCTCACATGAAAAACCTGATTCTTCGTCAAATAGATAGCACTCATGCTATCACAATAAATAGTGATAGACCTCTGCGATATACCAAGTTCCTCCAAAAGTCCCCGAAACCAAATAGCTTTCTTCATAGCCTCCGTAATTATCATATACTCTGCCTCCGTCGTAGACAAAGCTACCGTCGACTGTAAGGTGCATCTCCAACACACCGACGCACGGGTCAAGGTGAACATGTACCCCGTCGTAGACCGGCGCTTATCCAAATCCCCGGCATAATCCAAATCCACAAATCTAATGCACAATTGCCTACCTGTAGTGTCCCGCTCATAAACCAAATCAATATTGAGCGTACCTCGAATGTACTTCAAAATCCATCTCACGGCGTCCCAATGACCCACTCTTGGATCATCGCGTACATACCATCGCGTACATTAAGCTCCCAACCGTGCTCGCGTATGGAGTCTTCGACGTCAACTCTCAATCTTCAACTGACTTCGGTGAAAGACCAGCTGAAAGCTTCAAATGGACTCCCAATGGTATACTAACCGGTTTCGTATCAATGCAAACATGAAATCGCTGTAAAACCTTCTTCAAATAAGCCATCTGTGTCAAACAAATTTTTCCCTTCTTCTTGTCTCTGCTAATTTTCATCCCTAAAATGCGCTTCGCCTCGCCCAAGTTCTTCATCTTAAACTCATTTGAAAGCTGAACTTTCAACTCATCAATAGCCAACCTGGAAATAGAGGCAACCAACATGTCATCGACATAAAGTAACAAATAAATATACACACCTCCTCTTAACTTGCGAAAATACACGCAAGGATCAAATTGGCTCCGAGTGTACGAATAACCAAGCATAAAACCATCAAACCGCCTATACCACTATCGAGGAGACTGCTTCAATCCGTATAGCGATTTTTTTAACCTGCAAACCAACTTATCTTTCCCTGCAGCTCAGAATCCTAATGATAGAGTCATATATATTTCTTCATTAAGATCACCATGAAGAAATACAGTCTTCACATCCAACTGATCTAACTCTAATTCATATTGTGCCACCAAAGCTAGCAAAATTTGAATAGAAGAGTGCTTCACTACTGGAGAAAAAACCTCATTATAGTTCATACCTTCCTCCTGTGCATAGCCCTTCATAACCAACCTAGCTTTGAACCTCAATGGAGTGCCCTCAATGCCCTCCTTCTTCGTGTATACCCACTTGCAACTAATCGCCTTACGTCCCTTTGGAAGCTTAACAAGCTCCCATGTATCGTTCTTATGAAGAAACTCCATCTCCTCCTGCATAGCTATCTGTCACGAATCAGGCTCCGAACTCTGTTCGGTCTCTCTGAAAGTAGTAGGTATCATCTCATCGATACTCTTTACCGAAAGTGCATACGTAACTGTGTCGGCATACCGTGCTGGCACCCATATATCTCTCTTCTGTCTCCGAACTGCAATAGAATCCTGAACCTGAGCCGTCGCTCCATGATCCTGCACATCAGTACCCGTATCCTCAGTGTCATCGTCGTGCTCGTCTGGCGTCACCTCAGTCAGCACTCTAATGGATACTGCACCATCTGAACACTATGGAGCTGCATCGATCTCCACCACCTGTGATATCTCCTCTGTTGGGTCGCTCTCCACCTAATGAGAGCTGGAAAGCTTCAATATAGAAGCCTCATCGAATGTGACGTCCCTACTCGGCACAATCTTCCTATCAACTGGATCTCATAGCTTGTATCCCTTGACACCACGCTTGATTCTATAAATATGACCTTCCTAGCTTGAGGTTCCAATTTATCTGTTCTAACATGATAATATGCAGGACAACCAAATACCTTGAGTTGGTCATAGTCATGTGCTGTCTCTTCCGACGACATCTCCATAGGGGTCTTCCCCTCAATCGCAGATGAAGGCAGCCTATTAATGAGGTGGCTCGCATATGTAAGTGCCTTAGTCCAAAAATCTTCGTATGAAGGTGTTAGCTGTGCTAGCTATTTCTCCTAAAGGATATCCTCGTGAGAATAAGCAGGGTTCCAAGGCTGACACTTGTCGATTGTAACCAACAGTGTGTACGCCCTTATAAGTCAGAACCCCAACAGCTACCCCATCCTGCTCTCTTACCAAGTCCCAATTCATGTGGCGGGGAACAGAAGCACATTGGTAGTAAGAAATGGGAAACATCCTGTGCATATCTGGGAGGAAGAAGCGACGATCTCCGATTTGCCTTAGCCATTTGTAATGGCCGCCATGCACAGTCTCTTTCGGGATGGTGACACGATTCCCAAATAAAAAAGCTGGCTTAGTGAGCTTCTTGCGGGATTCGGTTTCAAATTTAGCGTCTGTAACTAAAACCCTAAGTACAGCTGGGCTTGGATTCGAGATCAGGGTGACACGATCCTTGTCGGAATCCTGGAATATTAGGAGTTCTTGACGCAGATTGAACTGCATGTTTATATCCACGCCGCCCTCACGCCCAAAGTGGTGACGAAGATTAAGAGGTTCACGGGAGTAAGGCACTGCAAAAGAGAAAAGTACTCAATTAGTACTTAATTAGTTAACAAGGAAAACAAATGAGGGGAACCTTAGTCAAAATCCCTAGAGAGACAAACTCTCAAACACACAGTTCAAACCTGGCGTTCAAATTTTATCAACGCAGAGGTCGAACTCTGCGTCAAGATCTCAAACGCACAGTTCAGACCTGGCGTTCAAATTTTATCAACGCAGAGGTCGAACTCTGTGTCAAGCTCTCAAACACACAGTTCAAACCTGGCGTTCAAATTTTATCAACGTAGAGGTCGAACTCTGCGTCAAGCTCTCAAACATACAGTTCAGACCTGGCGTTCAAATTTTATCAACGCAGAGGTCGAACTCTGCGTCAAGCTCTCAAACGTACAGTTCAAACCTGGCGTTCAAATTTTATCAACGCAGAGGTCGAACTCTGCGTTAAGTTTTAAACACACTGTTCAGACCTGGCGTTAGAATTTTATCAACGCAGAAGTCGAATTCTGCGTTAAGTTTCTGAACGCACAGTCCAGATCATGCGTTAAAAACTTATTAACGCAAAGGTCAGACTTTGCATTAGTCATTCAAACACAAAGTCCAAGTCATGCATTACAAAATCTAAACGCAGAAATTGGAACTCGACGTTTCGAATTCGAAACGCAGAGTCCCAACTTTGCCTTACAAGATCGAAACGAGTCATCTTCCTCGTTCACAAGAACCCATCTAGGGTTTTCAAAGAACTCGCCAAAGCAAGTTTGACGGCCATAAAAGTCAGTACTTACCACCGACGAGAGAAGCCTGTGGCGGCGGCGCTGTGGCAGTGGTCGACCTTTGATGAGAAACAGTTCTCTTTTTCGGACCCATGGAGGATGAAGATCGAAAAAGATGAACAGAGTTCACTGGAGTTAAGAACGAAGAGTCTTCGTTAAAAATCTTTTGAAAAAGAAGAGGCAAAAAGTCGAATGACTTTTGATTTGACCACAGCGGTCTATTTATAGACAGGCATGAGCTGTCAAATCGGGGCGAGATTCTAGGCCCAGAATCCCGCCAAACGCGGCCTGTGCGTCTGCGTTGCTTGAACTTCTGAACGTAGAGTTCAACTCTGCGTTTTAATGTTTTAGCACAAAGAATCTACCGGTGCGTCTGCGTTGATTGAGCTCCTGAACGCGGAATTCAACTCTGCGTTTCAATTCTATGGCACAGAAAATCTACCTGTGCGCTTTAACTCAACCAAGCGAATTCCTCGATGTTCACAGCCAAGACGTAGGTTCAAATAAATAGAAAGAGACTGATGTCAGCTATCAAGGTGACCAAAGTCGAGAAGAAACAGACGACTCCACTGTGGAGTCTATCGGATGGGTACAGGTAGATTATAATCAGTAACACGAAAGTTGACTTAGCTCAGCGCACAAATCTTCTAAGTGGCTAAATATTCCCACTAAGATTAATAAAACTAAGCGCCGCGCATAATTCATTCTTTTAAATGGCTTAACATCCCAACCAAAGGTGATAAAGACATAATTCGGCGCGCACCTCAGTGGCTAAACATTCCCACCAAGATCAATAAAACTGAAAGGCTGCCTTTCAAGTGTTCATCAATTCCTACAAGAATTTTCGAGAGAAAAGAATACATTCTCATCACAGATTGAGGGGAGTATCTTAAGGATCCAGATAAAACCCTGTAGGCTGTCTAAAAATCACAATAGATAGCTGATCCCCACGAGATTACAAGGCAATGGTTCCTTCAAATCGAGAAGCAGAATTCATCCTTACAATCGAAACAGAAGAGATTTCTAAATCATTGCATCCGCATCATTATAATCGCTACAAACACGACCTCATGTTTAAGATGATTGATCTTGATGGTTGCGACAACAACATGACCAATATTATATTAGCAACTATTAGAGATGCTGATGAGCAGTGTAATGATTTCGAAAATAAAAGGTTGGACTTAGTTGGTGAGTTGCTTGGTAGAGAGCTGTGGGCAAATATTCGTCTAAAAGTCACTATGGATGATTGATCCCCGTCAAGTTCCAACAATAAAAGCTACAATCAGATAGCTTTCATTCCAACAAACGAAGGTTGCGAATGGAGGGCTTTTCACACAGATCGAGAAGGGTTACAATTCAACGACACTTCCGACAGCTGATGAAAACTCTATTCAGTGGTCTTCACAATCAACAGTGAGAGTTACAATTTGACGACTTTCACCTCATAACAGCTAAAGCTAGGATTACAGAACGACGGTCCTTGCAACGCCCCGTAAAAGAGGTTACAGATCAACTAACCCCTCTTGAAACGCGGAAGTCATTCCCGCGTCACAATTTCGGAAATGCAGGCGATCCTAGGGCTGTCCATCCGGGCCGGCCCGGCCCGGCCCGGCCCGGGCAAAACCCAAGCCCGGACCCGGGCCCGGGCCTGAGCGGGCCGGACACCGGGCCGGCCCGGTTTGATTTTTTTATTTTTTTTTATTTTTTTTATTTTTTTAAAATTTTAACAAAACCATAAATCATAAAATATTATAAAAAATGTCATAAATTTAATTAATAACTTGAAATGAAATGACATAAATTACAAGTACAAAAAATGATAAAAATAACTTCTTTATTAATAATCGGTAAATCCTTTACAAGTATAAATTTATTTCGAAATTCGTCGCATCACAATAGATGAGTACATCCCAACTAGGTTGGCACCTACTCACCCATATCACTATCATTTGCAACTTTTTTCGAAATAATTTAATTCAAATTTAAAGCTAAGAAATAAAAATTACAATTTTATGAATATTATCTAATCATTATATCTATCTGCTAGTCCCAACTCTTCAAATTTATCTTCAATCATAGCAATCCGTTCGATGCCTTGTGTTCGCTTCTCGTATCTCCACCAATCCTGTAAGCACATCACCGCTTGTACAGTATACGAATCTAAGCATGTCCTGTGGTCGTTGATCAAACGTCCTGCTGTGCTGAAAGCGGATTCCGAGGCTACAGTCGAAACCTGCACTGATAATAAGTCACGAACCATGGTGGAAAGTATAGGATATGAAACTGATCCATATACTTTCCACCATTGCAAAATATCTAAAGCATTTCCTTGACATTTAACTAAGGAAGCAGATAAATATTCATCTATTTCAGAAACCTCTAATCCTGATGAAGTTCCAGATCCACCAGTTAGTTCAGCTACCATTGCATACCTATCAAAACTTACACTTTTACCTCGACCTGTGCTCGAAGCTGAAGGTGCCGAAGCTATAGACTGTTGTGTAGCTACACCATATCTAGCTGCATACTCATCATATAAGGTTTGAAAATAATTTCTAATAGCTAAATAATGAGTAGTAGCAGTAAGGGTGGATCCATCATCTAAGTCTATAATCTGTCCACCATACAATGATTGTAACAAACTTCGAAGGCCAATATCCTTCAAGCATGGATCAATAAGAACACCAATACCAAAAATATGAGGAATAGGCCTAAAATATTTATTAAATTTACTCTCCATTTGAAAAATTATATTTCCAAAAATATCATCCATACGATATTTTGCAAAATTTTTTTGAATATTTAAAATTTGTAAAGCAGCTAAAGTAATAGTTGGATAATAACAACCAGATAATAACATAGTAGCATTATAAAAAACTTGTAACATCTCATTTAATTTACATATAACTGTCCATTCATCTTCAGTTATTCCATAAGCACTACCAGAGCTAGAACTAGAAGCATAAAAATTTATAAAATCATTTATAATTTCTTTATATTCTATTGCTACAGATAACATTGCATAGGTGGAATTCCACCTATGGTCAACATCTTTTGGAATTAGTCTAGGCTTATAATTTTTTCTTTTACAACATTGTTTTCATCTTTTAATTCTCATTTCAGAAGCATTATGCATATTAGCAACTGCTCTAGCTTTTTCTATCATGGGTTTAATTTCAGAAAATGCACTTTGAACAATTAAATTTAAAATATGACAGATACATCTAACATGAAAAAGCTCACCATGACATGGCAATGACAAAGTTATTTTTAGAAAATCAACAGCTACATTATTATTACTTGCATTATCTAGTGAAAGAGTAAATATTCTTTGATCAATTTCTAGTTTCATAAGTTCTTCAACAATTAAATTTGAAACATTAATACCAGTGTGTGACTCTTCAATTGCAATAAAAGAAACAACTCTTTTAAACATTTTCTAACTTTCATCAATCCAGTGTGCTGTTATACATAAATAACCAGTTTGCACTCTAGATGACCAAATATCAGAAGTTAAAGAAAATTTGCAGTTTAAATTTTTAAAATAAGAAATTATTTTTCCCTGTTCCTCAACATAATATTTTAAAATATCATGTTGACAGGTTTGACGAGAAAATTTTGTAAATGCAGGATAAAAACCATCTCTAAACAAATCTTCAAATTCATCATCTTCTACTAATTTAAAAGGAAGGTTTTTAAGAACAATAAACCTGATTACGCATTTTCGGGCTCGGGCAGCGTCATAATTCCAACTGCCGAGGGTACCTGAAGAGGATGATTGGGAAAGCATAGACTGCCGGATATCACCTTGTAGATTTTGGCCTTTGTTGTGTTTTTCAATATGCCGTTTGAGATGGTTGGTGCCGCTCTTATGATGAGCTTTGAATATCTGGCCGCACAACGCACATTTCGCATTCTGAGAGATGATCCTACCGTGTTCATCCTTGGTGACGTCTATCTTCTCAAAAAAATTCCATACATCAGACCTCGGCCTTTTTGGAGATCTTGGTGCCGTAGATTCGTCGCCACCAGATTCAGGATTAACACCAGTAGGATGAGGAGTTGTTGTAGGAGGACTCATCTCTGGATCGGTAGGAGATGCATGTTGCTCTTCATAATCAGACCCAGAAGCCATTTGTTGGAAGTATTAGAAAATACAAAAGATTATAGGATAGTATATTAGTATGAGATAGTATAAGATTGTATAAGAGAGTAGTAGAGAGAGAAATATATGAGTTTTGTTGTGAGGAAATGAATTGAAACCCCCCTCTATTTATAGAAACAGCCCCCTAGGTAAATGACCAAAAAACCCTCGAAAAATAGCCGTTTTTTGACCGTTTTAAGGGGCAAAACGGTCAAAAGGTCAACCCGGCCCGGCCCGGCCCGGCCCGGCCATTCGAAGCCCCAGTGCCCAATTTGGGCACTGTTCCGGGCCCGGGCCGGGCCCGGACAGGGCTCGTCAACGGCGACCCGGGCCCGGGCCTGGACCCGGGTTTTGCCCGGGTTTCCGGGCCCGGGCACGACCGGCCCGGGCCCGGGCTCCGGGCTTTTTGGACACCCCTAGGCGATCCCCGCGTTTCCAAGCTACAACAAATCAAACGCGAGCGACCCTCGCGTTCATTGGTGTTCAGCCAACACCCAACCTCGCGTCTCAATTCTAAGACGCGATGTTAGGGTCCTGAACGCCAAGGTGGGCGTTTGACTCATTCAAATATCAGTTGAACGGTTTCAGAACCATTTTCCCCACGATCTGAGGAAATCACGCCCACTTAGGAGCGGATTCAGAGGGCAGTTACAACCTCTTATCCACCTATAAAATCTCAACAAACTCAACTGAGTTAAGGGCTGACTTTTTGAAAAATAGAAGAGTTAGCTAAGGGCTTCTTCAGCATAAAAACCGCACAGGTTTGGGGGGGGGGCGATTCGGATCTCAACCGCACAGAGAGGCAAGAGAGACGAAATCCTTGGAGATAGGATTTTTGAATCAAATTCAGAAGATCAAATCTAAGAAGATTCTTCAACAACAGAATATCTGCTTGATCATTAACCGAATTTTCGGTTCTAACAACTCTATCCACAGAGTTCTAACTCGTTCAGAGTTCTTAAACTCGTTAAAGAGTTACATATAAAACTTTCCACAGAAGTTCATCGTTCCCACGAGATAAGAGACGGTCAGATCGTCAACGGAGAGCAAATTCGACGCGAACAATCGAAGAAGGCACTCCATCGCTACCTTGAAGAACCCAGTTTTAAACAAATGAGAAAACCAAATTCGTTTTCTTCTCTTTTGTATTCAAGTTGTAATCGGGATTAAAAAAATTCAATTCAATTTTCTTTTGTTCTTTTCGTTGCAATTTTCCTACCTACAAACCCGATGAATACACCTCATTGCAGATCGAGCGGAGTATCTCAAGAATCCAGATAAGATCGTCATCATCGTCGCTCCTGTTTGGGTCATCCGTAATGATTTAGGCTTTAGCTTGTTTGACTAAGTTCATTGTCATCAAGATTCAAAAGCTATCTTGTTAGGTTCGAGGAAACAGAATTTCAGCATTCTAACAACCAAGTTCGCAACGTCTTCAAATCAGACGGAGTGAATGACCAACCAATTAAATTTTGGGATCCAAAGTATTCCGAAAATTTGTTCCAGTCAACCGCGAACTTTCGAAAACTTTGGAGGGGGTTCTGTAGGCTGTCTAAAAATCACGATGGATAGCTGATCCCCATGGATTAAAAAAAGATTACAAGGTGATGATTACTTCAAATCAAGAAGTAGAATTCGTCCTTGCAATCGAAACATAAACAATTTCCAAATCACTGCATCCGCGGCCCTACAATCACTGCAAATACAGCCTCATGTTTGAGATGATTGATCTTGGTGGCTGTGACAACAACATGACTAATATTATATTAGCAACTATTAGAGGTGCTGATGGGCAGTGTAATAATTTCAGAAATAAAAGGTTGGACTTAGTTGGTGAGTTGCTTGGTAGAGAGCTGTGGGCAAATAGTCACTAATTCTCATCAAATTCCAACAATGGAAGCTACAATCAAATAGCTTTCATGCCGACAAATGAAGGTTGCAAATGGAGGACTTTTCACATAGATCGAGAAGAGTTACAATTTAACGACGCTTCCGACAGCTGATAAAAACTCTATTCAGTGGCCTTCATAATTAATTATGAGAGTTACAATCTGACGACTTTCACACCTCATAACAAGCAAAGATCAATGAGCAATAGCCTTTGCAATGTTATAATGAGCGAGGTTACAAGTCAACAACCTCTCTTAAACGCAGAATCCACTTCTGCGTTTCTCAAATTCAAAACACACACAGCCTGTGCGTTCTCCAGCAAACATCTAACTCTGTAACGCAGAGTTAAAGCAAAAAACGCACACATAACGTGCGTTCTTCAACAGACACTCAACCTAGCGTCTCAAACTCTTGACGCAGAGTTGAATTTCAGTGCACAAGCGACCTGTGCGTCTCTAATTCCAGAACGCATGCGGCCTGTGCGTTTCAAACCTCTGACAGAGATTTAACTCTGCGTCTCAAGCCTTAGGCACAGTTAAGGCCCAGAACGCCAAGTTAGGCGTTTGACTTGTTCAAATACAAGCCGAACGGCCTCAAAACCGTTATCCCACGTTCTGAGGGATTTTCGTCCACTTAGGAGCGGATTTAGGGGTTGGTTACACCCCTAATCCCCCTATAAATAACCGACTTACTCAACTGAGTAAGAGGTTAACGAGTGCTGGTATCAAAACCGCATAAGGTTAACAAATCTCGGCAGTTAAATCGCACGGAGGAGGGGATTTTTCTGAAGATCAAGGAACTGATCGGCAGTCAGTTAATCAAATCTCAAAGAATCCCTTCACCAACAGCAGATCTACTTGGCTATCAACCAAACTTTCGGTTCTAACAACTCTGTTACAGAGTTTCAACTCGCTCTGAGTTCTGAAACTCGTTAAGAGTTCGTAATTAAACTTGCAACGCAAGTTAATTACATTAAGCAGTTATTCGGTTCTCAACAACTCTTTTCAGAGTTTTCAACTCGTTCTGAGTTTCTTACACTCGTTAAGAGTTCTAAATCGAATTCATCACATAAGTCAATCGTTCTCGTGAGATAGTACGGTCGGATCGTCAACGGAGAACAAATTCGACGTAAGCATTCGAAGGAGGCACTCCATCGCTACCAAGAAGGACCCAGTTTTAAATAAAGGGGAGAATCAAATTCATTCTCCTCTCTTTTGTAATCGGAATCCAAATTATAATCGATTTTGAGAGAATACAAGTCAAATTTTCTTTCATTTCTTTTACATCGAATTTTCCACCAACAGAGATAAACCGAAAAGTTCAAACGCTCAATACCGTTTCGATGTCATGGCTCAGTTGGCCAATATTCCAGTAAGGATCATGCTGTATGAGTTGCTATGCCTTTTAAAAGATACTATGGAGGCTTTGCAAGAAGATTTGGCCGATTCTGAAGTATTTCTCACTCGGATTAAGCCAGCCCTTAAAGAGCCGGAATCATCAGTTCAACACTGTAATCTGGCAGCCACAAAATTTTCTTGCATTGCTTTTACCAAAGAGGATATGTAAGTGAAGAATTTGAAGCATGATAGGCCTTTATATTTTACCAGATATATTGGCTCAAGCGTTGTTAACCGGATCCAAATTGATCCGGGTTCCGCTGTTAGCATCATGCCACTTCGGTTGATGTACCACCTTGGGATTCCCGCCAACAAGCTAGCATCTATAGGAACCGTTATTTACGGGTTTAATACCAGTGGGTCTAGGCCATTAGAAAAAATCTGGGTGAAGTGTCAGCTCGGAGACTTGAAGTCAGAAGTCACTTGTTATGTGATCGATGCGGTGACTTCTTATAACTTACTGTTAGGTCGTCCATGGATCCAAGTAATCTTATAGTTCCCTCTACCCTCCATCAGTATCTGAAATATGTTGACACTAACAACGAGGTCAAGACGATGGTCACGAATAAGCAACCATTTAAGGGGTTAGAAAATTATTTTACTGATTCCCTTCTTTACGGTGCCGAATCCGATACTGAACCATTGGCCCATGGTACAAACAGCGAAGAAGAAGCTGATACCGAAGCTGGGCTTGATTATAGTGAAGGTCTTGTACTAAATAACATTGAACCTCTTGTAATCAACCTTGACGGTGGTGAATCATCGGATGAAAGTTGTAACTGGCAGCTTGCCGATGAAATAATAAATGATGATTTAGAGTACTCGCGTTGTCTTGATAATATAATGCAAAAATTATATGACATCTCTGATCTACACATGCCACTTCGTTCGTCTTGTATGATAACAAAGTACATCCAAGATTCATCCGGAACGACTGTAATTTTATCTACGAAGATAGAGTGTGAAAAAGAAATAATCTTTGAAAAAGGAGAATTATCCCCAACCCTCGATCTCTTCTTGGATACTAATTCAGATGAGGAAGAGTCCGGACGACATTTCTCCAGATATTGTTCACAAGCAAGTGACTACATGACGAGACAAGGGTATGACCTCGCGCTCGGTGAAGGTCTTCATTTTGGTCAAGGTGTTAGGGTTCCACCCCATCCTACCTATGTACCGAAAGGAAAACCTGATAATCACTATAGCTATAGGAGAGGTCTGGGTTATGTTTCGTTATCTGATGACGAATGTTGCTGGAAAATCATCAATCAACTAACAAATAAAAATGGATATTCGTCCGATTCTCCAAGTTGGGATTCTAACAATAGCATCGGAGAAATGCTCAAAGGTTTAATGTCGTACATGACCACAGTCGATTCTTCTACTACTGAAGAAGATGATCAACTGCCTACTTGGGAAGACCCCTGGATACATTATATGAATATTCAATATGGCGACCGATTCGAACAAAGAGAACCTCCTACTAAAGATAGAGTAGTCCAGATTAATATGGGTGACGAAATCAATCTGAAACCTATATTTATTGGCGATGATCTTCCGTCGGATGAGAAAGAGGAACTAATCGCCCTCATTAGAGAGTATTATTGGACCCTTGAGGGGGGGTGATTAGGGTCTTAAGGCTATAATAGTGCAATAAAAATTAAGACAAGCAACAAACCATAAAATGAACAACTATAGAAAAAGAGATAGAGTTAGAAATCGTTATCCAAGTGACGCGCGATGTGTTAACGAGGTTCGGTCCGCTGACCTACGTCTCCGCTCCCCACTCTCGAGGAGAATCCACTACACAACCCAGTTTGGAAGCCGGAACTTCTTCTATACAACGATCTTCATAAGATCTCATAACTACACAGTTGATCACCATAAGATATCACCCCCACACAGTTGATCTCTACAGGATCAAGCTCTCAACAGTAGTAATGGTGTAAAAATTCTCTCTTTACAATATCCCTATGGCAAAGAGAAAGATTATACTGAAGCTGGGAAGTGAAACTGAAAACAGAGGAAAACCAGGTTTTGAAAGTTTGCTCTCAGGAAAAACAAATCTGTGATATTTTAAAATGTTTGGGACACATGAAGAAGGAGTACAGGGGGTTTAAATAGGATAAAACACAGCAGCTTAAACTCAGATTCAAATCCCCAAAAACCTAGAAAAATCGGCGCCTGAGATTTGTACCAAAAAGGCCGTTTAAGTAAGCGGCGGTCGACCGTGAAAATCTCACGGTCGACCGCGAGCCACTTTCGAAGCTCAGAATTTTCTAAAGACTTTTGCGGTCGACCGTGATGGTCGACCGTAAGAAAATTCGAGCTGACGATCGACCGTGGCGGTCGATCGCGAAAGTTTTTACTGCCCACTCAGAAAAGAACACAGGCGCGGTCGACCGTGACGATCGACCGCGAACTGATACATACGACACTGTTTATAAAACCTGTTTTTGACTCTTTAAAAATTTGTAAAAATATTTAACTGACTTTCAAAATTGTGTAACTTTATAAATTGCTTTTGACATTAAAAACAAACTGATTAAAAAAAATTTACGAAAAGGTTCTCATATTTGTAAAAAATGATATTTTATCAAAACGCTCAAAAATATAAGTATGAAAATGTGTGTGTGATATCCTAATAGCTTCAAGTAAAATCTAAAACTACTTGCCTACATTCTAGCACTAGAGAGAGAAAAAAACTAGCTAATATCCTCACATAGAATTACAATTCTTTGAATCTTGATATAGCTTGAGTTGATGAAGCTTCTCATTACATTTGTTGTTCTTGAATTAACATTGCTTCATCACTATGTCTCCTCCTCCTTTGTTCTCATAAGACTTCTGCAGAGATAAAAGTAGTATAACTGCCTGATCCTCTTCTTCCACTGTCACCTCAATGTCCGATAAGATCCTATCGAACTTGTTGCTGTATTTCCGGATTGATGAACCCTCCTCTATCTTACAAGTATACCATTTGGATTTTAAATAGATCCGGTTCGTTAGACTCTTTATCATGAAGGTG
The DNA here is from genome assembly GCA_022839385.1 of Asparagus kiusianus. Lineage (NCBI taxonomy): Eukaryota > Viridiplantae > Streptophyta > Magnoliopsida > Asparagales > Asparagaceae > Asparagus > Asparagus kiusianus. The sequence goes on along the minus strand of BQKN01000111.1, from coordinate 874,461 downwards.
CTTTCTAACTTCAACCACACGCCTACAGCCGTTGCCTCTCCATCTACCAAGAAAGCTACATCCCTTTCAAGGCAAAGGATAATCGACGCCCGTGCTTCCAGATCCAGCTCCTCCTAATTATCATCAGACATATCTTTGTGCTTCTTCTCTTTTCCCGTCAAAGCCTTGTGCAATTTCTGCAAAATCAGTGAATTTTTCATCTGCATCCTCTAATAGAAAAAATTATTCTTCCCATTGAATTTCTTGATCTCATACTTTCCCACTTTAACTGTTTTACTTGTAGACGTCATTTTCTGCTTGTTTTAGTAAATATGTTTCTCTCAGGAATTTTAATAAATACCTTGTGTTTTACCACACAATAACCAAGCACCACCTCAAATCGAAAGTTCCACCACCACCAATCTGATCGAGGGCTCTGATACCAATTATTGGGCGTAGAGACACGCCCTCACGCCGCGGAAGCGATATCACCTGAGAGATAGCACTGGTTTTTGTAGTCACAAAAGCACAAGTCAACATCTATATTCTTGTTTCTCAAAGGAAATATGAATAGAAAGTGAAAAATCTTAACAAAGTGAGATATACATTCTTCCTCTCAGTAGTTCTATGACTGAATGTCGAGGGAATCAACAAGTAATGGCAAACTCTTGTTCCAGCTCAACCTCTCATCAGTTCTAGGACTGATTTGTCGAGGGAACCTACAAGCAATACCAAACTCACAGTAAAAGACAAGACAACAGATTTACGTGGTTCGGCAAACTTGCCTACGTCCACGGGAGGGGGGTTTCACTATGAGGAGAATACCAAACTATTACAAGTTATCTCTTCCTCTCTCTTTCTTTCCCCCTCAAATTCAGATTTTCCCCCACACTTTTGATCTTCTCACTACCTCATGTGACTGTAATATGTTATTCTAATAATGATATTGTATGGTATGTAGTGTATATGCAGTGTAATATACAGGGGTTGCTTGGAGGAAATGCAAAATACTCGAGGCATAGGAGATGTGCTAACATTTCTTGTTCGATGCAAATATCAGATTCAAGTGAAAAAAATAGAAATGCTCGAGGACGTGTTTTTTTATTATCAGATTGATGCTTCTGCTCTTAAGTGCTTATTCATATTTAGTTTGATATATCATATTCTAATATTACCCTGTTATTTCTGTCTAGCTTGTGATGTAGAATCTATTGGTTCAGTATTCTGGCGATTAATATAGCATCGATTAACAAATTCTTTGACAATTTTGTCTAGACTGAATTATCTATGTTGTACAAGGATGTTCAAGTGAAAAAAATATCTTGAACTGTGATGTGGGTTGATATATTATGTTCATGTCATTTTTGTTTTGAAATTTTGATGGGGAATAGTTAGAATTTGGTTGTTGAAATGAATACTACATTTTATTATGTGAATGTCTCTTTGGTGGTAACCTCACCATGGTGAGCACAACTACTGTTTCTTATTGTGCACTTTCCATCCAAACTACTGAAATTGAGAAGTGATATTTCCTCTTTTTGGTTTCTTTTTTTTTTGGTGTGAAACAAACCATGGATATTTGAGGACATCTATTTCCAGCCCTCTTTTGTGATGAACCAAACAAAATTCAAGAAACCTTTAATAAAACATGGAAATCAATGTCCATGCTTGGAAATAGATTTCCTATATTTAGGGAAACCAACCAAACAGCCCCTTATAGGAGAAGAGTGATGGGTGTGCTTAGATGGATCCAGCTGGAGGAAAGGGAGCAGAACAAATCTTCTCCCCACGAACCCACACAAGGCTAGGGCATGGGCTATTATTGTCCTGTGTACAAGACTATGGGCAAGAGTATTGTCCTGTGTACAAGACTATGGGCAAGAGCTCTTGTACAACCCACGTTCACAGCACTGCATATAGATTATTATTAAACTTTAATCAATGATTAAACTCAGCAACAATCAACCCTGTATAATATAAATCTCGTCGAAAATGGTGCGGAAGTTAAGGGCCTGTTTGTTTCGCAAAAAAAGACCGAAAGTGGGGGAAAGTTGGGGAAAAGAAGGTGAATTTTGATATTTTTCTCCACTTTTAGAGGTTTGGTTCGTCAAAGCTATAACCGAAAGTAGGGGAGAAAATGAGTTGTCACCATATTATTGGTTGATGTGAATAATTTTTGATGTTTTCCTTCACTTTCCTTGTTTAGGTTCTTTTCTTGTGTTTGGTTCATTCTTAAAAGTGGGGGAAAATAGATGAGATAAAATGAGTTGTCATTATATTATTGGATGATATGACACATACTTATGAAAATCAATTTCCTTGTTTTTTGGTGAATAGTGATGGAAGAAAATTTTAATGAGATGTGATGAGTTGTCACCATATTATTGGATGATGTGAGTAATTTTTAAAGATGATAGAAAATGAAAAAAATGAGGGAAAGTGAGTTAGATGAGTTGATTGATGTCTCATTTTTTGTGTTTTGTTTATTTTTAAAAGTACGAAATGAGATGTGATGGGATGAGTTGTCACAATATTATTGGAGGAAAATGGAGAAAGTGAAGGAAAGTGGGTTTTGGGAGAGCTTTGCTACAGGGACCCAAAATATGGGACCAGTAAGTGGGATAAGTGAGGTGCCCCCCTCCTATTGGATAATGAGTTGGCCATCATTAATAATGACCAACTCATTATCCAATAGGAGGGGGACACCTCACTTATCCCACTTACTGGTCCTATATTTTGGGTCCCTGACGAATTTTTCTTTTGGAAAGTGAGGGAAAGTAAAAAAGTGAAGGAAAGTGGGTTTTGGATTCCGGGGAAAACGAAACAAACACCCCCTAAACCTCAGTTTTCCAAGTCATTTTCTCTGTGCAGTAACAATCTCCTGCATGGTCACACATTCTCTCTATTCTCCCAAAAAAAAAAAAAAAACCATGATCCTAATAGTTACAGAGAAACATGAAAACTTTAAGCTTTGGTCATTTATTCCTTTGGATCAGATCACAAACCCAACCCTGTGCCAAATTCCCCTACCCCGTTGCTTTGAAACGGGGCCATCTATTTCTCAGCATGCAGCTTCTTCCGCTGCGGCGTCCTCCGCAGCTTTTTCGGTCGTCGCTTCCTCCTCGACGATCTCCGACGAATCCAGTTGCTCCTCTTTCTTTGCTGCTTCAACGTGAATTTTAAGCGAGTCCAGCCTCTGCAGTCTCATCTGTTTGTAGAACATTGCGATGAACTCCTCAGCCTTCATATCAATGGCGTTTGCCTCTCCGTTACCGATGTCCTCCTCTCCATTGTCGTCACTCTTGTCGAGCGATTGAAGGTCCTCTGCTGACGCATAGCGACTCATTGCGTCAGATGAGCATGGCGATGGCGGAGGCATATGCACGTCATAATATGCGTCGAGAGACATGGATGGTGGAGGAGGAGGTGGAGGGCAAGCATAGTCGAGCTGATGATGGAGAGGACGCACGCCACCAACCAGCGTTTTGATGGTGCCGGCGTCGACGATGATGTTGCTGCCGATGGCGGATTTCTTCGAGGAGGTGCCGCGGAAAGCGAGCACTGCTGACCGGAATAGGGTCGTGGGCCAGCCACGCTTCTTGGTGGCGACCGTCCGGGAGGCGGCGGGGGGGCCATTTGCTTCTTTCTCCATTGGAATGCGGAGAAGGATTTTGTGTTTGGCCCTTGAGGTGGAGATTGTTTCTGATTCTTGTCGTCCCACGAGAGGCTTAGGAGGATGTGGAGGATGATTTATAGTGTGCGTTTGGGGTTTGAAATGGTTGGATGCACGGATTTAGTGTGGATATGTATACATGGTAAAAGGTTGTTTCGTCTGTCGAAAAGACGATAAGGCCCTTCTGATTTGGTTGGTTTGATGGTCGCCATCGATTTGTTGGGGTTGTTTCTGGCAGGAAACTTGTTTGGCTGGTGTTGATTGTGCAGAAATAGGTTGAAGGAGAGTATGATCCTTTAAGACTTTTAAGGCCATGCAAGATTCTAGGAGTAATTTGTTGAATGGATCTCTGCGCGTGGATCTGGATGTATATATGTGTGTTTATATGTGCGCTCATAGTTTGTGTTTGTATGTGTGCATGTTTGTGTATCAGTTTTCTTCTACTTTTTCATATATATGCATTTGTCATTTGATTATTTTAGCAGTTCCATTTAACTATTGGATTTTGGTATTACGATACGATAAAATCGATAATACATGAATTTGACATAATTACATATATAATTAACAATGTCTCTTTGTCTCCTGGAACTGAAAATGCCTCTGAATTATTTTTGTAGGGCGGATATACAGATATCGATCTGGGGCGCTACGAGCTCTCAACCTGAATCTGAAACATGTGGCCTATGATGAACAAACTCTGTTGTAGACCACTTGACCAGGGTTTGAATCAAACACTTACAGATCCATTATTGTTTGGCTATACTTCTCAGAGCACAGGGTGAGAACTACAACAAAAAGGAAACACAGTAGCAATCCCGGAAATTGAGCAGTTTTTCTTGTGCCTCTGGTTCCACGTACATTTTCACCTGTAGTTTGTATTTCTGGTTTTCGATCGTAACCTTTTTTATCGACAGATTTCGTTATTTGGTTGTTAATTTGCATGCATAATGCATGTAAAGGCTATCTTGCACTTATCTAGGAATATTGTTGGAAGATTGCGACACGATTATACATTCTGAATTACACCTGCATTTATATTTCTTTCTTTATTTCTTTCTTTTTTCCGAGTATTTGTAACTAGATTGTTCAGGAGTGCAAGCATGAGGCTGTACTTTGTAGTGTAAAAGACTCCATTTTGTGATGGAATTTGAAGAACACAACCTTCTACACAAAGGAAACTTTT
>BQKN01000111.1:835365-864623 GCA_022839385.1 Asparagus kiusianus | reverse complement strand
TTGGGGTTTAACAACTCCTAAACAGTCGGGGTTGGCAACCCCGACTAATTAGGAAATGGGCTTAGGCTTACGTGGCATAAAACGGGTCGATTTTGGTAATTAAAAAAAATCCGGTCGATTTTGGTAATAAAATCACGATTTGGGTCTACAGTGAAAAATTGTTCTTTATATGATATCAAAACTTTAGGATTCTTTTACGTAACCAAACACCTAAAATTAGAGAAATAGGATCGTAGATGTAGCTAGATTTGCATGTGTTATTTACACAAGCAACATCTTGGCCAAACTAGCAAAAACAAAAACAGCTTGGCAAACCCCCACCCTCAAGAAACCGCGTGTAGAAAGATATCACCCCCTCTGAACCTTTTAAAATCAAACAAAAAACAAGCACTACCCTCATAATTCTCATTCTAACATTTTATCATTCATCAGTATCTCTTCTATCTCATCACCTTCTAAGCTAAGTTTCAAACTTCGATGGCGAGGAGGCGCGGAAATCAAAGTCCGGCCTGGCTTCGTCTCCTTCGCCTCGCTCTCAATAATCTCAAGTCTCTCTTCACCGACGACCACAATAACGACCACTACGTGCTGCATTACTACAATGAGCACGAACTTAGCTTCGACGAAACCCCAAACTTTCGATCCAAGAAGAAGTATCGCCGACCAACCTTTCCATGCATTGATCCTCCTGTTGTCGATTTCGATGACGAAGAAGATGATGACGCAGGTGGTGACTTCAGTCAGTTGAAAGAGGAAAGCAAGAGCAACGACGAAGGCGAAGGAGAGAAGGGGATTGATGTTAAGGCTGAGGAGTTTATATCGAGGTTCTATGATGATATGAAGCTTCAGAGAGAGCTCTCTTGCTTGCGTTACAACGAGATGCTCTATAGAGGAATGAGTTGATTCGGGAAATACAGGGAATTAAGAGAGAATAATTAGTATAAATTCGTAGTTTTTTCTTTCTCTTATTTCTTTATTCTTTATTATTTTTTATGTGTTTATTATTAATTTCTATAGCATTGTTTGTAGATGTTGAACTATTGATAAGTGCAACATTATTATTTTAAGTACTCTAGCAGTACACAATGGACTTGGCAATCATTTTTATTTCATAGATAAATAGAAATTATGTCGTCGTGTCTATTTTTAGACATCGCACAGACTTTGAAAATTTCAAACAAAATTCCAATATATTCTAAAAACTCAGATTATTGAGCAAAGGTGGGCTACCGCAACATAATTGTTGCTTTCATCTTCTCATTAACACTTTGGACTATGGATTTCGCAAAATTTAAATTTTGTCAAATTTTGTGCTTCGTAATCGTATTTAAGAAGAGTTTTGCTATAGGGACCCAAAATATGGGACTAATAGAGGGGACAAGTGTGGTGTCCCCCTCCTATTGGATAATGAGTTGGCCATCATTAATGATGGCCAACTCATTATCCAATAGGAGGGGGACACCTCACTTATCCCCTCTATTGGTCCCATATTTTAGGTCCCTGTAGCAAAGCTCTTAAGACTACTAGCATTGATCGCATCAATCACTATTTTTACATCAGATTCAATACCAATATTCAACATGAATTAATCTTGACTAGTTTCGTGCTTTCAACAATAGCCCAAGCCTCCATAGAAGTTATGTCAATAGCTAGGACACAATTAACCATGTTTTATGTTATGTCCCCCTCCTATTGGATAATGAGTTGGCCATCATTAATGATGGCTAACTCATTAACCAATAGGAGGGGGGCACCACACTTGTCTCCTCTATTGGTCCCATATTTTGGGCCCCTGTAGCAAAGCTATGTAAGAAATTAGCACAAACTCGATTCCAAGATAATTAGCTTTAACCGAACTACCATGTACTTTGAGAATTTTTGCACAAAACTACCATGAACTTTTTTATTAGAGAAAAAACTACCATGAAATGTCAAAACTGCGGAAACACCAGGAACTCTTGGGATTTAGACCACGGTGTCAATATATAGTTGGTGGCATTTTGCAAAAAAGGGCTTTCTTCTCTGAAGTTTGCAGTAGAAAGCGCAGTTCATCAGAGACTAGTCTTATATTAATTTGCTTCGTGAGGGAATGTATATTACTATTGAAGAGAAGGAATGAATCTGGATTGAGGAAATTTCAGAAAATTAAATGCAACAAATTTTCACTCTGTTATGTATAAAAAATTACTTTTTTAAAAATTTAGTATCGTTCTCACAGTTCATTATTCACTTTTCAACAATAATGAACTCAAAGTTGTTTTTTTTTATTTTAAGGCCTCAAAGTTCATTTTTAACACTTCGAGGAACTAAACCTTCTTTTAAATTTAAACTTTATGGTACTAAAACGCAAATTATCCTATATGAAGCGAAGGTTTGTGCTACTTTATAGCACCAAAATGCAAATTACCACTAAATAAGTGAATACCAACTTTCCTCGTGTCCAAAAAACAAAAGAAAAGGGGTTTTTCGACATTATTAGTCCCCCAAATTATAGAAATTTGATATTGGTCCCTCAAATCATATAACCATGTTGATATTAGTCCTTCTGTCATATAATCTGTTAAAATCTCTTAACTGTGGTTAAGTTCGTGGTAACCGTACATAAGTGTTTACCAAATTATCCATTTCTAATTACTTCCTTTCAAAAACAACACCCTCTCCTTCTCAAATTCTCCATATTCGCTACTGACAGAACTATCACATAAATCTCCCCACCGCCCTCAACACCCCCCCCCCCCCCAACCAATCTCAAACCTCTCTGTCATCACCACTAAATCATGGCCACATGACCAATATCCTCAAGGATTAGAGAGAACCATTTGGAGTAGAGGAGGACGACGATGACGGCGTTAGGTTAGCCCATGATCATAAGGATATAAAAGTGGACCCTTCTTCAAGAAGAACTATATCACAAAAGCCATTAGCGGCCAGAGTATACAACACTACATCAAGTTCCAACCGTATCTCAACCCTCTCTTGCACATTTCATCAAACTAGTTGAGAGCTTTGTCAACTTTCCTATGCTTACAGAGAAAATGCGTTATTGTCTCATGGGTCATCTTCTCCTTCAACATCCCATTGGTGAGGCAATTATAAGTAACGACGTTGGGCTTTTATTGAAGTGTTCTGAAAGAGGCGGAGAGCTCAAGGATGTTACCACGTGTATGAATTTACTAGTAATAGGTTTGGATTTGAAATCAAATGGGTATAATGGTCAGCCTACTCTTAAAGTTAATGTTAATGGAATATTCCAGCCAAATCAAACAGCCCCTAACTGCAGGGATTAATCTCAACATGGATATAAGATTTGGGGGACCAAGATCAAATTTCAATGATTTGAGGGACTAATATCAAATACTGATGATGTCAGGGACTAATATCGAAAAACCCCAAAAAAAACATTACTCAAAATGCGGGACCACGGTTTCCTCTCAAGTATACAGTGACACGTCGCCTACAACGGAGAGGAGCCCTCTCTTCGATCGATCGAGAGAGAGATGGGTTGCGAGTCGCCGACGTCGATCACGTGCTCGTCGGCGGAGATCACGTGCTCTCCGACAAGCGGGAAGAGGAGCAGAGAGCCCGAGGACGAAGCTTATCTTGATAATTTCCAGTCCCATAAAAAGTATCTCAGTGAGGTTAAAAAAACCCAAAATTCTCCAATTTTCCTTCTTCTTTTTTTGTTCCCTTTTCATTGTTTTATCATTTAGAAAAATGGGTTTTTATCAAAATTTGACTTTGAAATTGCTTCAAAATTCAATCTTTCCCCTCTTTTTTGGGTTTCAACCTTATAACACGTTCGGATGTTCTTTTAATTTTATGATTTCTTTAGGAATTGAGTTATTTGGCGAAGATTTTTAATGTGCACTCTTACTGTATTATTCACTACCTTGCGCTTTACTGTATTTTTTTTTCAAGGCAATTCTCATATTTTTTTCCCCGGGTTCCCTTTTCATTGTATTGTCATTTCGAAAAAGAGGTTGTTATTAAAATTTGTTTTGGTTTTGCTTCAAAATTCGATACTTCCCTTCTTTTGGGAATCAACAAAATTACATGTTCAGATATTCCTTAATTTTATGATTTAATTCTTACTGTAATTATTCACTGCCTTGTCTGCTACTGTAATTTTTGCAGGCAATTGCCTTCAGTTTGAATGGATTAACATTTGTGGATTCTCTCAAGGAGAATCTCATGGAGTATCCTCCACAGTCTGAAAGCATTTCGAGGTTCCCCCCTTCTGCTTTCATTTGATATTTTCTCAAAAAAGAAAGTTTCCTTTTAGTTAAGTACCTTATTTTCATTGTTAATAATCTGCATCTTATGTTATTATGGTTTAAATCCTTTAAGATGGGTGAAATGTTAATGAGCTGTGCCTGCGCAATTTATCTGTTCATATGGCTAGCATTTGTGTTTTTAGGTGAGTATGACGATGAAAGTGTAGCAACAAATTGATCGTGTTAATATCTAGGATATAGTATACTTTAGTATAGACTCCTATGGTCCCACATTGCCTGGGATATTAAACCATGCACCTTTATACCTGTATATATGACCCTCAATGTAGTGAGAATAATATCAAGTTCTCTCAAAGTTTTATACTTAAACAGATTTAGCTTCGAGCAGTGGCTAGCCAGAAATTTTTTTTGCCCTGGGCGAAAAAATAACAAAGCAAAAAAAATTAAACAAACTAAGAGTGCTTTGATTAGATATTGATAAAAAAAATACAAAGTTGTATCATACACATTCAAAATATGAGATACACCAGAAACAGAAGTATCTATCTAAGTCGAGCTCTACGAGTATGTCGTGAATCAAACTCCTCTACTATTTCTTCTGTGTCGAGGCTGGAAGTAATTTCTTTTTCAATATAAAGTATCATGTTATTAGCAAGCAATTCATCTCCCATCATGTTGCGCAATGATGTTTTTATGAGTTTCATTGCCGAAAATGCTCTTCTTGTTCTTGCAGTCGAAACAGGAAGAGTCAACACGAGCCGAATCAACCTATCAATAAGAGGATACCTTTTGGATTTTCCTTTACTTACCAACTTTTGGCATAATCCTGAGAGTGTAGTAATATTTTGAAAATCAGGATCACACCGCATATCATGCTCATAATGTTGCAATTGATGCCTCAGGTGATAATTAATCTCCATTTCATTGAAATCTTGGGGATAATATGTTTTCGCAAGCATGCAAAGGTCATCAACTTTAAATGATTTGAAAGAATCTTTTGGATCCAAAGCAAAGCTAAGACTTAGAAGTTCTACTGCTCTATCGGAGAATCTTTCACTTAACTTCATCACTTGTGTGTTAACAACTTCATATAATATATCAAAGCGATAATGATGCTCAAGTGTGTTTTCAGCGAAAGTCGTTCCCATTGCAGATTCCATTAAACTTCGTTTGTTTACAGAAAGTTACAATGAAAAATTAAGAAAAATTATAACTTTCGAGAAAATAACACAATAGCCGTTTATCAACTACTGCTTTTGTGGGACTTTGCCTGTACCGGGAGTGCTTTGGCTCGTGGACCACCGATTCGTAGATCGTGAGGTTGTTTAAGGATCCTTTCTTCGTTTATCGAAGTAGGGATTTGAAGCGAATATCTTATCGATGTAAGATGTTCACTTTTTCAAAGATCAAGTCTGAGCTTAGATCTCTAGGAATCACCAAACGCTGTTTATGAAAGGTGAAAATTCTCTCTTTCTTCCTCAAAATCTCCGAAAACTCAAGTCTTTTTCTGCTCCAATATGCTCTCTGTCCTTTATTTCGTTTCTAGGGAGGTATTTATAGGGGTTTAAGTGCACAACAGTTAAAACAGGGGCAAAACAACTGACCGGATGATTTCTCTTTGGCCGCTGCAGTCTACACTGCCGCGGCTATTGGCGCGGCAGTATAGACTGTCGCGACCAAAGAGACGGTTACCAGCATGTTTCATCGTGCTCGAAACCGTTCTCCCACGACCTTTAACCACTTTTTTCGTGGTTTAACTGCTTGTCCACGTCAGCACACGTTCTATTTTTGATACGCTGCCACGTGGACTTCAAATAATCATCACATAACTGTATTGTAACCGCTGTAGCATCCCCCTATAATGGCCGCGGCACCATAGGTTGCAGCGCCTAAGCCGCGGCACCATAGGTTGCCGCGCCTTTGTCGCGGCACAATGGGCTGCCGCGCCTTAGCCGCGGCACCATGTCCTGCCGCGTCGTAGTGTGTTGCCTGATGATGTGTATATTGTTCTTCTATGTTATCTCGTTTTCTTTGAATGATCCCCTCTGATTAAGAGACTGGTGTTTACCGTCTTCTCTTTGTCTTGAGTGGTATTTGGATGTCTGTAAGCATTTTTTGACGCCTACAGATACCCCCTTCAAAGTATCTCAGACTCATCATTTCTTTAGAGAGGAGTCTGGGACACTTTGGATATGATAAGCTTTCCTTGTAATTTCTCCAGTGCTTTGTTGAGAAAATTGCGTAGAATGGTCTGTGAATGGCTTCAATCCTTGACTTCTTCATCTTTTAGCCTATTCAGTGCTTTGTAGAATAGCTAAGATTCCTCCGGTGCTGCGTTTATCGCGTGGCCGTTGTCGATGTCTTGAATTAGAACTGTCGTCGAAGAATGGAGAAATAGTTTATACTCGTATACTCATCGGAGTGTTCGGATGTGTATTCCAAATACAGCAGGAGATGTATGTGTTCAAACGCCGAAGAATTATCGTGCATGCACAGTGCTTCTGCATGTCAGAGTGGACCACAGTATGTTGACTGCCGCGGCATCTTATACTATCGCGCTTAAGCGCGGCAGCATAGACTGCCGCGTTAGAGCGCGACAGTATCGAGTGCCGCGCAGCGCTTCAGCCTGTCGGGTTTATAAGACTGGTTTGGGTTTTTTTGGGTCATTCTTCCCCGTTTCTTTGAGTTCGAAATTTCCTCAAAACACCCTATATAAACACCCCTTGGTTTTCCCCTCTTCAACTCTTCTGATTTTGGTGATTTTACTCCGAACAAAACCTAGGGTTTCGGGTGATTTCCTCAGAACTCGGTCTTTTTTTAGATTCCTTCGCCTTCCAGACTTGATTCTTCTTGACCTTCGGTAAAACCGCACCCATAGTTCGTGTATTGGGGTTCTATTTTGATTTCTTGTCTGAGATCTAACATAAAAACCCTAACTTTTTTGTTCTTCAGGTTGATTTCGTTATGTCTCCCAAGAAGGCTCGTGTTCCCAAAGGAAAGTTTGCAGCTCAAGCATCTGAGGAGGTTGAAGTTGCTGCTACATCGTTTGGAGGTGATTTTTCAATGTTTCTCCCTTTCAAAATTACTGTTTTTTTTATTTGCCCGTATAACCTCGCTTGCCCCCTTTGAGGGGCATCCGGGAAGAGTTGACATCCTCCACCGAGAGGATTGACGCTGCAAAATACATATCTTGTTCAATCAAGATAAGTACCACGGCCAAAATACAAAATTGGCTCGAACTCTTGGTTTTTTGAAACCAAGGGTTGCTGCTCAGTTACCGCGGCAACCCGTACTGTCGCGGCTGAGCGTGGCAGTGTATGTTGCCGCGGTAACATACGGCAGCGACCACTGCCGCGGCCACTTAGTGCGGGGGTTTTGCTCTATTGGCCCTTTTTATTCAACTGTTTAACTTTTCCTTGCAGTTCCCTTTCCCTCTGCGGCCTTCTCTAATAGAGAGGACCCAGGTCAGAGCGGTATTCTTCATGCATCTTTCAATGGCGACTTTCTGGTTAGAGAAGCCCGCCAATTTAGCGAGGGTTGTGATGATAGTATCCCCGGATTGATTCGTGAGGGCAGCCGTCGCACCTTGCGTGCATTGCTGACTGATTCACCTTTAACCCCAATCCGAGATTCCACCGAACCTTTAAAGAAGACGGATTATTTGTTCGGGGACTCAATTGAAGATCCAGATAATCTTTGTCGTGGTCCAGAAATTTGGTTGAATCAGCACGAAGGTGATTTTCTATTCCTTCCCCCATTCCCACGACAGTATTCAATTCTACAATTAAGAAATTTGGCCGTTTCGAGAAAGATGTCGTGGCACTTAACAGATGACCATGAACGCGTTCATTGCGGGTTTGTGGGTAAAGATGTCAGTGCTCCTGGCTCTAGTGGCAGGCATACTATTCGTGGTCTTCACCCGGGGATACTTGGACCAGGCAGTGGGCCCCAGAATGAACTGATGGTTAAGGCCAACACAGTGAAGAATAAACTTGCTCGGATTGGTAGAGAATTCCTCATCCCAAAATTCAGATGTTATGGATGTGTTCATTCTCTTCCGGACAAATGGTGGGCTAGGATGACCAACTACGTACTTAGTCGTTGGGCTCAAGAATTAAAGAACTTTGGGTTATACGCTTCAATCAGAGCTAGCATGCATGGTCTTCCAGTAAGTGTAGATCACTTTCTCGCCTTGTTTGAGTCTTATAATCCGGAGACCAATACGTTTTTCACCAAATACGGAGAGTTAGGACTCCCGCTTCACGAGATGATGAAAGTGTCTGGATTACCACTGGGGAATACTCCTTATCAAGAATTTTTTTCCAAATAATCGTCAGCTTATGAAGATGAAGACGGCTGGTTCTCCTGCTTATGACATTCTCTGGGAACTAATTTGTCATTACCAGATGGCGATAGCTAAGGTTGAAGTGAAGAGTAAGAAGACAGCCCGAGTTAGTCTGAAACAGTTCGCCGACTATTTATTCCAGAATCTCGAGAGCCCGACCGGTGAAGATGTCTGCGAATCACCTATTATGACTCCTTCTGATGTTAATAGGTTGATTACCAAGATAAACGCCCAATCTTATAGAACCGAGTCATCTGAAGGTGGTTTTCTCAGGGGCACAAAGTTCAGCACCTTCTTGTGGCAATCCACGAAGAGAATGAGGCCTGAGACTCTCCTTTCTGGCTATCTGGCTATATGGTTAAAGAGATGTGTAGTGCCACATCAGTCTTCTGAGGCGCTTCCTCTTGAGGTTCTCTTTCCTGCCGTGCAACTGGCCATCGGAGGTAGGTTATTTTTACTCTCCGTCATGATTGCTGACCTCCATAGTGGTTTGCGTAACCTGGCTAACACTTTTATAAAAGTGGATGCTGAACCTTCAATTAAGATTCCCTTGCCGAGCGTTGAATTGCCATACACATATTTAATGGCGTGGCTGGTCCTCCACCGGACGGATATGATGTCTGCACCTGACGTGTCCGATCCTGAAATTCCTTTGCTGCAGCTTTTGGAGGGATGTAAATGGCTGAATCCCTCTCGACAATGGTCTGAACGGGTGAGGCAGTTTAAAAATGCCAAGTGCTGGGAATTCTATAAATGTTTCCCCCGATTTTCTGGTGCTTATAATGATATGCTTGTTGATGAGGAAATGCCTGGGACCAACAAGACTTCTCTCGACATGGGCAGCTTCCACTAGCTCATGAACATTCGACCAGGTTACAATGTTTTCCGATCGAAGAACCTCTGCAGGATCGAGCCTTATTTTCCTTGCCGATTTGCGTGACAATTCGGCTACGATCAATTGTATGTCGAAAATCCCAACAAATGGCTAATAACCTGCGGAGGCCTTATCGATGGAGTGCGGGCCTGGTTCTGGAATGTTGCCGGTTGTACCGGAGCTCAGTTTAGTTTGCCCGTTGCTGAACCTGAGCTTCATTTAACTTTCCTCTACTGTCGGTGGATTCTGGCCGCTAACACGCCCGTTCCCAAGAAGAAAATTTCTGAGTTAGAAGCGGAGGCTGTGGTTCGTAGAGTTATACCTTCAAGAAAGGGAAAGGAACCTGCTACATCTTCCCGTAAAGGAAAGCAATTAGCTGATTCTGAAGAGAGCGACGACTTTAAAACTTCTAGCGAGGAAGATGAGACACGAGGTGAAGCAGAGGCTAACATTCCTTCTTCTCCAGTGGCCCACAGAACTCGCCGTGCTTCACCTCAATCACCAGGTGTTCCTTCTAAAGGTGTACAAATGATGGAGAAAAATATTCCTTTGTCGTCCTCCAATAGGATGACTGTTAGATGGCCTGCGCGGGAGGAGGAAGCAGAAGAAGAGGAGGAATATGTCGCTCCGCTTATTGGTAGGAAGAGGTCTCGGCCTCCTGCTCCTTCTGAAGCTCAACCCCACCCTGCTCAAGGAACTGAGCTGCGTACCAAATTTCGCTATGAAGGCTCAGAAGCTCCCAAAGATATTCGCTCACCAAAGAGGGTTAAGAAGATAGACCACCGGCGACGTCAACTCTCTCCTTTAAACGAAGAAGAGATTCCTCAAAACTTTCCAGCTGACGAGAGGGGTAAACTCTCTTTATTGTCTCTTTTTTATCAACTTATCTTTTTAAATCCAGAATTTTATTTATTCTTTTTGTTATTGTAGTTTAGCCAGAAGAAGAAGGGGAAATCATGCGAGAGCCCTCCTCTCCTGGTTTAATGGATGTTGACGAATCGAGCTTCACTCAGCAAGTACATCGAGCGATGAGTGAAGAACCTGTCAGCATGGGCGCCATTATTCCTCCAGTTGTCGCACCAACCTCCCCAACCACCGAGACAGGTACATGTGCTTCTTCATTTGGAGGATACTTTCGGAAAATAAATGAATCGGAACGTGTTCCTCTTCTGCTAACTTGTGCGCTTTATCTTCTTTTAGTCAAACTAAAGGAGGTGAGTGCGGGTAGTAGTGCTGCCGACCCCGCAACCGTTATTGAAGGTAATCTTAATTTTATTTGCTTTGATCCCTTCCTACTCTTATATATGTACTGACGGGTCTTTTTAATCTCAAGATATTCCGGCTAACGAGCCAAAAGATAGGGAAATTGCTCATGATATGGAGATTGGAGAATTCAACGAACAAAATTTTAACCTTGATATCTCTGAAGATGATCATCAACGCATCTCCGATCTACTGTCGACTCCATATCCGGCTGCTACTACAGGACCAACTACTGTAGTTGATTCAACTGAAGTGGGTGCGTCGGAAGGTATATACTTTCGGACTTAAGTCCTCAATTAAACTTTATTTCTTATCTTTTGATGACTAAAATAAGAATTTTAGACGTAGGACTAACAAATGAAGTTGATGCGTCTACCGTCATTGGTGAATGTGATCAACCTGAAGGCCTGGGTTTTCTACTTTTGACAGGCCCTCCAGCTGCCATTGAACCATCAACTACCGTGCTTTTGACTTCTGATATTGTCGCAGCTGAACCTGTTGTGACTTCCGATCCGACTCCAGTTGTTCACGAAACAGGAGGATCGAAAGTTACTGTGGAAGAGCAATCTCCTACAACTTCGGCTCAACCTGGTACGTCTCATCTTTGATGTATCTCGTAGTTGGATTCATACTTGTAGAATGTTTATTCATCCTTTTCTCATTTATAGAATTTGTTCCTCAAGAATTTGTCGATCTAGATCCGAAGCTATCGGGGGCTTCAGGCGAACAATCGTCTGGTATAGTGAATCAGCCGACGAGTGTTATTCCTGAACAAATTCCGGTTGTTATAGAATCCACTACAACCTCAACAAGCCAAGGTAACTCGGTTGTGAAGTCTTCCAGCGAGCGTATATACTTTCGTACTTATTTCATTTGTTATCCTTGCAGCTCTTTCTTCATCATTGTCTGAGCGTATTCAAGCTTTATTGGCAGATGAAGATCCGGACAAAACTATCCTTTGTGCTGACGTCCAAAGCTTCA
The DNA here is from genome assembly GCA_022839385.1 of Asparagus kiusianus. Lineage (NCBI taxonomy): Eukaryota > Viridiplantae > Streptophyta > Magnoliopsida > Asparagales > Asparagaceae > Asparagus > Asparagus kiusianus. The sequence continues at coordinate 852,925 of BQKN01000111.1, read as the reverse complement.
TTCTTTTCTTAAACATCATGGTTGATCGAATTCTCCTTAAAGGTTCACCCTTTGAACTTTTTAAGAAGTCTCTCGATCGCCATGTATCAGGAATTAGAGAACAGGGGTGCGCCGAATTATCTAACTCAATTGAAGCTTACTTGGTCGATCTTAAACAAAGTATTGAACAGTTGCAAAATTTTCGTGTTAATGGCGCGCCTTCTTACATTGCTTCCCAAATGGACCTGAGACTACAAGCATGGCGTGATTCTCAGAAATCTGCTGAATCTGAACTTCAAATACTGAAAACTCGCATTAATCAACTCCGGGTGAGCGCCGCCAAGAAGACACAAATTAAGGTAGACCTGTATCGTGACTTGGAATCGCGTCGGACAGAGATAGCCCAGTTAGAAAAGCAACTTGCCGAAGCTAGGGATGCTTGTGAATTTTTGGAGTCTGATCTAGCGGAGGTAACTCAAGCTGAGGTGAATATATTCCGACAACTGAATCTTCAGGACAAGATTTTTGCTGACAAAGAGCAAGAGGTTGCCAGAATTCAAGGCGTTAATGAAGAAAGTTTTAAGGCTAGCTTGATACCTGAGCTCGAATTATCTTATGTGAAAGAGCTTTCTCGATTAGAGGATCAACTCCGTCATTACAAATTATTGTAATGTGAGAACATATATTTTCCATTGCTCTGTTTGAACTCTTCTGGTAAATATAGTGAATTCTTTGCTCATTGAGATTTTATTATGATTACTCATTCTTGTTTATAATAAATAACCATAATACTTATAGAATTTTTGGCAAATCCTCAGCCATCAACGGGTTTGATATGCCTTTACCGATTACCGTTTGAATCGGGCTAGTATGTGAATTATCTAAGTCTGTTTCACATATAACGTTAGGCTAAAAGACTTAAACTCTTTTAGACTTCAAACTACGGTATTGAATACGTAGGCTACATGTGTTAGATGTAGATTTATCTCTAATAAGGGATAGAGATAACATCCCCCATGCGTGAATGACATGGATTTTGAAATGTGGGTAGGTAGCATTTTCTATGTAAGAAAACGAACCCAAGTTTGTGAAAAAGAAATTAAATATTCCAACTCTCAATCTCTTGTTTGTTGGTAGAGATAAACCCGGAATTGGAGGGGAATAATTTCATATTCCGTCTCCTGGTCTCTTGTTTGTTGGTAGAGATAAGCCCAGAATTGGAGGGGAATAATCTCATATTCCGTCTCCTGGTCTCTTGTTTGTTGGTAGAGATAAACCCAGAATTAGAGGGGAATAATCTCATATTCCGTCTCCTGATCTCTTGTTTGTTGGTAGAGATAAACCCAGAATCGGAGAGGAAGAATTTTATATTCTATCTCCTGGTGCAAAGGAAACTCAAAGTGGCATCTCCACTCGGAGAATCCGAATTGGTTTGAATAATCCTAACTGTCATAAGGTTTGATCATTCAGTTTGTGGACCTCTCGTTCATGGAACGAATCGAGAGGGGATTTTGGATTTGGTCCTAACTGTAGGAAGGTTTGACCAAGTGGGGGTTTTGAGATGATCCTAACTGTTTAAAGGTTTAATCACTCAATTTGTGGACCTCTCGTTCATGAAACGAATCGAGAGGGGATTTTGGCTTTGGTCCTAACTGTAGTAAGGTTTGACCAAGTGACGAACAGGAGTAGGGTACAAATAACAATGAGTTTGTTGATTTGCACGAACTACTCGGTGAGAAATTTTGATTTTAAATATAAGAATTCGACATGAAATAACTTGTCGACTGATACAGACCGATGACCATTAGTTGATCTGATTGGTGGGGGTTTCATGGTGCGGGGTTACGAATTATCAAGTTTCCCCTTCCATGATCGCATCACATAGTTTTGTGAGGAAAGATTAATTATCATTAAATCTCGTCTCAACAAAAGTAGTAAGAGATTCTTAATCATTTTTATCACGATTAAGACTAGATTATTCACATGATCAGTTTCCATTTAAAATAATCAACTGATAACGGGTTATCCTGAGATATCCGGCACAGGATTCTCTAGGAACTTCCCGTTTTACATAGGTTATCCTGAACGTATTATGGGTAATACTTTTTCAGGAACTTCCTATTTATTGGCATCATTAATTTACTGCCATCCTGAGTAACCAAGCGATATGCACCGTTTGAATAAACTGTTTCTATCACAAACGGCCATTCCCATTTAGGTTCAAATTTTCCTTTCTTCTTGGAAGTGAGAATCATAGGTCTTCGAACAGCAAGAATCAAATCTCCTTCTTTAATACTTCGTCGTCGGACTCTTTTATCAAAAGCTCGAGAGATCCTATAGCTTGATAAAACTCGATCTGTTGTTGAGCCTCCAAATGCTTTTCATCTAACATCTCTAACTCCTCGAGACGTTTCTGATGATATTCTTCCGTCGTCATTCCTGTTGCAAGAGCGACACGGAGGGAAGGAATCTGTATTTCCAGTGGAAGAACGGCTTCACATCCATATGTTAAGGCATATGGGGTTGTTCCGGTGGGCGTACGGACAGTTGTACGATAAGCCCACAGGGCTTCGCCGAGTTTGTCGTCCCAATCTCGCTTATTGGTTTTTACCAACTTTGCTAGAATCTTGATGATAGTCTTGTTAAAAGCTTCGGCCAATCCATTAGCTGTGGGATTATAAGCTGTCGATGAAACGTCTTTAATCCCGAATTTACCGCAGAATTTGATGAATGCGTTGCTGACGAATTGAGGACCATTATCGTGTACTATTCGTCTGGGAACACCATATCGATATATGATATGGTGTTTGATAAACTTGATAACATCACTCGTCTTTACTTCTCTAAGTGGAACTGCTTCTGCCCATTTTGAGAAGTAATCGGTGATTGCCAAAATGAAACGGTCTCTTTTAACCGAAGGTGGAAAAATAGGACCTACGATATCATACCCCAAGTTTCGAATGGCCATGATGTCGCCGATGGGTGTAAATACTCAGGAGGCTGGTGCATGTAATTCGCATGTAACTGACATACTTCACATCGTCGTGAGTAGTCGACTGCGTCTTTTACCATAGTTGGCCAATAATACCCGATTCTCCTAAGTCGGTCACAGAGTTTGGGACCAGGTTGATGTGCGCCGCATATTCCATCATGCGCCTCTTTAAGTGCTTGTTCCGCTTCTTTGCCAGATAGACAACGGAGTAAAAGATCATCGTATGATCGTCGATACAACATTTGCGCTGTGGCGTTGTAGTAAAATCTCGGTGCTCTTCGCCGAATCGATTCCCTTTCTCTTACATCTTCAGGCAATATACCATGTAGGACGTAGTCGATAATGGGGAAACACCAATCTCGAACTTCGGGTTCAACTCCTGTTGAGTATACTTCTTTATCGTTCGAATCGTAGATTGGAACAATAAGCTGATGAGTCCTTACTGTAATCAATTGCTCCGTTTCGGGAGGTTGAGCCAAGGATACCGACAACGCCGCCAATGCATCTGCATATGCGTTTTGGAGACGTGGAACATACTCGATGAAAAATCCTTCGAACGAGTTTGCCATCTCAATGACCACCTGGTGGTATGGAATCAGGTCTCGATTTCTGACTTCATACTCTCCTCGTATTTGATTAATTACCAGTTGAGAATCCTCAAAAGCTTCAAGGTATTCGACCCCCAGCTCTTTGGCAAAATTGAGTCCGATTATCAATGCATTGTACTCGGCCACATTATTAGAACACGGTTTGGTCAGTGAATATGCTCTAGGCAAGACATGCTTTTTCGGGAAAACTAGAACGACCCCCACTCCTGAGGATATTCTAGAACATCCGGATGTACTCGCCACGTTGGTTGCGCGGGACGCTCCATCGAAGTATAATTGCCACACTTGTTGGTGTGAGGTGGTATTAACTCCGTGAGTTTTATCTGGCAGATCGTCGTATAACTCGACCACATCCTTTGTAGGATTTTCCGCCAGAAGATCGCAAATAGCTCGTCCTTTAACTGATTTTTGTTGTTTAAAGTACAAGTCGTATTAGGATAAGAGTAAAGCCCATCTGGCTAAACGTCAATTCATGGATACCGGCTGGGTCATGAATACTCGGATAGGGTTTATGTTGGAAATGACAAATTGTTTGTCCAACTAAATAATGACGCATTTTCTGGATTGCGAATACCAAGGCAATGCATTCTTTCTCGATCATCGGATAACGAGATTCAGCTCCTACCAGTATGCGACTCAGGTAATATACTGCTTGTTCGTGACCATTATCGTCGTCTTGTGCAAGTAATGCACTTAACGAATGGCTCGTCGCTTTGACATAAATCAAAAACGGTCTGTCCGATTTCGGTGCAACGAGAATAGGTGGGTTCGCCAGATAAGTTTTAATATCTTCGAACGCCTTCCGGCATGCTTCATCCCAAATGAACGACACGCCCTTTTTTATGAGTTTAGAGAACGGTTGACATTTTCCGGACAGGTTTGAGATAAACCGACGGATATATGCCAATCGACCCTGCAATCCTCTGAGTTCTTTAAGATTTCTCGGAGGTTGCAATTCATGAATCGCCTTCACTTTATCAGGATCGATATGAATACCTTTTGTGGTGACGACGAATCCAAAAAATTTACCACTCGACATTCCGAGGAAGGATTTAGTCGGGTTCATTTTTAGTTAATGGCTTCTCATAAGATCGAACATCGTCTTCAGATCTTTAATGTGGTCATTTTTATCACGGCTCTTAACGACCAGGTCATCAACGTAGCACTCGACGGTCTTCCGAAGGTGTTCTTGAAAGATCTTTGTCATGGCTCGTTGGTACGTAGCACCGGCGTTCTTCAACTCGAACGGCATGACAGTGTAACAAAAGACACCAAGGGGTGTTCTGAATGCTGTATGTTTTTCGTCGTCGGGATGCATCTTGATCTGATTATATCCTGAGAATCCATCCATAAATGACATTCTCTCAAACCCGCACGTATTGTCAATGATGACGTCTGTAATGGGTAGAGGAAAATCGTCTTTAGGACAGGCGGTATTCAGATCTCTGAAGTCAATACAAATTCTGATTTTCCCATTCTTTTTAAGAACTGGAACGATATTGGCTAGCCAATCAGGGTGTTCTTCTCTGACAAAACCTGAATCGATTAATTTCTTGACTTCAGCTTCTATTGCCTCCATAATTTGCAGACGAAACCGTCTTTGTTGTTGCTTGATAGGTTTAGCATCCGATTTTATATTAAGGCTGTGCATTGCTACGTTTGGATCGAGTCCTGGCATATCTTCGTAGTTCCAAGCGAAAACGTCGATATACTCTTTAACGAGGGCGATTAGTTCTTCTTTTTCATCCGGTGGAAGATCACCGCTGATAAATATAGGTTTCGGATTAGCTTCGTCACCCATATTAATTTGGACTATTTTATCCTCAGTAGGAGGTTCTCTTTGCTCAAATCGATCACCGTACTGGATATTCATGTAATACATCCATGGATCTTCCCAAATAGGCAACTGGTCGTCTCCTTCAGTTGTGGAAGGATCAACTGTCGCCATGTTCGTCATTAGGGCTTTGAATCTCTCTCCAATGCTCACGTCAGAATCCCACATTGAAGTATCGGATGAATGCCCACTCACACTTCTTAATTGGTTAATGATCTGCTAGCAACATTCGTCATCAGATGACGAAGCATAGCCTAGACCTCTTTTATGACTGTAATAATTATCCGGTTTTTCTTTTGGTACATAGGTAGAACGGGGTGGAACCCTGACTCCTTGACCAAAATAAAGACCTTCACCGAGTGAAAGGTCATAGCCTTGCCTCTCCATGTAATCATTTGCTTGTGAACTATACCGAGAGAAATGTCGCCCCGGCTTTTCCTCATTTGAGTTGCTGTCCAAGAAAAGATCAGGAGCTGGGGATGGATCCCCTTTTCCAAAGATTATTTCTTTCTCACCCCCTGTCTTCGCAGGTAGGATTACCGTTGTTCCAATTGGATTTGGAAGATATTATGTCGTTGTGCAAGACGAGCGAAATGGCATGTGTAGACTAGGATCGTCATACAATTCCTGTATTATATTATTAAGACAAGGCGAATACTCTAAATCATTCTTTATTGTTTCATCGGCAAGTTGCCAGTTACAACTTTCGTCCGACGACTCATCACCGTCAAGATCGATTATAAGAGGTGCAATGTCATTCAGTACAAGACCTTCACTATAATCGAGCCCGGCTTCGGTATCAGCTTCTTCTCCGCTGTCCGTGCCATGGGCCGATGGTTCAGTATCGGACTCAGCACCATACAGAAGGGAGTCAGTAAAATAATTTTCTAACCCCTTGAATGGTTGCTTATCCGCGACCACCGTCTTGACCTCCTCATTAGTGTCGACATACTTCAAACACTGATGGAGGGTAGAGGGAACTATAAGATTACCGTGGATCCATGGACGACCCAACAGTAAGTTATAGGAAGTCTCCGCATCGATCACATAGCAGGTGACTTCAGATTTCAAATCTCCGAGTTGACACTTCACCCGGATTTTTCCCAACGGTCTTGATCCACTAGTATTGAACCCGTAGATGACCGTTCCTGTGGAGGCTAACTTGCTGACGGGAATTCCGAGGTGGTACATCAACCGAAGTGGCATGATGCTAACAGCGGAACCCGGATCGACTTGAATCCGGTTGACAACGCTCGAACCGATATATCCAGTAAAATATAACGGTCTATCATGCTTTGAATTCCTGACTTGCATATCTTCTTTTGTGAAAGCTATGCAAGGAAATTTGGTGGCTGTCAGATTGTAGTGCTGCACTGATGACTTTGGCTCTTCAAGAGTTGGCTTGATCTGAGTGAGGAATACCTCAGAATCAGCCAATGCTTCTTGTAAGGTTTTCCTGGTTTCTTTCGAGAGACGTAATAACTCGTATAGCGTGATCCTTGTCGGGATATTAGCTAACTGAGTCATGACGTCGAAGCGGTATGGAGCATTCGAGCTTTCCGGTTTATCTCGTCCAATCGGCCGATTGAAACGAGACTGCTTCGGAAGTTGAACGTCTTTGGGTTGAGGTTCCTTCTCTTTCTGCTTAACAACTTTCTGAGGTTTCTCGGTTGCTACGGGTGGGGTCGTAACCACCCCTATTTCTGCAAGAATTTTACCGTTTGGATTAGAAGATTCAGGATACTGGTACTGATATTCGTTTCCACCCCATGTAGCGAAAACTTCCTGTTCTTCATCAGAAAGTGGTAAAGCTGCTATCTCCTCGTCGTCTTTCTCAGGAATCGCTGAGGCTCCGTAACAGGACTTCTCTTTTCCTTTGCCTTTTGATTTCTTCTTCGACGTGGATGTCGTTCACTGTTCATCTTCAAGCAAATCTGGATGAATCCAAAGGATTTCGCCGTTAGGGGTCGTGTGTGACACTAGTCCTTTTTAGCGCTGTCCATGAGGGTCATCGTTGATGGTTTGTATCTTAACCTTTGACACTGGTTCGGCTTGAAACCAAGATAAAGGAACCGATCCGAAGCTAATGGAGACCGTGTTTGCGCCTACTTTCTTCTCCTTTGGCTTCGGTGTCACAATACCAACATCGATTAAGGTTTGTATTTTGTCCTTCAAGACATAACATGCCTTAGTAGGATGGTGGACCCTCCTGTGATATGCACAGTATTTTGGATCATTAGTCTTCTTCGCTTCTTCTTGGTTTGTGACCGGCGGAAGCTTGATCTTATTATTATCCAGCAGGTATTTGAAGATAACCGGAACTTCATCATCTTTGAAGGAATATTCCTTTGGGAATCTGGGCTCAGAAGTCTTAAACTGTTTCTGAGGCTGTTGATTCTGACTCGGCGCTAACTGGAATGACGACTGCTGAGGTTGTTGTTACGGCGGCTGTTGTGACGTTTGATGTGCGTCCACCGCAGCTACGGACCCCCTTCCTCTGCCTTGAGGATTGAAGTTTTGTTTTTGATTTTGATTGTTAGCTGGTGGCTGACCCCTCTCTAAGTTCCTTCTCTTGAGAAACCGTTCAGCTTGCTCACCTCTAACCTTCAATTCTTTCCAGGTTTTAGAGGGTACAACTCCCATAACCTCTAATACATCCAATGACAAGTTATTGTGACATGTCTGTAGGATGAATTCTTCGGTGAGTGGATCTCGACAATTCACCGCTTTGTTCCGAAACCGTTTGACAAAAACGTCAACCGACTCTCCATTCTTCTGCTTTTCGTCCAACAACGTGCCAATAGAGACCTCCGTGTCGTCGTCGAAGAAATTGGTAAGGAATAATTCTTCCATATCTCCCCAGCTAGTGATGCTTCCGGGTTTCAGGCGTCGGTACCAATCGAAGGCAGGCCCACGGAGGGTTCCTACGAATGACCGAACCATCAGGGCTTCATTTCCTGATATCGCGCCAAGATGTGACTTGAAATAAATCAAGTGCTGAGTTGGTGAACCCCTGCCATCAAAAGGAGTAAAGTTAATCAAATTAAATTTTAGGGGATAAGAAATCAAATCCCACTCCCTCGGGTATGGGTACGGAATGCCCGTCTTCTTTACTTCTTGGGCCGTCATCAATGCATTGACCTTACTCTCGAGATCCTGCATCTTCTTGTCTTTTTCCTCATCATTCTTTAAGTAGATTTAGGGAGGTTGGGTGGCTGATCTTGATGGACCACTTTCAGAATCGTCTTTGTCGGGAGGAGGATCGGCGAAGATAGTCTCGTCCTCTTTACCATCGTCTACAGTTATACGCACAGGTTTAGCGTTACGTTGGCTGGACTCTGCCTTCTGATCAGATTCCGATTAACGTTGCTGAGCTTGCAAATCTCGCATCTGCTGCATTGTCAACTCCATCTCCGTTTTAATCTCAGCTCTTATCTCCTCGCGCTGTTTGGCTAATGCTTCCTGAAGTATTTGAGCCAATTGATCTGGCGTGATGGCAAATGATTCTCTGGCTCGCCCAACGCTAGATGTGGTACTGTCTGAAGCGATGGCAGAACAAGTATCTGACAATTCTTCATCCGACGACAATCCTTCGTGCATTCTTTTATAGTCTCGACGCCGGTTGGCCCTTCGTTGCAACCGCGCCATTCTTTGAGAAAGACCCCGCTCAACTCTTCCTTCTGAAGAGAAATCAGGGTCAGGATTAACTGAATGCTGTTTTCCTCTGCCGGTTATGTTAATAGTGACCTCAGGGAATTCATCCCGCTGATTTGCAGGTTTCTTCTTGTTGAAGCGCCTCACTTTGGGTTTTGGCGTTTCTGTAGACAATCTTTGAAATACGGAAACACGTTTCGCCCTTGCTTCTGAGCAACTGTATTCCGTCAATACTGCTTTAATAAGTCTCTCGCAAGCGCAATGAGACTCATCTCCTCGGACAATTCTTTTTCTCGAGTTGTTATTTTGATAGTACAGCTCATCATTGTTATGATTTGAGCAACCTATCTTTTGTCTGGGAACTTCGTTATCATGCACAGGCCGACTAGTCGTCGCCTCTGGGCGATCCAAAGTTAAATTTTTAAATACACCCCCTTGCGGGTGTGGAGTCTTCATAGGTCCTAAACAATCACGAACTGATATTCTCTCGTTTTGGACCGTATTAATTTTGACAGGAGGATGTTTACGACCCCCTGTATAGGAAACCACTAAGGGTTTATTTGCTGGACTAGGATTTTCTTTGATTGGGGCTTTGCCTCGATCGTCAGCCAAAGGACCGAGGCGATCTGCCATGGTGATCTTGAATTTGGACAAATCTGGGCTAACCCAGGGTTTCACTGGTGATGAAGTAGACACCGTTGTAGTAGAAGGGCCAGGATTGGGTGTCGATGGAACTGCAGATATGGCCTTGCGACGGCGATAAATATCACGACCAAATGAAGTGCCGCGGCAGTCATCGCTGTCGCGGTTGAGTAAAGTGCCGCGACAGCCATGACTGCCGCGGTCGAATATATTGCCGCGGCAGTATGGGCTGCCCCATACTGTCGCGGTCAGAGTTTAAGTTTTTCTGTAATTTTTGGGCACCTTCAGTTTTTGGAACCCAAGTTTTGCAGTTCCTCGGTGGCTTTTCAGACACCATTTCCTTCTTGTTTCTTTGAGCTTGTTGACGAAGTGCACGGGCACGAGCGGCCTTTACCTTACGCCTTTGTATTCGTTCCTTTAGGGTTGAACGAGCCCTTTTGACGAGGGTCCATTCCTCCGTCGTAAGTTGGGCAGAAATGTGATTATTTTGCCTTTGAGGCAACTGAACCATCTTCTGGTTCCTCGACTTTAGGTCCGTATAGTAATGGACCCCGTCGGTTTGTTGCATGGCCTTGGCCAATTGTCGAGCACGGCGTTGGCGCTGTCTCTGACGAGCCCTCTTCGTCAGCACTGGTGAGCAATTCATTGACGACTCCTGAGTGGGTGCGGAGTCTTTTGGAGCAGGGTTGTTGCAGGCAGGTCCCTTAGCAATTATCGGGTCTGAACCTTCACCTGCGGCCTTCAGAGGCGTTGCAGACTTGGAAACTTTCTTGGAAGAAGAAATCCTCCTGCACTTACGCGACGAGGAAGATTTTGAAGACGAGGATGACATGTACTCCTCGAATTTTGCTTGATCGAACTCGTATTCGATCTCTTCAGTGACAATGATCTTGATCGGTTGCGACACCGCGGTCTCGGCAGCGAGGCCGCTGGCTCCCACTGTGGTCGCCAGTTTGTTTTCAGCGAAAGTCGTTCCCATTGCAGATTCCATTAAACTTCGTTTGTTTACAAAAAGTTACAATGAAAAATTAAGAAAAATTACAACTTTCGAGAAAATAACACAATAGCCGTTTATCAACTACTGCTTTTGTGGGACTTTGCCTGTGCCGAGAGTGCTTTGGCTCGTGGACCACCGATTCGTAGATCGTGAGGTTGTTTAAGGATCCTTCCTTCGTTTATCGAAGTAGGGATTTGAAGCGAATATCTTATCGATGTAAGATGTTCACTCTTCCAAAGATCAAGTCTGAGCTTAGATCTCTAGGAATCACCAAACGTTGTTTATGAAAGGTGAAAATTCTCTCTTTCTTCCTCAAAATCTCCGAAAGCTCAAGTCTTTTTCTGCTCCAATATGCTCTCTGTCCTTTATTTCGTTTCTAGGGAGGTATTTATAGGGGTTTAAGTGTACAACAGTTGAAACAGGGGCAAAACAACTGACCGGATGATTTCTCTTTGGCCGCTGCAGTCTACACTGCTGTGGCTATTGGCGCGGCAGTATAGACTGCCGCGGCCAAAGAGGCGGTTACCAGCACGTTTCATCGTGCTCAAAACCGTTCTCCCACGACCTTTAACCACTTTTTTCGTGGTTTAACTGCTTGTCCACGTCAGCACACGTTCTATTTTTGATACGCTACCACGTGGACTTTAAATAATCATCACATAACTGCATTGTAACCGCTGTAGCATCCCCCTATAATGGCCGCGGCACCATAGGTTGCAGCGCCTAAGCCGCGGCACCATAGGCTGCCGCGCCTTTGCCGCGGCACCATGGGCTGCCGTGCCTTAGCCGCGGCACTATGTCCTGCCGCGCCGCAGTGTGTTGCCTGATGATGTGTATATTGTTCTTCTATGTTGACTCGCTTCCTTTGAATTATCCCCTCTGATTAAGAGACTGGTGTTTACCGTCTTCTCTTTGTCTTGAGTGGTATTTGGATGTCTGTAAGCATTTTTTGACGCCTACAAAGTGTAATTTCATCACTCTGCTGACAAGAACGACCTGTGCCCTTCACATAACGAGAACTCATATCGGGTATATCAATTTCATGTTTCATACAAAATGATACTACAAACTGTAGAAAATTTTACCATTTGTCATCACCTTTCAACTCACAGAGAAGAGTTTTTGTGATAGAGATAGAATCCATACCAGTTAAAATATCTTGATCTTTTCTTTGCAGTGATTGACAAAGTACTTCTGTTACTCCCATTATTTCAACCATTAAGTGTAAGTTAAAAACAAAGTCAAATGAACCCATTATAGTAAACTCACCACTAGCTTCTGCACGAATTTTTCTATTCAACCCATCTGTCTTTATAATACCAAGAACTTTCCACACAGGTTTATACAAACCAAGCAAACTACAAGCAGAAGAATAGTGTGAGCCCTAATGAGTAGAAGCAGGTCGACTCAAAGTAGTCTGCTGATTACCTCTAGTACTTGTTTGTAATTCACCTCTTTCCATCAAATTTTCAACTTCTTCCCTTTGTGTAGCTCTTAGTTGATTTCGCTTAGGAGAAACACAAACCAAATTCACAATGCAATTTAACGTCTGAACGAATAACTCAATGCTAGATAATTCCCCTGATGCTGCAACTAATACAAGTTGTAAGCGGTGGGCAAAACAATGAACATAGTATGCATATGGACATTCTTGCAAAAATAAACTTTGTAACCCACTCCATGCACCTCGCATATTGCTAGCCCCATCATAACATTGTCCTCTTATGTTCTGTACAAGCAATTCATTACGATCAAGTATAAGTGAACACATCTTTTTGAGAGTTTGTACGGTAGTGTCTTCAACCCCTATTACATAAAAAAAACCTCTCTCTAATAAAACCATCTGCATCAACAAATCTTAACACGATAGCCATTTGCTCACAATTGGATTCATCTCGAGATTCATCAACTAAAATACAAAACTTAAAGACACCAATTTCTTCACAAATCTTTTTCCTCACCAAGTCACCCATAATTTCCATAATCTGATTTTGAACCATCGGTGAAGTATAACTAGCATTCCCGGGAGCATTTTCTAAGATAACCTCTGCAACTTGCACATTAAGAGTTGCACTATATTTGAGCAATTCAATAAAGTTTCCACGATTTGCTGAATCAAGAGATTCATCATGCCCTCGAAGAGCACATCATTGACATGCTAGCCAACGAATAGCATTAATCGTAGTGACAACACGCAAACGATTTTTCTTTATTTCAGTTTTATTTTGTAAGGTCAAATGTTTCTTAATGTTTTGAGATGGCTTTTTCAAAGCATCAAGCATTAAAACATTTTTTGAATGTATTGGTCCTGTTTCTCCTTCATGCACTCGAAAATGACTATCTTTTCCTCCAGCTCTCTTCCAACTATTAAATCCTTTCGAAGTCCAAGCTTCTTGTTAATGTTGTTGGGAGGAATTGCTCTCAAAAAGAAAACAAGGAAAGCAATAGGCACGATCAGTTGTTTCAGAATATTCTAACTAAGCATAAGTCTTGAACCAATCATATCGAAAGCTACGCCCGTCTTCATTTCTTGGATATTCTCAGAGATTTGGTTGGTATGGTCTTATTGCTATGTAACGACGTTGAACCTCATCTTGTTCTTTATATGGATATTTTCATATTGCTTGACGTAATCTTGGATCATAAGATACGGTATCCTTGACCTTTTGAATTTTAGGAGGATGTTGCTCTTCTTCTTTATCATCAACCGTTGGCTCCGTCGGCGGTGCCTCGCTTGAGGCTCCAATAATGTCTTTTTTGGAATAAAATGAAAATGAAGTTTTCATTCCTTTTCTAGACATTTTAGCTTCAAAATTTTAATAGATTGTGATTAGGATATTAAAAGATTGCATGCATTAAGAAGCACATTAAAAGATTATGATCAGGACTGTCAGAGTCCAATTATGAAACCTTGGTGAGTGATTCGTTAGAATATTTCTATGTAATGGTGCATTTTCAAGTTGCACACGATATTTAGTTTGTCTAATATCATCATGAGTCGACTATTAGTATACTTAATTTTTTTGAACTTAATGGTGGATTGTTGATGCAAATTATATACTGCTACTCTCTTGTCCCAGTCACACATTTTCACCATCTCTTCTACTTGCTATTTATGAAAGCGTATTAAAAATTACCTAGGCCAGTAGTGTGATTTGGTCATGGAGGAATATAGTGGTCCGAGTTGTTGATTCCTCGAGTGTACTGAGGTGAAGGAATGTGATTGGAACAATGTAGTGCAATTCGTTGACAAAGTGCTAGGGCTATTTTACAATTCACTGACAAAGTGATGGGCATGAAAAAAAGACATTTCCTTTTGGTTGTTTCGCAATTCACTGACAAAGTGCTAGAGCATGAAAAAAAATACTTCTGTTTGTTTCACTTCTGGAACACCTTTAAAGTCTTAAACTATCCATGGATGCACCTGATGATATTTTCTTCTCTAGCTTTTACTTGATTGTAATGTTTTAAACTTTAGAAATTATTACACATCAAATTTCAATGTGAATTGAATCAATAGGTGACTGCCGACTGGTATTTCACATTTTTATATGTGGCTGCATGATGTATTGATGTTAGATCTATTCATTGCTTATTGTGTTTTAATCATTACCTTAAGACAGATTAAACATCACAAGAAATGCCAAAGCTTGAAGGAGGAACTAGAAAAAACAAGTGAGGTTGCTTACTCTAAAAGATGTAAGTCACCTGCCGGTCGAGGGCTTGCTTTGGGAGCAGGTGAGACTGTGACAGAGGGCTCAGACTCAAAGCCTGACCAAGATGAAGATCTCCGCCATTGAAAATTTGAAACCCTAGGCCTGGGTTTTTTTGGCTGCCCCTTTTTTTTCTCTGAATCTCTGCTCACTTGGAAATATGTGGGGGGAGAAATAAAAGGCAGGTGGGAGTGACGTGGGACCGTGGGGGCCGTGGGGGGATGCATCTGGCTGGAGGTATTAAAAAAATCATTTTTCTTGCCCTGGGCAGCTGCCCAGGGCAAGATGTACACAGCTACGCCCCTGGCTTCGAGCTCTTGGTTATAGATCAAAGCCTTAGATTCCACTTTATGTATCCATTCACTAATCTAGAGAGTCCAGACATAGGAGGTGTTTAGGGATCTTAAGGAAGTGTACAAAGAACTTAAAGCTTGGATTCCACCTTCAATGGAGATATTATTCGTGAGTTCAATGGACAAAGGAGGATGCAAATGAAGCTTACTTCAATGTAATACTATTGATGTCAGTTATCGAACAGGAGGTTAATTTGTGGATTATAGTGGTGTTAGGTTCCTCAAACTTCCTTAGATGACTTAGTTATGGAGCCAGACGTTCTCTCATGCACATGAAAAGCTCGTGAGAGACCGCAGTTGGGTTCTCCAGTTGTTCCTCCGACGATCAAGTTAGTGTTTGAACTTGAGTAGGAAAATGAGAGGTGAGTGATGAAAAGTTGCTCAAAATTGCAGGAAAACCGAAGAGGTTACCTTAGAGGTAGTACAACTTCCTTTTATAGTAGATCGGAGGGGCAGTTAGATAACTTTGACCGAGTCTCGACATGCAGCTGAATCGGTAGATACCTTGCATGTGTCGACTACTGAAGAAGGCGAGTCATCCAGGTGTTTAATGTGAGGCCGACAACAAGTGCTTAGTGTTGATTATGTCCGATGAGTCACAAAGACTATAGGGGCTAGAGCAATGATGGCTCTGACAACACACTTAAGGTGAGGGTAGTCGACTGTTGACAGGGGGTTCGAGGACACCGCCTCTTTAGTCGTCTGGCTGAAGGCCGACAAACACTGCATTTGTAGTCGGCTACACAAGTTAGAATGGCAAGCCGAGTGCGGGTGCTTGTAACGTCGATCTGGTGGGTAGGCCGAAAAACACCGCCTTTTTAGTTGGCTACACATGTTGTCAGTCTATTGGGTCAACCGTAAGAGCAGCTCGAGTCGTCCATCTTTGGATACGTCTGATTAGACGTGGAGCGGGACACGTATCGGCCTTCCGATAAGGATTAATACTTAGTTGTTTGTAGGCTATAACAAATACTTATGGCAAATGGGCTCACCATTATGCAAGAAAGAGAACGTTGGGCAAGAGAGGAATATAAATGTTACTACACATTCTAAAATTGTGTCTTTCATATAGAGAGCCCTAGAGAAGTCTTAAGAGATGATTTCCGAGACAATCCACCTCAGTAGAGTAAACCAAGTTATTGCAAGAATCAAATCAAGATAAGCCACTGTATACATTCCTAATATTTGGATTAGTTTGGAGGATGTAACAAGATCCAGGAACTACGTGAAGAGGATGAAGGAAAGCAATAGAATTTACAGAACTGTACCATGGTAGTGCTTCTACACAAGAAAATGCATGTTAGTATATGACATCAACTAGGCCAAAGACAAGAATGCTATACGGAATGTGCATTCTATCAAGTCCACTAATAGTTATAAATAGTGTAATTTCTTTAGAGAAATAAAAATCGACATGATATTAAGATATTCATCATAAAATATATTTAATGTGCTACCATTTTGGGTATAAACTATTAAAACATATACGGATTCATTTTTTCAAATTTGTTTTGGGAAAAGGGCTATGAATATATGTCATTTTAGTGTCTTGGAGATTGCACAAAAACGAACATACGCATGCTAAAAGTAATAAATTCAAATTTACATATTGAATTGGTAAGTTATAAGTCCCTTCCTGCCAATATAGTTAACTCCAGTTGTAGAATAAACTGAAGTAGGTAAGTGCAAAGTAAAATAACAACGGCATATGCAGGTCGTTTGCAGGTCGTTAGAACCTAGGTGCTGTTTGTTTGTGTTTATTCCTTTGAAATCAGTGCGGATTTTACCCACAATGTGGGCCCACAAGTTAAATTTTTCGGGAACAGATCATGCAACAAAATACATGCAACAAAATTTTTCGGAAACAGATCTAAATTTTTCGGAAGCGAGGATTTCTTCGATCTCTGACTTTGTTATAAATCCAAAATAGTAAATCTATGTCCAAACATCTTAAAAGTATATCAATCTGTACTTTAATGCGAGAAAAGGTCTATGCTTAATTAGTGAGCTACTGAACTCTTGTTTTTTCTTAAAGAGTAGACAGATTATTGTAGAACATAACATCTTCAATTAAGATTGGGCACGTATCTTTGCACACAGAGATAAATGGATCGGAGTTAGAGAACATGAGGGGGTTGCAAATTATTTGGCATTTCTCCCTATCTCGAGTATACATGGGACTGCCCACCATATCAAGAGTGCAAGCGTTAGTATACATCGTTATCCTCAAGCGCCAAGTTAATCTGTATTTCAAGAGGGTACACTTGGATTGTGATGGAATGATGGAAGCACTGAGTAAAAAGTTTTTGGTCTTAGGTAGCTAATGTGGGCAATTTACTCGAGTTGTTCATGTTTCTCTTTGGATTCTACATAAAATCTACGAATGAAAGTTCATTTTGTTCATGTCTGAGATATCCAAGATTCTAACCGAACCAAACTACGAACATATATTTAGCTCTAGGCCTGGCCTGTTTAAAATCTAGGCTAGGCCTCAGGTATGGTTCTGTTCCATGTTCAGGTCAAACGCTTAATGCTCATAAATATTGAAGCATGTATTTGTTAAGAAATTTGTTATCAAGTAACAGTTCATACATGCATTCAACACCTCCAACATGTCCGCACTAAACTTTGAACCATGGTAACGCATATCACAAATACATGACCAGGGATGTTTTGGAAATTGCTTTTGCTTATAGATTAATTCTTTTAAGGAAGGTTTTATCTGAATACATTTCTTTCTACATAATGGAGGTGATAGTGATACTACAGGGGGGGGGGGGGGGGGGGG
>BQKN01000111.1:784317-822639 GCA_022839385.1 Asparagus kiusianus | reverse complement strand
TCATATGTGCCCACAAATAGATTTAATTAGATTTAAATCCAACAGTTTAAAATTCGCATAATTAATGAACTGAATAAAATTTTCAATAATATTTTAACATTAATGTAATATATATTATACATGAAGAAAATTTAATGAATAATAATTTCTTAATTTCAATTGAAAATAAATAGAAAAATAGTAATCTAACTACTTGTGCGGAATTATCTGCAAATCTAATACGGCTTTGGTTTGACTCGGTGTAGGAGTCAACCGTTTATTAATTTGTATGAGTTCTCCTCTAGAATGAAATCTAGACATTTATTTGGTTATAAGAGTAGCTTAATTTATAATATCATTAATGCTCAGGTTTTTCTTGTATTATACGCGTGCATGTAATTTTTTACTTGTTCATGGACAATAGTTGAATCAAAAAAAATTTATCTCAAGATTTTATTGCCATATTTCTACCCACTTAATCATGTAGCTCGCTGTTTCCAGACATTGCAATTTTACTCAATGCAGCTAAAAGCAAATAGAGTCCAAGCACATAATACTTGTATCATGAATGAGCCACACAAACAAAACTAGAAACGCAATTAAGCATGGCAAATAAGATAATTCCTCATCGATAAAAGGTGTATAAGATACGGAAGTCTTATACAGCTAGTTCAGTATTTCTAATGGCCACGCTGAAATCTTGGCTTCAAAATATCCTTCTCTAGAAAAAGCGCGGGATGTGGGGCTCTTCAAGCTCAAGCAGCAAAAATGGACAGGATGTTCTTCTTGACGGTGAACTCGTCTGCTTTCAAAGGACTGATCGACTGCCATCAAAAGAAATTCCTCTCATTATACAGTTTTTTCTCAAAACATGGGAAAAACTTTATGTGAATCGAGTTCTCACGCACCTTTTCTAGCATGCGCTGGAGTCGATCGATTTCTTTTTTAGCATAACCAGCACCTTTTTCAACAGAGCTCTTTGCAATCTTCAAGTAGACCTTGCCATACCTGTAAAAGAGATTCATTAACTAACGCGAGAGGCAGATGTATTTTAGTCAAACTCACAGTAGATCGCGAAACATATCTACTCATTCAAAAGCAGTGACATCAGCATACGACGTTATCAGCACAATCAGCATGTTGTGTCGATGCAATCACAAATATTCACAAATACTGTATTGGTGGAATCAGAATATTGCATCAATACAACTAACTTTCAAAACTTTGGATGATCGCATGGAAAATCATGGGAAAAAAAAGATATCATTTTCCATGACTAATTGGTGTCTTATTATGTTCAAACCATGGAAAGCTTAGTTCCATGATCAGTTTCGTAGAGGGCATTTGAACTGCATGTCTTTGATGGGATCCAGTTTCCTTTCTTGTTTACCTTTTTACTCTCTGCGTAATACAGGACGTAAGCATCATTCAATTAGTCCAAGCCCATATGCATGCCCATATCAAACAACCTAGCAAATTTATTTCATCTTTTAGCAGTCACGGTAACAAATGCTACATATGTACTCTTCATATATGAAGAGAACCGCCAAAAAGATGATGTGATTTACAGTTAGGTACGTTATGCCTATGGCATTAGTCCATGACGGGATGTGTCTGAAATTTGTAGACGTCTAAAAATACATATAGGTGTCCGCACACAACTCGAGACAAAGAGAAGGCGATGAACGTCATTATCCGAGTCGAAGGGGATCACCTAACACCGACAAGCGCATGAAGCGAATCAGCGAACCAAGTGGCCCGTGCGCTCACCGGCCACCTCCAAGTTAACGAAATGTATGAAGTGAATCAGTGAAGCGTACGAGTCAACGTGACACGCGAAATGGCAAACAACTCAGCCAGGAGTTGTGTTTCGTCCAAAAGGAGTGAAACACCATGTGCGTCTCGCCCACACCATGAGTGGCTCGTCCATTGGAAGTTGTAGGTCTCTTCACCAGCTTTCCAACGCATCTTGAATCACCTCATTCCGATATCGGACGAAAGAGTTAATGCCAAAATACCCGAGATGGTACGAAATGGCTCGCAAGGCTGCGAGCCACCATTTGGTGGCTCGCACAAAGAGGTGACATTTCGGCTATGATGCGATTTGATTCTGAAAAAACTTAAAAGATAAAAGTTGTAGGTCTCTTCGTTAGCTTTCCAACGCATCTTGAATCACTTCATTCCGAGATTGGACAAGAGAGTTAGAGCCAAAATACCCGAGGTGGTACGAACTAGCTCGGCCAAGGCCGAGCCACCAATTGGTGGTTCGCGCCTGAACCAAACCGGCTCGGTTCGTTTGAATCCGGTTCGGCAGATTTTGTCCGAAAACGCGTTTTAACGATTTTCGACGGGTTTTCTCGGTATTTGTTCGTTCCTGAGTGTCTCAACTGATTAGATATCATTCACAAACGTGGTTATACGGTTATCAACTGAAAATAGGGCTGAATCTATCATTCTTATCCGAAAACCCCTCAACCGAAGCCTATAAATACAGGCCTAGGGGCTCATTTCACAGGGGGGACATAAAGAGAGCGAGGTGCTGTCAAAATTGAGAGTGGAGCTACGAATTTCAGAGGGTTAACAGATCTTGGCGAAGTTTCTCCATAAACAAAAAGAGAGTTCAAGAGATCTGAAACCCCTTTCCCCCATATTCCTCCGGATTTAAGCTTGGTCTTAAATCCCGAGAAGGGTCGTAATCTCGCTTGGTCGGGATTACCACTTCAGCGAATACTTTCTTCGTGAAGTAGGAGCTTTGATTTTCAATCTGTCAACCGGATCTGATCCGCGACGGTTCACGGATATCAACGTCCCAGGCACAGGCAAGGATCTCACGCAAACAACAGGCGATAAACATCTGTTGTGTGTTGTTTGAAGGAATTGTAATCTTATATTTTCATTGTGTAAGAAGATCTTATAAAAAAATCGACTTTTTATTTATTTGAGTTTATTATAATGGCTAAAGTTGTAATAGATTCGATGACAATGAAAACAGTAATTTCTGACCCAAACACGCTGGCGACCACAGTAGGAGCCAATAGCTTCGCTGCCGAAGCTATCGTGCCGCAACCATGGATCCGGATCCCGGTTGACGAGGAGGTCAAGTACGAGCTCGACCAACTAAAATTCGAGGAGTATCTATCGTCGTCCTCCTCTAGATCCTCCGCCCCTCGCAAGCGCAGGAAGATCAATGCTCTCGTTGCTGTTGTCAGCTCGCCTTGCTACGCCCTTTCGGCCTCCAACGAAGCCGGATTTGCAGCTCTGAACTCCTCCTCAATCAAGAAGATAGCCGCTGGCGGTGCACCCATTTTATCAAAGAGAGCTCGCCAAAGGCAGCGCCAACGCCTCGCGCGCCGACTCGCCAAGGCTTTGGAGCCTACTGACGGGATCTGCTATGAGGCGGATCTGAAACTCAGAAGGAACCGAGTGCCCCAGTGGCAAACAGATGTTCTCTCCTCCAAACCAACAACGAATGAATGGATCCAAGTCAAACGGACCCGCTCAACCTCGAGGAGCGCATTCAGAAGCGTCGCGCCTTAATTGCGCATGCACGAATTCTCGTACAAGAAGTGCAGAAGTTAAAGCAAAAAGAGGTGATCAAGAAGCCACCAAAATCACGCCAAGTCTGGAAGCCAAAGTCCAAACCGGCGTCAAAAACTAGTCCGAAACGGCATCGACAAAAAGTTAAACAACGCCCGGAACTGCCGGAATGCGCGAACCACCAAATGGTGGCTCGGCCAAAGCCGAGCCACCAAGTGGTGGTTCGCACCGGTTTGCACCCGGTTCAGTTCGGTTCGCACCCGGTTCGGTTCGGTTCACATCCGGTTCACCTCCCGCATTCTCGTTTAAGCCTCCGACGGCCCCTGTTTCTGTCCCGATGAATCACACACCTTCGGCAGAGCCCCACGGCGATGTGAACTTGTCCCGATTCAAAATGAGGATGGCGATCGCATGGGTCCCTTGCACGAGGATCGAGACAAAGTTCCGATCAAAGAACGCTTGGGCCCATTGACTGAACCCCAAGCAACTCATCAAGCTGGGGGTCGCACATACCCTCGCAATAATTTCAAGCCTTCTCATAAAGGGAAAACTCCAGCTTCCACCCCTCTGGGGGTGCGTATCCAAGACCAGGAGTCCGTTAAGGTCCCGCGCTCACGAAAGCGTGACTCCAAACGTGTGACTCTTAAGAACGCCATCAAGGAAACAAGTCCTCAGAAGGAAACGTGTTCGTCAGACGACGATGTTATACCTGAGAAGTCGTGCCAACACGTGATAGATTGCTCCGGTCATAATACCGATGAGTTGTACTATCGGGCTGGGGATACGAACAAGTCTCGGAAGAGAAGTACCCGAGAAACGAACTCTCACTGTCCGTGCACTAAGATTATCAAGACAGTATTATCAGCGTGTAGCTGCCCCAAGACCGCTCCATAGAGGGTCTCGGTATTCGAGAGAATCTCTAACGGAAAGGTTAAGTCCAAACTAAAGTGTCTCCGTGAGAAACGATCAGCTGTTCAAGATGACGAACTTCCAGAAATCACAATTAACATGGATGATAAGGGAAAGTCGGTTCGACCTTCTAGTTCTGACCCGCTCGTATCACATCGTCTAACTCGGCTACGCGTAGGGACTACTAGACGTAGAGATTATCAGAGAATGCAGAGGGGATTATCCTCGGATGATGAAACGTCAGATGCCAACTCTACAGTCGCTTCTGACAAAACGGTATCCAGTCCAGGACAATCCCGCGAAGTGTTTATGATTAACACCGGGGAAGTAGCCAAGATGGTTGAGGATGCTCTAGCCAAGCAGAAGGAAGCATTCAAAATCGAAATGAAAATGGTCATGCAGGAGATGAGACAAATGCACGACCAACAGATCCGAGCTTTATCGAATCAGATAGGTGAATCCAGTCGTCGCAACAATGTTGACCAAGCAGCTACCGATTCAGACGTGGATGAATACATTGGTATAGATAACCCTCCCGTTGACCAAAACGCTGAGGGTGGTCCTACTAAAAATAACGACGCTGGGGTGATCCCACTGAGAATAACGACGCCGGGGGTAGTCCCACCAATGATGACAACACTGGGGGTAGCCATGTTGTTCCTCTCAGAAATCATCCAAAGCACGATACGAGCGAGGATGAGAAAATAAAGGACCTCGAGAGAAAAATCAACACTCTGATGTCTGCTCGAGAGGTGAAGAACACCGGTATTCCGTATCCTTACCCAAGGGAGTGGGATTCGATCTCGTACCCGATCTCGTACCTGGCGAAGTTCAACCTGATCAACTTCACGTCGTTTGACAGAAAGAGTTCGCCTACTCAGCATCTAATTTACTTCAAGTCCCACCTAGGGATCATTTCTAACAATGAACCTCTGATGGTACGATCGTTCGTTAGCACCCTTCGCGGACCCGCCTTCGATTGGTACCACCGTCTCAATCCTGGAAGCATCAACAGCTGGGACGACCTGGAGAACCTGTTCCTCGCTCACTTCTTTGATGATGACGCCGAGGTGTCAATCAGGACACTCTTCGATGAGAAACAGGAATATGACAAGACGGTCGACGACTTCGTCAAGCGCTTCCGGAATAAGACGATGAACTGTCAAAATCCGATCACAGAGGACTTCATCCTCCAAACCTGTCACAACAACCTCTCTTTGGACGTGTTGGAAGTTATGGGGGTAGCACCGTCCGACACCTGGAAAGAGTTAAAAATACGCGGAGAGCAGGTCGAACGTTTCCTCAGAAGGAAGAAAGCCAAGAGAAGCCAACCGACGGCTAGCCCTCCTAATTCAAGCTTCGTCTCCCGTGGTAAAGGAAAGGCCCCTGCAGCTGCTGTTGATGCTAATCAGACGTCACAACAGCAATCACGGAGACAGCAAAAGACTTTGGATCCGAAATTCCAAAAAGAATATTCCTTTAAGGACGAAGACATTCCAGCCATTTTCGAATCCCTCCTTGAAAACAACAAGATCAAACTACCACCTATCGCAAATCAGGAGGAAGCTGACAATACTTCGGATCCAAAATATTGTGCATATCACAGGAGGATCCTTCATCCTACCAAGGCTTGCTTTAGCATCCAAACCTTGGTTTAAGCTGACGTCATAACGCTAAATTGAGCCGAATGACCACTCCAAAGAGTATACGAGTATAAACTGCTTCTCAATCCTCCAACCGGTGTATGAGGTTAAACTGCTCCCTGATACTCTAATAGGTATATGGGTCTAAACTGTTTCCTATCTTTGACAGGAAGTTCCTAGAGAATTTTTATCAATGTTACATTAAACGCTGGGCGCTCCTGGGCGCCGGACTTGGCGCCCAGCGCTTAGACGCCTAGGCGGGCACCTAAGCGGTTTCTGGGCGGTTTTTTTCTTCTGGACGGTTTTTCTTTTTTTAATTGTGATACTTGAAATATATATACTCAATCAACAATGCATAAATACAAAAATACCAACACATATGCTATCCAAACTATAATAGTCAATCAAAGATGCATACATACTAAATGACAAGGCATATAATATCCAATAACTAGAAGTTTATGTAATCAACATTGCAACTTACTATTGTTCTATTTTGTAGGTCAAAAACAACAACTCTCATATTCTTATTCCGCAATCGCCTCTGACGATACAACGTCTAGCATAGGACAAGCTCGGGAAGTGTTCATGATCAACACCGAGCAAATAGCCAAAATCATTGAGGATGCTCTAGCCAAGCAGAAAGAAGCATTCAAAAACGAGAAATGGTTATGCAGGAGATGAGACAAATGCACGACCAACAAATCCGAGCTTTGTCGAATCAGCTAGGTGAGTCCAGCCGTCGCAGCACTACTAACTAAGCAGGTAACGATTCAGATGTGGATGAACACAACGCTGGGGGTGATCCCACTAGAAATAACGACGCTGGGGGTGGACCCACTAATGATGATAACACTGGGGGTGGCCGCGTTATTCCTCTCAAAAATTGTCTAAAACAGGATATAGATGAAGACGAAAAGATGAAGGACCTCGAGAGCAAAATTAATGCTTTAATGTCTGCTCAAGAGGTAAAGAAGACCGGCATTCCGTGTCCTTACCCGAAAGAGTGGGATTCGATCCCGTATCCGGCGAAGTTCAACCTGATCAACTTCACGTCGTTCGATGGGAAGGGTTCGCCCACTCAGCATCTAATCTACTTCAAGTCCCACTTGGGCACGATTTATGGCAACGAGCCATTGATGGTGCGGTCATTCGTTGGCACCCTTCGCGGACCTGCCTTCGATTGGTACCGCCGTCTCAAACCCGGAAGCATCAATAGCTGGGAGGACCTGGAGAGCATGTTCCTCGCTCATTTCTTCGATGATGACGCTGAAGTGTCAATCAGGACACTCTTCGATGAGAAACAAAAAGACGGAGAGTCGGTGGATACCTTCATCAAACGCTTCCGCAATCAGGCAATGAATTGCAAGGATCCCATCACGGAGGAATTCATCTTGCAAACCTGTCATAACAACTTGTCCATTAACATCTTAGACGTTATGGGAATAGAGCCGCTCAATACCTGGAAAGAGTTAAAGGTGCGCGGAGAGCAGGCCGAACGCTTCTTCAGAAGGAGGAAGGTCGAAAGAAACCAACCGATGGTTAACCCTCTGAATTCGAGTCTCATGTCCCATGATGAAGGGAAGGCACTTACAACAGTTGTTGACGTTAATCAGACGTCGTAACAGCAGCCCCGAAGATAGCAGAAGACTTCGGATCCGAGGCTCCAAAAAGATTACTCATTCAAGGACGAAGACGTTCCAGCCATCTTCAAGACCCTTCTTGAAAACAACAAGATCAAGCTGTCATCGATCACGAATCAGGAGGAAGCTGACAATACTACGGATCCGAAGTACTGCGCGTACCACAGGAGGATCCTTCATCCCACCAAGGCTTGCTTTACTTTAAAGAATAGCATTCAAACATTGGTTGAAGCCGGCGTCATAACACTAGGATAAGCCAAATAAGAACGGCAAGACTCCGACAAGTATAAAAGTATAAACTGCTCCTTCCGATACTCCAATAGGTATATGAGTCTAAACTGTTTCCTACCGTTAACGGGAAGTTCCTGGAGAATTTTATACGTAATATTCTTAAGGATAACCCGATCACGTAACCGAATGTAATGATAAACCCAGTTTCGCGAAGAAGCTGGGGGTGGATGATTCATGTAACGGGAAGTTCACGGAAGAATACTATATGTAATTTTCTTAGGGATAACCCGATCATTACAAACAAAGTGATAAACACTAAACCCCCACTGTGATTTCCGAACACTCTTTTGCTGAGACGAAATTCGATCGCTTCGTTGGATCAATCTTCTCTCACAAAACTCCTATTGGTGTTTGACGACTCACAGTCTTCCACCACAAAATCCCCCACCGATCAGACTAATTGACGGTGGGATCACCAAAATTCCTTTCGGTTGAATCCACTCAGACTCCCGTTACGTCTATGCACTCAACACTCCCATTGTTAGAGTCTGGACATAATACTTAGTATTTTAATATCCTGATCATTGACAATCGTTAAAACCCTCCGTGTTAAGTATTTATCACTTAACACTAAGAACCCCCTCTGAGTGACTTGTACAAGTCAACACTCCCATTGTAATTTGTACTCCCACTCTCACTTGGTCAAACCTTCCTACAGTTAGGGCCACAACCAAAATCCCCTCTCGATTCCTCCAATGAACGAGAGGTTCACTTACAAATTGAGTGATCAAACATTCCTACAGTTAGGATCAACTCAAACTCCCGCTTGGTCAAACCTTCTTACAGTTAGGACCAAAACCACAATTCACTCTCGATAAACGAGGAATTCACCTTTAGTTCGGTAATCAAACCTTCTGACAGTTAGGATTATCCGAATCTTTCCGATTCTTGGAGTGGAGATCCCACTCCTAGTTTTACTTCTCCGGATTCTTAGGGTGGAGATCCCACTTCGAGTTTCCTTAGCAACTAGAGATAGAATATAAAATTCTTCCTCTTCGGTTTCGGGAGATAGAATATAAAATTTTTCCTCTCTCATTTTAGGTTCGTCTTTGCCCCAAAAGAAGACACCATCCTTCAACTCCAAAATCTGTGCGTCATATACGCACGGGGAATTTTATCCCGAAGCCTAAGTAGGGATAAGTCAGCGCCTAACTCGCATTGCCGGTTTAGTCTTTTACCGATTGAAGAAGACACCAGAATTCACGCGTGGGAAATTTTATCCCAAAACCTAAGTAGGGATAAGTCAGCGCCTAACACGCGTTGCCGGTTAGCCCTTAACCGTAAAAAAAGGACAAAAGCCCACATATTCGACATTGTGATAGGTTGTTATTAATAACGCCAGAATCCGTGCTTCACACGTACGGGGGATTTTATCCCGAATCCTAAGTAGGGATAAGTCAACGTCTAACACGCATTGCCGGTTTAGTCTTTCACCGATTGAAGAAGACACCCGAATTCTAGTCTGGAGAATTTTATCCCGAAGCCTAAGTAGGGATAAGTCAACGCCTAACACGCGTTGCCGGTTAGTCCTTAACCGTAAAAAAGGACAAAAGCTCACATACTCGACATTGTGACAGGTTGTTATTCATAACACCAAAATCCGTGCTTCACACGCACGAGGAATTTTATCCCGAATCCTAAGTAGGGATAAAGTCAACGCCTAACATGCGTTGCCGGTTTAGTCTTTCACCGATTGAAGAAGACACCAGAATTCTAGTCTGGGGACTTTTATCCTGAATCCTAAGTAAAGATGAGTCAGCGCCTAACACGCGTTGCCGGGTAGTCTATTCCCGTGACAAAGACAAAGTCTACGTATTCAATATCGTAGCATCAAGTCTAAGGGAATTCATTCCTTCAGCACAACGTCACATGCGGAACGGACTTAAAACAATCCGCATGTAAGCCCGATTCAAACGGTAATCGGTAAGAGCACGTCAAATCCGTTGAAGGCTGAGGATTTGCCAAAAATCCTAAGTCAACGTCTGATACACGTCGTTGTTTAGTCTTTTCACAGGAGAAAGACGAAGTCTACGTATTCAATATCGTAGCACTAAATAGGGTTAACTCTTTTAGCTTAACGTCACATGCGGAACGGACTTAAACAATCCGCGTGCTAGCCCGACTCAAACGGTAGTCGGTAAAGGCTCATCAAACCCGTTGATGGCTGAGAATTTGCCAAAAATTCTATAAATACGAGTCATTGACGCATCAACTCCGTTAGTTGGTCTTGTGACTCGAGTATCCAACAACATTAAGATAAGATCCACACATACAGATGAATCAGCTTTAACAGTTGGTCCAGTAGCCCGATATTTGGAACCGCCATGCTCCAATACCTTAAGAGCTTAAACTGTGTATACTCCAGTAGACGTACGAGTATAAACTGTGTCAACGTCAGGCGATCCGTAACCCTAGGTCAACGCCGATCAACGCATTTTGACAAAGGTCAAAACGCCGGTCAACGCGTAACCCTAGGTCAACGCCGATCGATTACGTTGCAATGAAAGAGTCGATGTGACGGAGAGGGTCAGTTCTAAGTCAACGCAATGACACGAGCCAAACTCAACTCATCAGTTTTAGACTCGAGACTCCGACGACGGCCAGACGATAAACGCAGCGCCGGAAGGACTTTAGCTATTCGTCAAAACATCAAATAGACTGAAAATCGAAGGGGCCAAGAGTAGAAGCTAACTACAAGTCCTTTACACCGATCGAAGACTGGACCAATTACATCCAAAGTATTTCAGTCTCTTCTATGAAAGAAACGAGTCTGGAACGCTTTGGAGGGGGTATCTGTAGGCATCGAAAATTGCCTATAGGTCTCCGTGAGCAGCTCAAAGCTGAGAGGAGGTGAGGAACGTCACTATCCAAGTCACAGAAGCTTGATTGACGTCGATGAACGCTTGAAGTGAATCGACGAACTGTGTGAGGCAACGGAGTTTCAGAATAACGAGGATACGAATTGATCGGGAGCCCCGCGTCGCTTACAAAAGGCGCAACGCCCATCGTGTCCCAGTTGACTCCACAATGATCCAATCATCGGAGCTTGCAGATCTCCTCGACGCACTTTGAATCACTCAAATCCGAGTTCGGACGAAGAAGTTACGGCGAAAACGAACAAGTATACGTAACAAAACGTCTCAGCATGAGTTGAGACAACCCGAGGTGTCTCGGCCCAAGCCGAGACACCTTAGCCGAGACACCCTAAGGTGTCTCGGCCCAAGCCGAGACACCCAAGGGTGTCTCCAGCCCTAAAAAAGTCAGATTTGATTGTTTTGCGGTTTTAACCGCCCGGATCTCCTTGAAGTCTATAAATACAGCCCCTGGAGCCTTATTTTTTCAGATCTGGAATTCTCGTGCCTCGGCGAAGCCCTGCTGAACTGAAGACTTAAAGTGCACAGATTTCAGAGAGGAGGAGGAGTTAGATCTGCAGCCCGGTTCGTTCCTTAAGATTACCCCGTTGCGGTAATCTTAAGAAGAGTGATTATCTCGCTTCGCCGAGATAAGAGCTACGGTTTCTCGATCCCTTCGCGGATAGACGAAACTCTGTCCAAATATTGATCGTTCGGTGGTCCACGGACTAACGCGTCCCCGTCACAGGCCAAGATCCCACGCAAGCAGCGGGCGATAAACACTCGTTGCGTTTGTTTGAAGAGAATTGTAATTTTTTGTTTTCATTGTGTAAAAGTCTTATAAAAAGACTGATTTTTGTATTCGTTGTAAACGTCTGAAGTTTGTAATGAATCCCGCAATGAAACAATCAATTTTCACCGCAAACATCCGAGTCTGGGGTTTTTTATCTCGAAACCTAAGTAGGGATAAGTCAGCGCCTAACACGCGTTGTCGGTTAGTTCTTGACCATAAAAAGAACAAAATCTCACATATTCGACGTTGTGGCAAGTTGTTATTAATAACACCAAAATTCGCGCCTTACACGCGCGGGAAATTTTATCCTGAATCCTAAGAAATGCTAAGTCAACGCCTAACATGCGTTGTCGGTTTAGTCTTTCACCGATTGAAGAAGACACCAGAATCCAAGTCTGGGGTCTTTTACCCCGAAGCCTAAGTAGGGATAAGTCAGCGCCTAACACGCGTTGTCGGATAATCTATTCCCGTGAGAAAGACGAAGTCTACGTATTCAATATCGTAGCACTAAGAGAATTAACTCTCTTAGCACAATGTTACATGTGAAAACGGTTTTAAACAATTCACATGCTAACCCGACTCAAACGGTAGTTGGTAAAGGCTCATCAAACCCGTTGATAGCTGAGAGTTTGCCAAAAATCCTATAAATGTGAGAGTCATTGACGCACCAGCCCCATTAGTTGGTCTCGTGACTTGAACATCCAACGACTTCAGAATAAGAGCCATACATGCAGATGAATCAGCTTTAATTGTTAGTCATGTAGCCCCAACATTTGGGACCACCACGCTCCAATGCCTTAAGAGCTTAAACTGTGTAGACTCCAGCAAAGATACGAGTATAAACTGTGTTAACGCCGATCAACGCGTTACAGTAAAGGTCGATGCCGGTCAACGCATCAGTAATCTCATCAAAATAAGGCAAATGATGATTCCAGGGAGTTCAATCACATTCAGATATGAATTACCGATGAAGATGATCAGTTTAATGTCAGCTCAATGACAAGAGCTAGATTCAGAAACTTACGCACCAACTTCAGTTCAAGATTTCAACAACGGTCAGACGATAAACGTAACGCCGGAAGAACTTCATCTATTCAACAAAACACTGAATAGAAGGAAGGCTGAAGAAGTCAAGAATTGAAGCCAGCTACAGGTCCTTTAACACCGACTGAATGTGGGACCTATCACATTCAAAGTATTTCAGACTCCTCTATAAAGGAATGAGGCTGAAACACTTTGAAGGGGGTATCTGTATGCGTCTAAAAATGCCTATAGGTGTCCGCACATAGCTCGAGACAAATAGAAAACGATGAACGTCATTATCCAAGTCGAAGGGGATTATCCGAGTCAAAGAGGATCACCTGACACCGACAAACGCATGAAACGAATCAGCGAACCAAGTGGCCCGTGTGCTCACCGGCCACCTCCAAGTTAACGAAATGTATGAAGTGAATCAGTGAAGCGTACGAATCAACGTGACACGCGAAATGGCAAAACAACTCAGCCAGGAGTTGTGTTTCGCCCAAAAGAGGCGAAACACCATGTGTGTCTCGCCCACACCATGAGTGGCTCGTCCATTGGAAGTTGTAGGTCTCTTCATCACCTTTCCAACGCATCTTGAATCACCTCATTCCGAGATCGAGCGAGAGAGTTAGAGCCAAAATATCCGAGATGGTACGAACTGGCTCGCAAGGCTGCGAGCCACCATTTGGTGGCTCGCACAAAGAGGTAATATTTCGACCATGATGCGATTTGATTCTGAAGAAACTCAAAAGATAAAAGTTGTAGGTCTCTTCGTTAACTTTCCAACGCGTTTGAACCCGGTTCAGTTCGTTTGAACCCGGTTCGGCAGATTTTGTCCGAAAACGCGTTTTGACGGTTTTCGACGGGTTTTCTCGGGATTTGTTCGTTCCTGAGTGTCCTAACTGATTGGATATCGTCCACAAACGTGGTTATACGGTTATCAACTGAAGATAGGACTGAATCTATCATTCTTATCCGAAAACCCCCAACCTAAGCCTATAAATACAGACCTAGGGGTTCATTTCAAGGGGGACATAAAGAGGGCGAGGTACTGTCAAAATTGAGAGTGAAACCACGAATTTTAGAGGGTTAGCAGATCTTGGAGAAGTTTCTCCATAAACAAAAAGAGAGTTCGAGAGATCTGAAACCCCTTTCCCCCATATTCCTCCGGATTTAAGCTTGGTCTTAAATCCTGAGAAGAGTCGTAATCTCGCTTGGTCGGGATTACCACTTCAGCGAATACTTTCTTCATGAAGTAGGAGCTTTGATTTTTAATCTGTCAACCAGATCTGATCCGCGGCGGTCCACGGATATCAACGTCTTCGGCACAGGCAAAGATCCCACGCAAACAACAGACGATAAACATTTGTTGTGCGTTGTTTGAAGGAATTGTAATCTTATATTTTCATTGTGTAAGACGACTTTTTATTTATTTGAGTTTATTGTAACAGCTAAAGTTGTAATAGATTCGATGATAATGAAAACAGCAATTTCTGACCCAAACAAAAGTTTAGTAGCATGACAGGTTGTAAAGTAAATCTTTTTAGGGAACCTTCTGATGCATCCGAACACATTTTGAAGGAATGCCAGTCCTGACATTTCTATTAAGGCGTAGCTAGCAAATAAAGATATTTGCGGGTGTTACTATCCTTTTGGTGGCTTACTAGGCATCTGCTAGTATTTTTAGTTTTCATTTCCTTCACTTTTTGCATCTGGTTTTAAGTCAGGGCACTACATAAACTAATAAATTCATCGCAGCAAACTCCACCTAAAACAGCTGGCAAAATGTTTAATATGTACGCAACAAATATTTCCAAAAGGAAAGAGTTCTAAGTAGGGAAAAACAAGAGAAGATGAAAGGAAGGGAAGAAGAAAAAAAATTCAACTAAACATAATTCTCATTGGTGGAAAACATTTAATATAGTAAATTGCTATTTAAGGGGTTTGGATAAGTTCAACACTAATATTTTCAAAGGCAACGAAAGCTATTAACATGTAATCAAAGCATTAGCATGACTATCACCAATAGGTAAACTACACCATGCAGAAAAAACGCAAGCTAATATCAGGCACCTATAAAATAAAGACCAGACACCTATACAGTAAAGACAGATGAAGTTCCAAACTTCCAATAGTTGTTCAAATTCCAGTTACTCAAATTCCAGTCATAAAGAAAACATGATACACAACCTAAAAATAATTACCTTGCTGAAGAACCCTCAAGTTTTCCAACCTCTTCTTCAATTCGAGCAAGAACAGCCTTCCTCTCTTCATCAGCAGCGCCAGTAAATTCCTTCACAAGAGCTTCTAAACTTGCTATTATACCAGCCTACAACAACAAAGAGCCAACGGCTGAGAAAAATACAGTTGAACAAGTATATCTAAGTATAAACTCTGTGTTTGCTACTAACTTGGGAAGTAAGACGGCCATTTGCATCACGACTGGTGCCACACTTTTCATTAATGAAAGTGACAAATTCAGCTAGATCTCTCCCGCCATCATAGTCTTCGCCGGCTTTGTTGTCTTTTGGGAAAAACTTCAACGTAGGGTATCCACTGACTCCATATCTAAAATTCATGCAAGTTTAATTTGACTTCAGCCCAACTCTTTAACACCATGACAAACTAAAATCACAGGCTGGAAAATTACTCTTAAAATTCAAATGATTTATCAAAAGGAAAAAGATGTTCAAATAAAATCTATAACATAATACATGTGTCATACAAATGTCACAAGTTTTATGACTGTAAATATTGAGCTTAAGATGAAGTTCAAGTCTGTGGGATGAGCAAGTTATTGATATATCTTCTGGAAAAGAACATGAAACATATCATACTCCGAATATTTTTCCACTAATCCTACTTAAGAAACTAAAACCACCTTCATTTGGCAGTAGAATGACTATCAAATAAGGTGATGGTGTGTACTAACGCAGCAAATTAAAGCATTGTTATAGGTTTAAACTTTTAATAGCTACTTTGGTTTCAACTATTCTGGTATAATTTCATTGCATTTGCACTACCTAAATTTGTCATCTGATATGCAAGAATCATCCAATCTTAATAAGTAACAACAAAAAGAAAAAAAGATGTGAAATTTTTTTAGGGTAAAAGAATTGTGGGGCATCCCAAGAAGTCTCAGGATCTATTGTAACTGATAGGGGATTACCCAAGTTTGCTACTTGTACCCCCTGGTAATTCTAACAAACTACCCATTGAACTGCGTGATGTAACAATAAAAAGTAGAATGAAGTTTACTGCTTATGATCAGGAAATGTCAATTTGCCAGAGGAAAAGAGCCATCCAGACAAAATGATATGTTTGCAAGTGGAGCATGTTAAATTGGTCTGAAATATGCATCCCCAAAGAGATTCAACAGTTGCAGCAGTTCATACAAAAGTGAAAATCTTTCAGGCCTAAAGCACTTTTCAGAACAGAGTATCTGAAAGTTCTATCTCAAGGAAATACACTTCCAAAAGTAACTCAGGTAAAGAAAAATCATGAGAACATGTACACACGAATATGTTCTACAAAACAAGAAACTAAACCAAATAGATTTGACATGGATAAAAGATGAGAAATTCACAAGTGACAGAAAGGAAATAAAGAGATAAAACTTTGAAGTCAAGATCAAAGTGAATTCTAGTTCAACCACAAGTAGAGAGTTCAAGGATAATTTTTGGAAATAAGCATCAAGTCGTTTAAGATGACCCAAAAAAACAAGGCTAACTGTACTTGAGGTACATATTTCGTATAATAAATACAAGAAAAAATTATAGTTCTTGAAGATCTAACGACAATTCGTGAACACTATTAGAAGCCAATGACTACAATATCGAAGCTTCTATAAATAATAAGCTGATCAAATCCAGGATCACCTGGATGCTAGTGCATCCCCTACCTTGGCAGTTGAAAGGTGTCATAACAAAATAAACTTTGGCACATAACATAAGAAACATAATCCAATATAGTCAGCAAACAAACTCCAGTTTCTGCTAATTATAGTATGCATTTATAACTTACTTCTCTGCCAAATCCTTGTAGTTATCGGCATCAAGATTAGCTATGACAACATCCTCTTCCGATCTAAAAGCACTGGCTAGCTTCTCATAGGTCTACAAACAAAATGGGAAACATTTCAGATTATTCAAATCTACCAAGTTGGGGCAAAATGGGAGTTTCCATGTGGCACTAGAATGCTCCATATAAGATAGGTTAATGTACTTACTGGAGCAAGGCTTTTGCAATGACCACACCTATAGAAATAAGAGAAAACAATTGAGAAAAGATCTCAATGACTAAGAACGAAGAAACACAATGTGGGACTTAAAGAAATCAACTGACCATGGTGCATAGAACTCCACGAGAACATCTTTCTTTCCATCTAGAACAACCTCATCAAAGGTCTCCGATGTCAATACCACTACATTTGATGGGACTGTTGCCAACTTTACATTAGTTCCTGCATCCATATACTCAGAAACTAGGTGTCAGAATTTTACAACTGATCAAATAAATATCTCCTATTCAGACCATAGTGGTAAGTAAAAGATATACATAAGAATTCAGATTTTTATTTTTTTAAACTAACAAACAGGAACCCCCTGAGTTCAAAGGCTACGTAGCACGCTAAAAATAGTATTAAATTATTCATGTCAATAAAACCTCAAATGGAAAAATGAGATTTCATCAAAGGAGATTATGGATGGTGTTTTTAAATGATAAATAAATAAAATCTGCTACATATCAGTGTTATGGACAAGCGTATAGCTATATGTTTCTATTTGATATTTCCATATGATACTCATAAATAGTATGACAAATTAATTGCACTCCAAACTAGGATGAATATTCCATTCAGGACTGCAAAAAGGCACAACTGCCTTATGTATACAATGTTAGCTAACACTCGGGGTCAAAGTCGGATCAAATAATTACCAAATAGTCAGGTAATTAATCACATATATACAAATTCAGTTCCAACGATCATTTAAGTGAAATCAAATCTGTCTAGTAAATGAATCAAAAATTTGATTCTCTCAATTGTCACATTTCTTTAATATGTGTATAAACAACTAAATGGTCAAACAAATACACAAATAACTATATGTTTCTTATCTGATATTACTATATAATGATATTTATAAATAGTAGTATAAATTCTACAACAACATGAATTTCATTAATCAAGAGAATCAAAAAAATTAAATCAAATAAAAGTAACCTTCAACGAAATAATTCACAAAATATTTAAATTGTATCATCAAATATAAATGTACTTTCAGATCAAAGAGAATTTTGTTTCAAAAAGCAGTTGGATTTGGAGTTGAATTCAAAAAAGAAAGTTCAAATCCGAATGCTTCTTGAAATAAATTCTTCAGAAAAGCAGGTCCAAATTTGAATTCAGGCACAGTAATAGATGACTTCAGATATGGATCCCTCAGTATTCCACCCTAGCTATGACTTCAACAGTCCTGAATGGAATCTCACTTCACTGCTTGAAATATGAAGTAATAAGATACATGGCTATAGCATACCTCCTTCCGTATTAACGAACTCAGTGAGGGCATCTGCAGTCCGAGCACCTTCATACCTATGCAATCAATAAACTATTATTAGTGAAAATTTGATAAAATAAAGGGACGTTTTGGATAATTATATGTCACGACATAAACAATAATAGAATAAATAAGTGAATCACTTAGAAGTAAGATACACACTTTTTTGGTTCCAAAGAGCCTTTTGGAAACCATTGGATTGTGGGGTATCCTGTAACGTCATATTTGCTGCAGATGTCCTTGTGCTCGTCACAGTCCACCTTCATTAATCAGAAAAGGGTACAGTGATATTAACCTCTTAGAAGCTTGGTCCATTGAATTATAAAATTCTTTTTACAACATTCATGTTTGACTATCTAATTTTCAGTGCAAGCTATAAAGAAAATAATATTTGATCCATACAGAAAATTTAGATGATAAAAGACAACCTTCTCCTTGGTAGAAAGAACAATGAGTTTACTACAGCCATATAGCATGAAGTTGATGGAAGTAACATGAAATGTATATTACCTTTCCAATCAATACAGATTTTGCCTTCTTAAAACTTGCACCTAATCTCTCGAACTCAGGAGCTAGCTTCTTACAATGACCGCACCTGCCAATAATGGACACAAGTAAGCAACCAAACAAAAACTATGACCAGGGCCCGTCATGTTCAAATTAATGAAACATATTTCTCATGCACGGCAAATAATCGCGTGCAATATCTTGTAGGCGTGGAACCAAATACAGTTAGAGATTTCCAAACATAGATAAGAAAAAGGAAGCAACAATCTCAAAATCACAGAATGGATTCATCATAAGGTTCTCCTGAAAGAGGTAACCTATACAGATCTGAAGATACACTGATCCAGCACAAGCATTTCAAGCCACATTGGAAAAAAAGGGGCACAAAAAAAAAACGCATCCTCCCTAGATTACCAAATACAGACAGTAGGAGTATATAACTACTGAGCTTCATATCAAATATCTATTGTTATCTATTTTAACCTTTCTCAATTTTAGTATGTATCCAATCAAATCTAAGGGTAAATTACATTAAATCCCCATAACCTTTCAGTGTTTTGCAGTAAACACCCATGAACTTCCAGAATCACACTAAACCCCTCATGAACTTTCTGAGTTTCATGGATAAAACCCATAAATTAGAACCAAAACAAACAACATAAAAAGGTATTTTGAAAATTCACGGGGGGTTCAGTGTAATTTACCCCAAATCTAATCTAAAACCAGATAAATACAATCGTTAACAAATCCATCCAATGACCAAAAGCATCAAATTGCGAACATTTTCTAATTTTTTTAAAAGGACTAACCTGAATCAAACAACAACATCCTAAGTTATCAAATTCTATCATGTAACCGAAACTTAACGCTGATCAAAGCTCTAAGGCAAAAATAAAAAATAAATAAATCGAGATCGGACTAACGAGATCCTACCAAGGGGCGTAGAACTCGACGAGGGCGCCGCGATCCTGGCCGACCTCCTTCTCGAAGTTGGAGTTCGTGAGGACGACGACGTCGCCTTCGTCGGCGAGAGACGGCGAGAAGAGGAAGGCGAGGGCTACGGTTTGGAGAGAGACCAGCAGCAAGATCTTAGATCTCTCCATTGAGATTTTCTGTTTCTTTTTTTTATTTTTTTTATTTTCTAGTTTATTTTGTTTTAGGTTTAGGTTGACTGGAGATGTGTGAGATCTTTAGAGAGGAGAAGAGAAATGCAGAAAGCGTTTTTATAGCGCGCGAGATCGATGACCGCAAGATTTCCGATATCTGTCCCTAAAATGTTTCATATTTTCAAAATAGTTCCTCACATCATTAAATTTGCTATTAGCTCCCTTAATTTTTAAATTATTTTGAAATTAGTAACTCAAACAATTTACACTGCTATTAAGTCTCTCGGTTCTTTTTTTCCTTAATTATTATTAATCCCTCCGATCAAGAGATGTTGGGACAAACTAGACCCTCAGATCATCAAATTTTCTATTATATTCTCTACTTTAGTTAGTTGTAGACTTGTAGCAAATTAGTCCCTCTGGTTGTTTACTATTGACTTGAGGAAATTATTTCAAAACAACTTAGGGTTAGTTCGGTATTATTTTTTTGATTGATTCTCCTTATTTCTTTTAAGGACCAGTCACTAATAGCGTTTGCTAATTTTTTAATTTGCTTATGCGCAGCTTATCAAACTTATTGTTTGCTGTTAAAGAATGCTTTTAGATGTAAACTAAGAATGTTTTAAAAACGACTTCTATTTTTTGTAATATTTGTACCATTAATGTCCTTCAAACTCTCTTATTTAAGGGACTGTTTGGTTCGTTTCCTATGTAGAGGGAAATGCATTTTCATGTACAAAAACACAAGTTTAGAGTTTTTTAAACTTTTTTAAGAAATAGATTGTTTCGTTTTGGTTCTTAAAAAAAAAGGTGGGAAACTAATGTATTTATTTTTCTTGTGTTTGGTTCGCATGGGAAAAAAAGAAAATTTTTTTTTTATATGGTAAAAAGCCAACGTGGGTGCAGTTTTCGTCGATTTCACAAGGTTGAGGAAGGAATTGGAGGAGAGAAAAAAATCTGATATGGCGATGATTTTCACCGAGTTTCCCTTCTTCAACCCTAGCGAACCAAAGATGAGAAAAAACCGACGGAAAGCTTATATTCTACGTGGCCACGAAAAATCTGATATGGAGGCGGTGTAAAACTTTTCCACTGAATTAAAAAACGAACCAAACAACCCCTAAGTATCTTATTTATTTTGATAGTTAAAGTTCTTGTCTATTTCTGTCAGTTCCACTTATGATGACCTTTACGTATGGTTTTACCGAAACACCTTTCGCCTCGTTTGGTACGCGGGAATGGAGTCAAGTGAGAATGGAAAGAATGTAGGAATGGAATGGAATAGATGTGGGAATGGAATGCATATTCTCATTCTCATGTTTGGGCACGTTTAGAGAGTGGAACAGGAATGACAATCTTATTCTCATTCTCTCGTTTGGTATCATTTGTTCACAAGTGAGAATACAATTTAGTTTTCTAATAATGCCCTTACCAAAACACAGAATTTTAAAAATATTAAAAATATTTTAAAAAGAACTAAATAATTTATTTTTTAGAAAAATAAGTTTTATAGAAATAATTTTTTTTCCTTAGAGAAATAAACTTTTATGTAATAGTTATATTTTGTCACAACATCTCGGCAACAATTTTGGACTTTTGGCTTACAAATTGAAAATTAATTTTTATAGAAATTATTTTTAATTATAAATAATTATAATTTCACTTTTCTATCTTCTCATGCTACATGTCGGCGTTAATATACTTCTTAGGAACGATATCAGAAATTTATTAAAAAATAATATCACAAGATATTGGAACTATGATAAGGTCAGTGATATAAATTTACTTAGGAACCATGTTCGTAAATTGGAACTTGGGCATGTTATATTCATGCTTATATTTATTTATATATTTGTACTAGTAGCTTAAGATAAGATATTTTTTATAAAAATAATTTTCATATAGGAATTTATATCTAATTGTATCTTTTAAGAAGGGTATAAATGGAAATCATTTGATTATTTTTATTCCCACTTAAGTGGGAATATCAATTCCTTGTTAAATGGTTGGGAATGACAATTCCCACATAAAGTGGGAATTGATAAGAAGTGAGAATTTCAATTCTAACATCTAAAAGTACATCGTGTTTGGTACGCGGGAAAAAAGAGTTGGAATTGAATTCCATTCCCACTCATTCCCGCGTACCAAACGAGCCCTTATTGCTTTTAGAACTAGCTCATGACATATAAGTACTAAACAATTATTTTCGACAGTTTGTATAAGTTACTTCTATAAATTGTTTATATGCGACTTATCATAAGCTTCAACAATACCAAATTAGCTTTTTATATCTGGAGACTCAGTAACAACTTCAACGATTTAGAGGAATAATTTACTTCTCTATACAAATGGGAGAATCTAATATTCACTGTTCATACTACACTAAATATTAACACAACATTATAACCGCGACACACGGGATACTGTAGCATTTTAAAAGAAAAATTATTGTGGCAGATGCGAGAACTGGTGTAGCGTTCTTTGAAAATACTATAGCACAGTTATACTGTAATAATTTTAAAAATTCGGGATAATATAGCATTCCCAAAAAAAGTACTGTAACATTTAAAAACATAATTACTATAGCGTGGAAAAAAAAATCTTACTTCACGGACAGCACGCTAGTTTCATAATAGCTTAAGAACAAGGGGGCCTAAATAAAGATTTAGGGGCTGTTTGGATGCTTTTAGGAAACTAGAGTTTTTATGACACAAAATAGAAAGTGGTTATCCACCTCACCATTTTCTATTCGAGTGTTTACATTGTTTGGTTAGGAATCTTTATGAATCCTAAAATAATAGTATTACATTGTTTGGATAGTATAATATAAACTAGAGTATTTATGACACAAAGTGGAAAGTGGTTATCCACCTCACCACTTTCTACAAGATTTTGACTTTTTTATTATTTTTTTGGACACATTTATGACATTGTGTAAGCTTTCCAACAAAATCACTCATAATTTTAGTGATTTTACTTTCGGTGACACCTCATCAAAAGGTGTAAGCTTTTTATGTAAAAGAGAATTTAAACAAACAATGTAAAGCGATGAAAGCTGACATTGGGACCCACTTTTTTACACTTTCTATCATTTTACATGGTAAAAGCATACAACCAAACAGCCCCTTGAGGGACTGGTACTGCAAAAACCCTTTAATTCGTCGAGTCCGGACCAATTCAGCGCGGGTCGGACACGTGTTCTCTTCCTATTGGTCTGAACACATAAACACGGCCTCTCATTGGTTCGTTTCCTAAAGATCCACGTCTGCTCCCAACAACGAGGAAGAGATCTGAAGAAATCGCAGCCCACAGTGTCTAATTCCACTCAAAATACTTCGATCCCTCGAACAAAACCCAAACCCTAGCTCCTCCAATGGCTCGCCTGAGATCGAGCTTGATTCTATTCTTCGTCCTCGTTCTATCGCACGCTCTCTCCGCAATCGGAGGGTAAGATCGCTGTCATATCCATCTCCTCGATTCGTCTTTGATTGTTCTTGATTTGTTTGAATCGGTTTCGGTCGCAGGAGGAATTATTACGACGTGCTCCAAGTTTCGAAGGGCGCTTCAGATGAACAGATTAAACGAAATTACAGGTATAGCACATTGTAACGGCAGAGTTTTCTCCCCTGAAATTTTATTATTAGAATTTATTTTGAGTGGAATTCACAATTTCAACTGTAGAAAGCTTGCATTGAAGTATCACCCTGATAAGAACCAAGGGAATGAGGAGGCCAACCAGAAATTTGCAGAGATTAACAATGGTGTTTTTTTTTCTCTTGATCATGTTTTTTGCTTTTTTTTTAAAATTTATATGTCATTCCTTTGATGGAAGAAAAAACTGAATTTTTTTGGGTTTAATCAGCATATGAAGTTCTGAGTGATCGTGAGAAGAGGAATATATATGATAGGTACGGCGAAGAGGGACTGAAGCAGCATGCTGGTGGCGGAGGGAGGGGTGGTGGCATGAACATGCAAGATATATTTAGCACGTAAGCGGAATCTTATCTTTAGTTTGGTTAAATCACAGGAATGATTGACATTTTCATTGTTACTATTTTTCTTTTCTTTTGATAAGAGGTTATAGATATATGAGTGAATGTTGCGACACATAATATTGATTATCAACTGGATTAGTTTACAAAGATTCAAAGATGGATGATAACTTGTTGGTGTGTGAGGTTCACACTCGAGCATGTGGATAAAATACATATATATCTGCAATATGGATAGTTATTCCTACCTAAACCGGTGCTCAGGAGCGGCAAGCATCCTACTAGAAACAGGATTGTTGTCTCTCTTCCCATAATAAATAAGCTAATAACTTGAAGAGGCAAAAAATAATCTATGATCTTGGTACCACATACCTAGACCAAGAACAGTGGATACTATAGCACCAAATACGCTCCTCTAATAAATGGTAAATAGGTTTAGTGATTACCGCATGAAGATCGTTCCATGTTGATCTGTTGCACATGTCTTGTCCAATAGCTGAGGGATAACCACAGCAATAATCAGCGATCCCCTCTTATCAGCCTACTATTAGCCCTTGAACATTGAGCTTGGAAGGAAGGGATGCAGTAGCTTTGAGAGAGATTCTGTTTTCTGCATCCTTTTTTGTGCCTATTCACGTTATTGTTTACGAGAAGATAGAGGAAATAACTCTAGTTCTACTAGGATTCTTGGTAGGCCCCTTCTTAGGAATATATTTATATAAACTTCTATCATATCGCAGACAAAGACTTATCCACAGACTCCTTTGACACATGCCAACATACTCCCACTCGTGTTGTTCTCTGAGCTGACTGCCTGAATTTTTGACTTTCCAAGTCAAAATCTTTGTCCTTATCAAATTCATGTTCATACATACTCTGTATGGTGTGACTGTTGGGGATCTGGGCATCTGCAGCATGGTAGCCTTGCATCTAGATTCATTAAGAGCGACACAAGATTCTTCCTAAAGGAAAATCATATGATAAAAAGTCTAAGCATGTGGTATCTTGTGCCCGAAATCTAATCATCATGTCTGTCCAAGTGCATTTTATTCCTATTGGAAGCATGCTTGAACACCTAGGTCCACTCTCGATTCACTGCTTCTCACATCATGTGTGAGTTGGCCATGGATGCAATCAAGAAAGATGTTAATTGATCCTTCTTTGGCTCCGAATAGCGGGGTTTGCTGATCACTAACTTTCCTTGCACAGCCTCATATCTATGGTACTGTCTCATAGCAGCAGGAAACAAAAAACAGTGGACACTCATAAGTCATAACAGCCTCTCCAGACAGTCTAATTAACGCCTTTATGGGATATCCCAGTGTTTCCATCCTCAAATTATGTGGCGAGCTTTAGTTGTGAGGTGCTAAACAATAGAGTGATGATGAGTTTTTTAGCATGAAGTTGTCTGCATAGAGGCAGTAAAACAAAATGATATTGAAGTTGGCCAAGAATCAAGGCCATGACATTGCGTTAGGCAGGAGATTATAAGAGCCCTTAAATATTGGTTGCTTCCTAGTTTGTGTTCGATACAGTTCAGTTAAATGTACAATATGCTGTTCTGCTAGGAGCTGGAACTGCTTTAAGGGTACCTTAAACCACAAATGTGTGCATTAGGTACCTTAAATTATAAAAACAAAAATCATCACTATTTCAGACAATTGTCTTATGTTAGTTTTCTTTCTGCAATTTCCAGTATCACTAATATTGGAGTTATTTGAGTAGGTTTTTTGGCGGTGGTATGGGCATGGAAGAAGAGGAAGAGAAGACTCCTAAAGGCGATGATGTAATTGTTGAGTTACATGCTACACTGGAAGACTTGTATATGGGAGGTTCTTTAAAGGTACTTACTACTTACTCCGAATGCCATGACAAATTTTTTATCATCTTTTTTTAGCTTTCATGCTATAATATGGTAAATGGTCTTCATTGTCATTTGAAAAGCATAATTTTGTTCACAGTCCATTATTTCATTAATGCTGGTGTAAGTTTTAGGTGAACATTTAGGCATATAAACTCCACTATTCATATAGACATACATGTGTGTGTGTGTGTGTGTGTGTGTGTGTGTGTCAGATTTTGAATAATATGCTAACTACATGGTGGTGGAATACAGTGAGACACTACAGCCTTCCTAATACGGCTAACACCTGTATATTTTGCTTTCTTGAAATACCTACCAGGTTTGGAGAGAGAAGAATGTAATTAAGCCAGCCCCTGGGAAGAGGCGTTGTAACTGTAGAAATGAAGTACATCATAGACAAATTGCTCCTGGAATGTATCAGCAAATGACTGAACAGGTATTGTTGTTTTTTGGTCCTATGTGATTCTTGAGGATGTCCTTTGAAATTTTCTTCTG
Organism: Asparagus kiusianus; assembly: GCA_022839385.1. Classification (NCBI taxonomy): domain Eukaryota; kingdom Viridiplantae; phylum Streptophyta; class Magnoliopsida; order Asparagales; family Asparagaceae; genus Asparagus; species Asparagus kiusianus. The sequence goes on along the minus strand of BQKN01000111.1, from coordinate 796,447 downwards.
TAAGCTACTGAAGTTTTCGAAGAAAAAAAATGCATTTGATTTGGACATTGTTGCTTTGATTCTTTCTTGTTTCTCTTCTTGCAGGAGAAGCTAGATGCTATATCTAATTGTAATTTTTTTCTTCTTCAGGTCTGTGAGCAGTGTCAAAATGTAAAGTTTGTGCGAGAAGGAGATTTTGTTACTGTTGATATTGAGAAAGGGATGAAAGATGGAGAGGTAAACTTAAACAATTATGCCTTTTGGCTGGTTGCTAGTTTTTCTATGTTAAGTGTGCAGCAAGGCTTCAATAACATACTAATGCAATGCCCCGATTTTCTGCGAGCATTCTGGTTAGTTCATGTTGACATTCTGGTTCGTATTAGAGGCATTGCATAAAAAACATGGTTTTATCACAAAACTTCAAATTATTTAGAAGAAATTAGTCAACTAACTGTGCAGGAACTACTAGTCTACTAGTCTGCCATGTTCTTTAGAAAATATGGTACTATTGGACGTGGATTGATCATTGTTTGTGCAGTTGCATTCTTGGCGGTCTGTGCTTCCTTTTGCCATGTAACACCTAATTTACTGCCAGATGTAGGTTGGTGCGCACTCCTGTTGGGGCTTCCTTGTGCAGGCAGAAGGTGCATGCACGAGGATCTTTCTGTAGGCCAGCTGATATATATACACACAGTCAGTCACTCACAGTTATACTTGATTGATCAGTGGGCCTCACTACAATTTACCGAAATAATAGATTCAAAAATCATCCATTTACCACTACCACTACCACAACCATAGATTTATTATTACCATGTCCTTTTTGTGCCTTTTTTCTATTGCTTTTGTAGTTCACAGCTAAAACTTGGTTGGGTGTTGTTGGATCACCATGCTATTCCAACTACGCCAGATTCTCAACCCAAATGTTTGTTTGGACTTTGTTAAAACACCAATATATTAAATTTTAGACTCAAGGAAGTTGTCGCTCCAACAACCAAACTGAGTGTTGGGGGCTACAAAACCTCATGTGTTATGCAAATATAGAGGCACCTCAGAAAATTCTAGATATATGGTTTGCCTCTATATATGAATTGTTAAATACCTAATTCATACTTTTGTTATTGAACATGTTGCAAAAGCATGTCAATCAAACACATATTGTGCAGGTTAGAGCTGCACTGTTGTTGGAGCTACATCATGGCTCCAAAAATGAGCAAAAACATATGCCTAATATTTCTTGCGTTATCTGTTTTATAAAATTATTAACAGTTTTTATGCTCAAATCAAATTTTTATTGGCTATAAAATTATGGGGATCTTTTGTAGGAGGTGGTATTTTATGAAGATGGTGAACCTAAAATTGATGGTGAAGCTGGTGACTTGAAGGTGATGCTTACTACCTTGTGGAAATCATTAACTTTTACCTTATATCACCTTCCTTTTTACTTTTCCCCTGAAACAATGTATTCTTGCAAGCAGTTTAGGATCCAAACAGCACCACATGATCGTTTCAGAAGGGAAGGAAATAATCTGCACACAACCGTCACGATTTCATTGGTAATGACTTTTCCTGAAAACTGCTACTATTTTGTCTTAATTTTGAGCACTGATAACTGTCTTATCATTTAAACTGCAAACGAATAAGGACCACATACTTAACATAAAACAATCATATAGTAAATGACAATCAAGACTATATCCTTATGTACACAAGTTTTCTGACCATCAGTCAAAACCCTAGGAAGTATTTTTTGTGCATATGTGCTGCTAAACCCTGGATATACTATGATTGCATCAATATTTCTGTCTTCTAGACGAGAGACTTCTATTTAGGAACATTAGTGTATATCATCTCGCGTGGGACTGTCCGAAGAATTTATTTGCTTGACTTTCATAGGGTTTTTTTAAAATGTCTACATGTGCTATAAATCCATTTTCGCCACATAACAAGTGGAATAGTCTCATCATCATATGATAATGCCAAGAATTGGGATTCGATTGAGGAAAAGACTGTTGTTATCTCTTACACAGTGAAAAGAAGTTGACTTGTTATTTTCCTCATTGAGTTGCTATTTTTATACTTTTTGCTAGTTTTGTTAGCTATTCAAATGTGTGGCCTAAATTGTTTTGTGGGCTTCACATTTTCCAAATTAAACACCTCAATTCAATTTCCACTAAGTTTTGACAACTCAAATAAATTAGTACTAGTGAATAGTAACTGTTGCGGGCAATGTCTTTATTTCTTTGCAGTTTTTTTATTACTTTGTATTAATGATGATGACAGAATGAAGAGAACCCCAAACAACTTGATCATCTAAAATTTTTCCTTCTAATTTTCTTCTTCTTTTCAGGTCCAAGCTCTCGTAGGTTTCGAGAAGACCATCAAACATCTAGACGAGCATCCAGTAGAAATTGGCACAAAGGTTTCTATCTCTCCCTTTTGGTTATTTGGCACCGGTCGATGATCATTAACCTTGACTTAAACAATAAAATTTTGGCACATTCAGGGAATTACTAAACCGAAAGAGGTGAGGAAATACAAAGGAGAAGGTATGCCTTTGCACCTGAGTACAAAGAAGGGAGATCTGTATGTAACATTCGAAGTTCAATTTCCCAAGTCATTAACAGAAGATCAGAAGACGAAAATCAAAGGAATTCTTTCTTGAGAACTTTCTACTTCTCCTGATGAGCCTAAATTGTTTTGCTTCTTATAACAATACAAGATAATTGAAGGTGTACAGCACAGGGCCCCTCCATAAACAGCTGGTCCATTTGAGGGTGTTAAAATCCCTGATATTTTTGGTCCTGTCATCTTCTTTTGGAATGAGAAATAGTATCACTTGTATTCGAAATTTTTGGTCCTGTCATCTTCTTTTGGAATGAGAAATAGTATCACTTGTATTAAAAAGGGTTATATTTTTACATCAAATAGTGGTTTGTAGGGAAATTTATGGAACCTTATCAGGGTTACTTTCAGCTAATGTCATTGGAACTAGCTAACCTATGTGACATCTTATATCTCACTTGTTTACTCCAAGAGATGCTGTGAAATTTGTCAATTTACTTACTATTATGTGCTTTTGTCCATGTTTGCTTGCCGTTCTATGTTTGATAAGAAAAATGTAAGGTGAAAAGGAATAGATTCAAGCGGAAATTTCGCCTATTTTATTCTCATTTGTTTGTGAAAGAAAGCCTACCTCAAATTTGTATGCCTACCTCAAATTCATATCCCAATTCAAAGAAAGCCGACATAACATGAATCTGGCACTATTGAGTAGGGAGTCTATCTAATTCACTTCGTGAATTTACTTACAATTACGCGCCTAAATTTTTTTCTCTCAGTCATTTGTCAACAACCGCGATGGATTTGAATCTAGAACTATTGAATAGAAAGCATACCCACCCAATCATCTCCTTCTCTCTATGATCCTTCCATGTTCATAATTAATATGTGTTCATAATCAAATAAATTCCTCACAAAAAAAAAGCATATAAACTTGTATTTTTTTTCAAATGGCCATCAAAGGTTAACAAAGAAAGTAGTATGTGAAAGTCCTTTCTTCGTCTCCTAATAAAAGTAAAATTAGGAATGCAATGTAAAAGTTTGAAATAAGAGTCGAAAAAGGGGGGGTGTTGCGAGAATCGAACTCGCGACCTCTCGCACCCGAAGCGAGAATCATACCACTAGACCAAACACCCTATTCCCTTATTGCTGACAAATACGATTTATTTATATACCTTTTAAATTTAATTCTACCCCACAAACAAGTCTTCAGTTTTTTTTGACCCCTCTGGCCGATCTCTCTCAACTTTCAAAAACCCTAATAATTCCTCGAAATTTTCTCACCCGCTCTGGACTTGAAACATCCTCGACTAGAACAAAAGCGTTCTCAACCTCAGTAAGTTTCGATTACTTTCACAAATTTCTCGCTCTCAATTCTTTACAAAAACCTAACGGATACAATCACATCCTCGATCCCCTCGATTTGTATCCAATCACGAAAAAAAGTTTATTTCTCTCAATTAAATCCCTTTTCCATCAAATTAGCCTTTTTCGGTTCGTTTGCTGACGGTATACTGTAAATTATTTGTAAAATTAGGTTTTTTACCCCCCTCTCCTTTCAGTTATCTGATTGTTATTGTTAAGAGGAAAGCGCGGTAAGCAAATTTCGATGTCTCATTCAGGGAGCAAAGTGAGTTTTTTTTTCCTCCCTTCTCTATTTTGGCTTTCTAGTTCTTTTATATTTCGTACTTATATGGTAAGTATTTTTGTTGTCTAGACAGTTGGGGTTGATAACACTTTCAGAAGAAAATGGAACAAGGAAGAGTTTTTGGAGAGAGCTCGCGAAAGGGAGCAGGTTTACTCGAAACCCGAAAACTGAAAGAGGAGAAAAAAGAGAAAATTTATGCATTTTGGATTGTTTGTAATGATTATGTATTTTTTTTTTCGTCCTTGGTAGGAGGAGGAAGAAGACCGATTCTCGTCCAAAGGTTAGTAGTGTAGTCACTATGCTTATAGGATTTATCTCAATGGGATCTGATCATGCTGTTTCTTTTCATTTGGTTTTCTTACTTCTCAGCAAAAGCTCCGCCTGTCCAAAGAAAACCCTTGAAACACAGAGATTATGAGGTCGACCTTGAATCAAGGTTGGGAAAAACCCAGGTATAATGCATTATATTTTGGTTGATGTCACTCTTAATCTTGAGCCGTTGGAAGTTCTCCCCACTGCTGTCATATTACTAAATGTATTACTAAGATACAAGCACACCAACTTTGTGCTACTAAAGGTTGATGCGCATCTGGCTTACTGCTTGGGATGTTGAGCGCATGATACTTTAATTAAATTATCGCATGAAGTATTGATGTTACTTTGCTAGTCAGAGATTAGAGTGCGTTAATGTGTTTTATGTTGTGCTGAGTTTCACATTATACAGTTGTTATTCTTTTATTTGCTTCAATTATTCTGTAACCATCTGTTTTATCTTTTTTTCTCGAAAGAAGTTTATCAATAGTATCATAGTAGAGACTTCATTGTGATATCTGTTCTAAAGTATTTTTGAATAGCGGAATTGTTTGCTGTAGAAATCCTTCAAAATCCATGAATTTCCTTAATTAGTAAGTCCTTTTGGGCTGTAGTATGAGGACCTTGCTTTTGACAATTATAAATGCAGGCATTGATACTCATGTAAGCATGTGTCTTGTCAATTTATGTCAGTTTGCTCTGAAGTCATAGTTTGTTTTGAACTAGCAAATGTAAAGTTCGACACTTCCAATGTTCCTTGATGAGGCTCATCACACCTAGATCTACTGTAGATAAGTCTCTTCTAGTTGGGAAAGAAAGTGTGTTTTTAACTTGGTCCATCAAATTCAACCATCTTACAAATTTCATGATGGACCAACTTCTTTCTTGAGGCGTTGTTATCTTGGTGAGGTACATACCAGTCTGTTTCCCTTACGTCCTGAATTCATATTTTCTGGTTGACATTTTGGCCAGTAAATTGTTCACTCTTAAATGATATAGCTGATCCTTATGTGTCTAAGTGGATCTTAAATTATAAAAATGAAAAAAGAATATTGATCCTAATAAATATTAATTTCAATATATATAATTGTGTCTCTGTACCGTACCTCTTATAAATTGGCCATGTGTCTTACCATATCTGTTCCTGTTTGCATGAAATATAGGCTTTACATTGTCATATTTCGCTCATGTTGCATTCCAATGTTTTTCTACTGTACTGTTTTGAAATGGTCAAAGACTACAGTGAGCTATTAAATACAAAAAGAAAAACTTATAATTCCTAGGTATGTGCTAACTTGGTATAGAAATTGCATAATTTTGGAGTCAATATTGAAGTATAATTTCAAACAATCATCTATATGTTTTTAGTAGGATGCGTATGATTTCAAACAAGCATCTATATGTTTTTATCATGTACAGTGACCAAATTTGCGACTATTGTGTTGATAATGATATATGTGCATCTTCAGCAGTAGTTACTGGCTTGATTATGATTTTGTATTGCTCAAGATTGTGTTTGAACTAATCCTGTCTACTTTGGCAGGTGGTCACTCCGATTGCACCCTTAAGCCAACAGGTACATGTTCTTGACATGTTTAGGAGTATACAACTGTTTATTCGATTAATTATCATGTTATCGCTTAGCATATAATAAAGGACAATAATCTTCCTGAATTGTTCTTCAAATATTTTATTCAACTACCTGTTGTTACCACAATTTATTGGATTAAACCTTTTAAAATATATTCTCGAATGAATTTTGTAATTCATTAACTTTCAAAGGTGTTTTAGTTTTAACTATGTTGCAAATGGATTGCGAGTCATTTCCAAACTAATCTGTTCTCCAGAGGCAAGCGGATGGATTAAAATTCGGTATACACTGTTTTCTTACATTATTCGAGTGAAGTATATTGAATTGGTTAAACAAATAGGATAATATGTATGAAGACATTTATTGATTAATTAAAGCACCAGTGTGGTTCAGTTGAAAAGTTGATTAATTTCATGTTCTACAACAAGAAATTGTACATTTACTTTGCGTACTCACACTTTTCCATACATATCAAACTTCACTTAAATTTGAATGGTGGCATTGTAGTATGTATGGTACTTCTACTTCATTCTAGTATTCACCAGGTGGATCTTCTATCTAAATACAAAATGAATCTGATATGGAATCCAAAGACAAGCAGTTTAATGTGTACTATTTTTTACACTACCACAATGAACTCATTAAAATGAAACCTAAAGAAGATGCAAAAATGTTGAAATAAATACCAAAATTTATACATAGACTTTCATTGACTAACTGAAACAACCATTGCAACATCTAGACTCTAATGATGCAGTTTGAATGTTTCATTATTTTGTTACTTTGCTATTTTTATTCATTTTATTTGGACAACGGGCTTTATACCTATCAATATTAGCTAAATTTGTAAAGAAGCTCGAGAACTAGCACCAGTAACCTTGCCAAGAACTGTAAGCATCTGTTTATTTATCTCATAATAGATATACTACACTTCCGGTATTCACCAAGTCAATCTTCTATATTCAGAGTTGTAAGCATCTGTATATTTATCCAAATAGATATGTTATTTCACTTTCGGTATTCACCGATTGGATCTTCTGTATTGCAGGCCGGATATTATTGTTCAGTTTGTGAGTGCGTGGTAAAGGATTCTGCTAACTATTTGGACCACATCAATGGAAAGAAACGTAGGTATTCTGGGAACTGTGTTTATGCTAATTATTTGTTTCTGCCTCTCATGAATAGTAAAGCTGATGTTTATGTTTTTGTAACGACCAGATCAAAGGGCTTTGGGTATGTCAATGCGGGTTGAACGAGCATCTCTTCAACAGGTAGTCTTTTCTGGATATTGCTTTATGAACAACGTTGTACCTATTAGCTATTATGATGACTAAATAATTTAACGATATGTTTTTAGGATGTCCTGTCACACACAACGTACACAAATTATTGAGATATGAAGCCTGACCCCCAGTCATTTTAGATTATACCACCCAAATCGAGGACTTGATCAAAGATCTAAGGCATATGATGTTCAAATATAAAATGAGTTGCATAAAAAAATTCATTTCTGATATCTGTGCATTAGCTGGTTACAGAGCGATTCTTTTTCTGATCAAGTTGAGATGTCTTAGGTTATTAAAGCTGTTAAACTCGTTGAATTTGGTTTGTGCGTCTTCTAGGGCCTTTTAAGGTGTATTGATGAGTACTGAGTTCAGTATAAACTTGACTATTCTTCTAAATTTCTAGCTGTGAACGATGCAAATGCCAAGACATTGTTATAAGATATGCTTTGATGTTTTAGAGCATAGGTCGTGTAGTATCTATGTTTTGATGTCATACACAGACGATTTTATGGGCATTTTAGATGTTTCAAATCACAATTACTGGCATATTCTCAATGTTGATGAGAATGCGTCCTTATTTTGTTGGTGCAAGCACGGACAGGTAGGTATGATGAGGGAGTCACATCTAGGCATGTCGTTGTTTTTGTGAAGGTATTACCAGCACTCATGGGTTTTGGTCTGTGGGTATATGAGTACATCCAAGTACTCTTTGGATGTATAGCACATGTATCTTTAAATATAACCTGCTAAATTTCTATAAGTTTGATTTTTAGAAACAATCTGATTCTGAGGTTCTGGGTCACTTGTCTATAAACTTTTGTTAATAAGTCATACTTTCCACCAATTACACATTGAGGCCAGATTTAGTGGTAAGATGGGAGAGAGATTGGATTACGGAAAATCCCAAGTTCAGGACTTGGTTATGGCTCCTGTTTACCCAAAAAAAGGATAGGGACACGAGATGGTTACATGACCTATAAATAAGCTTTGTATTTGCCAAATACCTCCCCTATATATGACTAAGAGTTCCATTTCAATTGTTTTACCCGAAAATTGGCAAAGCAATTGTTTGTTGTACGAGAGATCAGCTCTTGTGATTTATCAGCACGTTGTGGTATTTTGACGAAAAATCTGATTTTTTATGATTGTCATGCATACACTTGAAAGTCTCATCGCAGATGATTCTCAATGTAAATAACTGTCATTGTGAAGTAAATGTGTGTGCATCTTCAAATTTGTTAACCTTTACTTTTTATTTTATTAGTGATCATTGATAATTGGTTAATGTTATTAATGTAATAAATCTAATGATCTATTCATAGGTCCAAGAACGATTTGAGAGTCTGAAGAAGCGAAAAGATACAGGAAGCTTTACAGAACAAGGTAAAGGAATCAAAGGACATCTTAGCTTGCTAGTGTTGTGTTGTAAAGGTTTTTTTGTCGTCTTATTTCTTGCTTCTTGTTAATATTTTAATGCTTCCTAACATATACGGCTAACGTTGTATACAATATGCCAAACTCATTCGTATACAAATGGGAGCACTTACGGGAATAATATGGACTTCAAATGGCCTTTGATGTGCCTATGTAATAATTTGATAGTTTTCCATTTGTCTTTCAGATTTTGATGAGAGGATACTGAAGCAACAGCAAGAGGAGGAAGAGAGGAAGCGGCAACGACGAGAAAGAAAGAAGGAAAAGAAGGTTAGCATCTCTATTTTCTGCTGCTGTATACAATTATATGGTTCGTACAGATTCTGCAATTACCTCTGCTGATTATAGTTCCCAAGCTCTTCTTATATTGTTGCGCTGATAATGCAAAAGTCTTTAAAATTGCTTATACTGAAAGGGTTTGGTATTCCTCCCTGTGTAAGCCTAAATATTTGCTTATGCAAATGAGGTTTGTCATAAATCATAGCAAATGAGGTTTGTCATAAATCATAATCCTCTACTTCAAATGAAGTAGTAGCCTAAGATCAGGAACCAGGGTCATGTGTAGGCCTTGTTCGTATGCTTATTTAATTGATATATTTTATCAGTGTTTGGACTGCTACAAAAGATATAAGAGCATAAGACTGCCCTGCTGCTTTATTTTCATGCTAGATTATTATCAAAGAGGAGCTAAAATTGTAGATCTTCTATGATCTGAAGGTATGTCGTGCATAGAAATCAGAATATTATGAGACTTTGATGCTTCCCAAACAATAAAATTCAATCAAACATCTTTATCGTAGTTCACCTCTTTATATTTTGATTAGTTTCAGATGTCGAACAAATTGGAAACGTCAGCAATATATTTTTTCCCCCTTTTAAAAATTTAGTCGTACGCTATTAATGGGATTAAATTTAGATAGCAGACAGAAATTCCAACTTGTAAAGCTGTGCTCTGGAAACGTAAAAGGAAAACACAACTTTTTTCTTTTACTCTGGTAGCTGAAGTTTCAAGAATATTTCTAGGAATGTTCTTGATGTCTCACATTGCTCAGCTTAGTTCCTCCATTTCTGCTTGATTTTTTTTTAAAAATAATCAAGTTGTCTAAATCAGACGCGTCTTTACTTTGGTTTCTAACAAGCTGATTCTGACCTCAGAAAGGGAAGGCTTTGGAAGATGAACCAGAGATCGATGCAGATGTTGCGGCCATGATGGGCTTTGGAGGCTTCGGTTCTTCGAAGAAATGAGATGGCTGCAAGATTCTTCACAACTTTGATCTTCCATTGCACACCCAGGGGATGTATAGAGAGCATCAACACTCTTGACTAGTCTGGCTTTTTACACTTTTAGTGGAAATCAAAGGTCAGAAGGGATCGCGGGAGTTGTCATAAATCATGTTAGATCTTAGTTTCTTTGTATTGTGAACGCCATTCTATTCGGGGATCATGTTTTATTGCTGAAAGAGAATGTTGTTTCAATATTTTGGTTTATCATGTACCAAAGCAAATCAAATGAACTGTAATGTGCTTAGACGTTCTAATACCTTACAAAGTCGCTTCTTAAATAGAACAAGTCGCTTCTTAAACATTCTATTGTTCATGGAATTTCTTTTAACAACGTGACATATAAATTAGGATTTTAGCTATTAGTATAAAAATGATTAGATCACAACTTCAATTATTTTTTTTATTTTTTTTGATGTTGTACAAGAGTTTGCAAGTTCAAAATACATGTAAAAATAGTATTTGTGGTTTCCCCACTGCCTAATTGGCTGATAAAATATGGAGAAAAAGAATTTGAATTGAAAGCATCAATTGTTGTAGAACAAATTGACTTGTAACCTCAATTCGAGTAAAATCTTCCGCATAGAACAATTTGACATAACCTCAAATCAATTTGAGTAAAACCTTCCGCAAGAACAAAAGGGAGGCCGCGTTCAATCGCTTTGAGCTTGGAATTTAAAGGATCCTAGCAATGCCCTAGCAAGTCGAGACAGAGCAAACAGGATCACACCAGAAGAAATTTTCTTTTAAAATAAATACATTAAGTTGGTCAATTTTTTTTTTTTAAATCCGGTTCCTACCCGACTATTTAGGAGGTTACTAAACCCCAATTACAAACCTAAATCCTAACATTCTATGCACTAAATAGTCTGGGTTGGCAACTCCGACTATTTAGCAACCGGATTTAAAAAATAGGCCGCTTTTTATAAAAAAAACTCAAGGGGGTCGATTTTTTTTTAAAAAAAATGTGAATGAGTTTGTTTAGAAAATTTCTTCGATCACACCATCGTTGTCACTTGTCACGAATTACATTATGCATCCATTTTAAAGCTAATTAATGATGCTCAAATTCCTACCTTAATGGGTTCTTATTGTTAATCTGACCAAAAATCCTATAATTCTGTTGTGCACCCAATAACGTTGATACCGACCGAATAAGTTTTAACAGTTCCTAAGTAAAACGGTCCACGATCGAACAGTATCCAATTGGAGAATTATCAATTTAAAAATCATCTGTCAGCGATCCTCATGATCATATAATCTAATGTCTACGTACCTAGCAACACTATCTACTTGGGAAATTATCGAGCATGAAACAGTTTAATTTCTAGGCTTCGTTCTTCTCTAATAAATCAGAGCAATTTGCCATTGCTCCAGTTCTTTAAAAAAAAAAAAAAAATCAGACCCACCGCAGGTTCCAATTCCGGGCTAGGTTACTTATTTAAAGAAACCCAAAAAATCAGTGTTCCAATTTTTTGTAGTAAAAACGCCCTATGTATCTTCCTATTTTAAGAAATCAGATAACATGATAATGATCTTATAATATTATGTTATTAAACCTTGGGCCGATATGAAATTGTTATAATATTTAAACTCGAAAAATAATAAAGCTAACTTACAATCAAGCCCCTTCTTATTAGTAACAATATTAGATTGGATGGTGTTATATTGGTGCAGACGCATTTATCCTCTCACCCGTTGGTTCAATTTCCTCCCTTCACTATATTTTGTCATGATTTTAAAATATTATGAAATAGAAACAAAGAGAGATTGAACGTCGAATTAATACAAAGATAATGAGACGAGTCTAATAGACAGAATAGGAAGTGTAATCCAGGTTAAATCATGGAATTAGATGTATCACGCAAATGGTGCTCTGGAAATTCATCAAATAACGCGAGAACTAAAAGATAACTTATGTCAACTTAAGCGGACAAAAAATATTTGTCCACCAAATTTTCTATCCACTCATATATATATATATATATATATATATATATATATATATATATATATATATATATATATATATATATA
>BQKN01000111.1:760188-784307 GCA_022839385.1 Asparagus kiusianus | reverse complement strand
ATATATATATATATATATATATATATATATATATATATATATATATAGAGAGAGAGAGAGAGAGAGAGAGAGAGAGTCCTATAATATTTTATTTATATATAAGTTGTTTCAAATGAGTCACTGTGGTAAACTTTTGAAGTTAGATCCCAATCTCAATCTGTTTATTCTTAGTAATTCATGCAGTACAGGAGTATGAAATTTTTGAATCCATGTAAAATGTTTTCTTCACTGCCCAAGTGACGATGGATAGGATCCTAGTCCCTAAACGCCTTTTATCGATCCATTTCAAAGCCAATTACGTACTGATTTAAATCAAAATCCCCGCAAGATCTTAACGGGTCCAAAAAAAAAAACCTATCCGGTATGGTAACCGTTCTCTTCAAAAACAGCGCCAACCGCCCGCTCAAATTTCCAACCGTTGATTTCCCTCCAACTTCAAACCCTCAACCGTCGTGTCTCTTCCAAAGAGACAACCAACACGTCCGCTCAAACTCTATAAATCAACAGACCCAAACAGCACATTTCTTCACTCAGCCTCTCTCGTCTCTGCAACAACAAAAACAGCGACGATGCCGACCATCCGTGAGATGATCTCCTTCCACAATTTGGAACGACAGATCTATGGGAGACTCGTCTCTTTAGGAAATCCTATAACAACTTCTCGCAGCATTTTAGCACTGTGGATGTATTTGCAGTTCATTGGCGTCGATCTTCTTGCCTACATCCGCGATTGCAGAGAAGACTCGGTGATCGAACACTTTGTTTCAGAGGCTGGGTCTATACTACAGATTGTCAGAGCAGGTGTTCGTCCGATGAGAGAACGCCTAGGCATTCCTTATACTGGCTCCATGGCCGTTGAGCAATTGAACCTGCGATTCTTCTACTTCAATAAGGATGCTATTGCGAGAGGGATGGATTACATTTTGGATGGTATCGGCACAATCATATTCAACCCTGATATGCATGACTCTGGTGCTCTTTATTATAACAGGGTCGCACCGAACGCTGTAGACTGCAGAACTCTGCTTATCGCTTTTCATGATTCTGTGCCGAGGAAAGAGGATATCTTGGAATTTTTCGGAAGGTAAAATTAAAAAAAAAAAAAGTCTCAAATAACGACGAAATCGCTATGAATTTCACGTTTCTTTAGAAAATGATTATAGTTTCGATAATGTGGAAGTTTATGTATCCTTATAATGTAATGTAATTTTGAAAACATATGCCTTGTCTAATTTTTTTCTTCTTCTTTTTACCGCGTAGGAGATGGGGCCATTGCATAGAGGATGTGACGATCGAGCAAACACCGAGAGGAGTGAAGCCAGTTTATGGAAGAATTGTGCTCACAAGTGAACCTTTGGTTGAAGCCATATTCAACAATAGGCCCGTGCTTTCAATGGAGATCAATGGGAGTACGACCACCGTCAGGAAGTTCGCCCCCAACTGAAGTTTCAAAGGTTGATGAACCAGAATAAAAGCGGGAAGAGTGAAGTTCGTTTCTGCGGTCGCATTTTAAATAAAGTTTGTTTGTTTGTTTGTTTTCGTAGGCTTCATCAGAGTTGGAGACTCTGAAGTATTATTATTATCCCATATGAATATGGGCTTTCTATTTGCGTGTTGTAATTGAAAACTTTGTTTGAGTTTCAATCTGAAGTATCTGGAATAATGAAGCTACTATATTCGTTTGTGTCTGATTTTTGTTTGCAATGGATGATAAAAATTTCTTCATTTTACATTGAGCATTTTAAATCAACAAAAAATAAGGTTATTTATATAGTATATTAATAGTAAGATTTAAAATGTATATTTATTTTTGTACTAATAGTCAACTTTTTAGCACTAATATGCAATTATTATTGGTCAAAAAAGTGAGAAAATGTTCAATACAAAAAAGTGAGAAAATGTTCAATACAAAAATAAATATAAAATGAGAAAATTTTCTCATTTTATATATTGAACATTTTCTCACTTTTTTGACCAATAGATTTAAAATGTATATTTATTTTTGTACCAGATAGTCAACTTTTTTCGCACTAATATGCAATTAATTATTGGTTAAAAAAGTGAGAAAATGTTCAATATAAAATGAGAAAATGGGGTTATGATTATTTTATTCATTTTTGTCTGATTTTTGTTTGCAATGGATAAAATTCTTCATGAAGTATTTGTAATAATGAAGCTGCTATTTTTGTGTCTGATTTTGGTTTCAATGGATAAGACTCTTCATATTTTCTGATTTTACACACACACACACACGTACACATACACACATACAAAATGGGTTAATTAATGATATTAGTAAATTTAGAGTAGTTAAAAAATTGAAATCACTTTTACCATGTGCTAATATAATATTGGTTCTCCTAGAAAACAGGCAAAGATATTAGTTTAAAATACATTTTCAAGATATTTCTTTCGCATATTCGTGAATTAGAACATCAGAAATAGTATACAAATGGAAATGTATTTTGTTACGGAAGAAATATTGATGATTTTAGATGTATGGACTACATAGATCGCATAATTAGTAAATAACACATTCATGTAAGCGAAGAAGCAATACTGGGCAAAAACTCTTTGCTAATTCAACTTTTACAGTTAACAGAGATACAAAGCACAAAACAGAGTTACTGAACTCCATACATCAAATCCATGCCCATATCAATTAACACCACATAATGAAATTCCAATACAATATGCTATACTGGAGAAGCTTTAAACCAAAAGTTTGATCAAAATTCTTCTAATCTCCCTGCTTTTTGTTTATTTACACAAATGACAGGTGAATCTGACAGGAGACCTCATATGTAACATAGCACCTAGTTCCCCAATTGTATGACAATGCCGCTCAATCTCCCGTTGCAAGCTTCTCTTCATCTACTTCAAAAGCTTTCCTGGCCTGCTTCAGCTCTTCATTCATCGAAAGAAGTTCTGTGCATCGGTGGAGTTTTGGCATATCCTGTTTGAATCCAAAGAGCACGTGGTCAGAGTTAATGAATCTTACAACTTTTAACGATTGAATACATGATTAATTATATATAGAGAGGTGATATGTGCACAATCAATTACATGACTGGTCATAAATAGGCGTGATGTGAGCGAGGAATTCCTTCCAATTTAGTCCTTCCAATTTAGCAAGAACAAGTCGTGAAGACCGTGTTTATGAATAATACACAATCCAGAAACATGTAATACCTTACGAATTAGATATAAAAAATCCTCAGTCAAAAGCTTCCCCCTCTTTGATGCGATATCTTGCGCTTTATGCACCTGGCAACAAGCAGAAATTTCTGTCAGATTATAAAGGTACACAGACTGCGCTACATTTTAATGAGTGCAAAAAAGTAGGGTGATGAAACTTGTAGAATATTGCCCATGGCCTATGCGACGATGATAATTGTAGAATATTGCCCATGGCTCATGTGATTTCAAACATATAAATCAATATTTATTATAAGCTGGATTTACTAGAGTTGGATGCTTCAGGGCAAATGCACTTAACAATGATTTACCTTGCCATTAAAAGATATAAGTTTTTGAAGCATTTATAGATGAACCTCTCATACTTCATTTGCCTGATCTCCCCCTCTAACCAAAAATGAATTCTTATACTGTGCTAGCTGACTATCCTGCAACACCATATAGGGTAGCAAGCATATGGAACCACATCCAAGACACTACACGAACCAGGAAGTCGGAAGAAAGCACCTCGTTTTTTCATCTATGTGACAGTTTCCTTAGTGATTCATAAGTTTACACTAATTTCCATCCATCAATTCAAGAACCAGTCTAGCTAACTTAATCTAGCGTCATTTCGGGTTGAAATAGTGGGAATATAGTGTATAATCGTGAAAGACATGGGAAATTTACAGGTGATTTATCATGTGAAACTTAGCAAGTCTTTGAAAAATGCATGTTTTTCTCAGCATATTGATTATCGACAATTTCCTATCTCACCTTCTTAAACTGGAGCCAGACCCATCCAAATGGGGATAGTTATTGGTAAAATCCCTATATTACTGAATAGGCTCCAGAGGAAAATTGACTAGGACAACCTCATAGTCTTCTTTTCTCTGCAGATTGATTACTTCCAAACTTCCAATATCATTATCTTAGGGCGTTCTTGGATTTCATTGGGGTTAGGGGAAGTTAAGGGAAAATATGGAAGAGAAGGGTAGGGAATGTAAGGGAAATTCATTCTCTTAGGTTCCACTCTTCTTTCTTTTCTTCTTCTTCTTCTTCTTCTTCTGCTTCTTCTGCTTCTTCTTCTTCTTCTTCTTCTTCTTCTTCTTTTTTTGTTGGGGGTGGGGGCAACAAATTTCTATCGATTGAAGGGTAATCTAGGGGAATGAGAGGGATCGCTTTCCTTCTTAAAAACTTTTGATAAGCTACCATCAGAAATCACTTAATTTCACAACTATAATCCAGAACCATCACCTACTGTCATTTCTCACATAGATTCTACCAGAATTGGGAAATCAGTTAAAAATATGATCAATCTCCAAATGGATCGCTAGACTTCAATTGCTCTTATTCGTTCAGGAATGGAGTGAGAATAAGTAACTTGTGCTCTCTATTTGATTAAATGACTAAGAAATTCTTCACCTTCTTTGGTGCACATCAGAATCAAACCAATCATCCCCAGGTGAAACATAGAAAATGGACTCAGGTGAATTTTGATTGACAAGAAAATGTCTTACAATTCACCAACTCAAAACCTTTCATGAAATAGATGGCCAGTAACAACCATTTGGATTAAAAACAAAATAAAATTCAACTTTTTTTTATTAAAGAATCAGTTATATAAAATCAATGAATTAAAATATTCATAAATCATTTCCTCCACTGACAATTACAATAAACCATACTACATAAGTATAGATTTGATGACCATTAAACCTTTGTGGCCGTGGAAGACCATATTTTATTTCAATAACATTTACATATGAACAATTCAACCAAGTCAAATGGAACAACATTAAATAGTTTCGGCAGTCAAATTAGGCGGCTAATACAAAATACTGGTTTTCTGAAGGAGCGTATTCAAAAAAACCTTTTTTTTTGTTAACATGTAATTGATTGCGCATGTCAAATACTTCAAGGCAGGAAATGAGCTGTGGTTCAGAATTAAATAAGCAATTCAGAAGTTTGGCCACCATTACCAAATCTGTGACGTACTCCACAACAATGTCTTCAACCAATGAGACAGTTTCTGGAAGTGGCTGCAAAAGCAACAAGCCATTAGCATGTTGAAGCGAAAATTTCGCAGAATAAATCAACTTCTCCACTATTCCTATCGAGATAATTTAGTCAACATGCATATATGGAAGCACCATTTAGACTAGCATAAGTTGAAATCTAGAATGATTCATTCTAAATTCCTAATCATAGGGTTTTAGTTTATATATATTGTACAAACTTATCATAGGAGTATCACATTTCAAATTGCACTAGATACTTTGAGAAAATAGAAAATTCAAAAAGTGTTTTGAAAGCAATGACAAGCTCGCAAAAGGAATACTTACATTGGGATCATCTCCAAATCCATACATCATGTGCTGCACTACTCCATCAACAGAAAACAAAAGCTATATCAGTACATCACAATTCTTTAAAATTTTGTTCCTTTTTTCCAAATTATTAGGGTTAGGTCTAACTAAAGATCGAAACTTTTCACAGAAAAAGATGCAAGAATCAAAGAAAAGATGCGAAATTTCATCTGTAATCCTTACAATCTTTTTGGAAAACCCCGCGCTTGCGCTTGAGAGAGGATTCAGAGGGCTGAGATGATCCGGGCTTGGCCTTCGACGACGATGGGGGGTTTCCTGACGTTGAATTGTGCATCTCGATTTGATCCCCCCCCCCCCCCCCCCACCCCCACCCCCACCCCTGAATTGAGAAAGAACTATGAAGGAAACCCTAGAAAACCACGGCTCTCATTAAAGAAGACGAAGGGGACAGTCTGGACGATCTTTTTTTTTTCCCCCAACACTAGTTTGGATGGACAAGTTAAAAAGCGAAATTTTAATTTCACTTTGGGATTAGTTTTGAGGGGTTAGAGGAAAGAACGAAAGATTAAATTTCCTTACATTTTCCTCCCTTCTAATTTTGGGGAGTAAAGGATGAAATGGAACTCAATGTAAAATTTCACAATATTATAAGATAATTATACCCTTATGATATTAAAATCAATGGCTAAGATATGCTTTCATCCAATATGTAAGGATATTTATGCAACTTTATACGTATTCACTTCACTTCCCTCCTCTTTATTAGAACTATCAAACAAGTTAAAATAAATTTACTTCCATTCCCTTTACTAAGCTCTCAAACAACATTTTTTTTTTCTTTTCAATTTCATTTCATACCTTTCATTTCCATTTTTTAACTTTCCATCCTTTCTAGTAGCAAACTCCCAAACAAAGCACAAAGGTTAACCACGGCATTCTATATATTTGCATCAAATTAGATGGACGAGAATGCAAATTGAGAAACAAGTTTTTTTTAAAGGTTAACCATTGTATTTTATATATTTGCATCAAAAGTAGATGGAAGGGAAATGCAAAATGAAAAAACTTAAAAATAAAAAAAAAATGTAGTTTATCGATTAAATCTTATTCTCCTAATAGTACCTCAATTTCAAATTAGCGTAGACATTTATATATTCATTCATTATTTAGCTGGTTATTTATTTGTAATTCTTATTAATCCGATGCAATTAGTATGTACTATAGCAAAAACAAAAATATAACAACTGTGGATCCAATTTTGAAGGTAAAGATAAAAACTCCGCACCTGTTAACTTCTTTATAAGGAATCACATAGTAGATGAAAAGCTTGAATTTTCATTAGTAAAAATCAAGAACTCTTTAGCTTGAGTGGATCAACATAACGAACATATTTGCAAGTCAAGACAACAGGGATGTTTAAAAAACACTCAAACAACACATTTATTAAAACTAGTTTTATTCAATAGTGAAGATGCCTTCTGCAATTCTTTTTACGATTGAATGTTTTCTGATATCTTGAAAAATTTTTACTATTTGTATTCAACTTTAATTAAGTTTATTATTGACTTAACAATCACTCGCTTTAATATACTTTTGTATAAACTGCAGAAGTATTATTAATTCACACTCCTTTTCAGAGCAAGAATCTTCCACACTGCGTTGCTTTTCCAAATTGATTCAATTTCCTCCACTATCACATATTTAAAACAATTATGGGGGGTGGTGGGGGGTGGGTTGATATTCTGCAGTAACACCTTCAAAGATATAAAGAAATAGAGAAGAATATAATATATAAAAGTGAGGCGGAATCCAAATTAAGTTCTATATAAGGAAGCTTGATAATCACATAGAATGTATTTTGGACACTCATGAATAATCCATGATAAGAAAGGGGTAAATTAAAAAAATAATAGGTACAAAATTTCCCTTAACTTTGAGAGATTTTTCACATAGCCTTTAAGTTCGGCCTTCTTGAGATTGCCTCCCTTTAACTGACTATTTTAGAAAGTACAAAATTTTCCCATTAAATTCGGTCTTTTTTGCGATAACCTCCCTTACTACCTATTTTAATAGGTACAAAAGTTCCCTCAACTTTGAGAGTTTTCACATAGCCTCCTTGTACTTGCTCTATTCCACTAAATACATTCACCTCCAAAATTAACACTCTCAAATTCAACTAGTTAAAATATCACAAAAACCTAAAAAATAATGGAAATAATGGAAATGAATAAAAGGGTGATTTTTGAGTGTCGAGTGATACTTTTTTTTTGTGAGTCCCAGCACGTAGCATGTTAGACTTCGTAGTGTCACTATGAAGAATTAAGATGAAAAATCCTCATTCAGAGTGTTTAACGAAGTAAGCCCTCAAAATTAAGAGGAGTTTTGTACTTTCTACAATAATTAAGGGGGTTATGTCTAAACAGCCAAACTTAAGAATGTTTTGTGAATTTTACCCCGAGTAAAAAAGGTTTACCTTGAATAAAATGTTAACCTTTTTGACACAAATATTTTAAAGGAACATGAACCTCATGGAACGCTGCACCTGCAAGCGGAGCGTCCTCAACCATACAGGAGGCAGCCGAAAATGTTAAAATTGTGCTCATGCCATCCTCTCATGAAGAGTTGAGAACACCTCGCTGGTCTGTTGAGTGACTTGTACTTCAGTTCAGAGAACGAGAAAGGTCTAAAACATTTGTTAAGATGATATCGGTTGGTGTAAATTTGGTGATGCTAAGAAATTATTGAAATTAAATGAACTCCAAACCTTTCTTTTTTACCTTACAAAGATGCTTTTAGAAAGAGACAATAATCCTTCCCTTACAAAGATAATCTTATGCAACACCCCCTAAAACTTTATTATATGGAGACATTAATTGCTCCCCATTTCAATTAAAAAACACACAATTTCTTTTGAATTGAATACTTGCTCTATTCCTTTTAGAGCGTGAATCGTAAACAATTCTGAAATTTTTCGTTTCCTAAAAACAAACGCACTTTCTGTTTTTTTTTGTACATCTACCTACTTAATAAACCTTCAACCTTGTGATCTTTCCTCCCTTCTCCTTTTGACCTTTTCTATTTTCTAGCATCCAAGTGATCGAGTAGAGTACCCAGTCGTCACTTCCTGAGTTGTGTGAGGGCAAATTCGTCATATTGCTCCCCAAATTTAGCGCCTTGTCTCCGCTTTCAATGATAGCGAGTGACTCAAACCCCCTATTTCGAGGCCGTGATCACCAATCGGAACCCTTCGGATCCCGTACTTGTCAGCGAAGCTAAGATCCCTACAAACGTCAACACCAAACACCACCCTCGCTTGCCCGCCGGCCGCCACGTGTACCTTCTCGAAAGCAATGAGCTGCTTCTGCGGGGCCAGGTGTCCTTCCGGCGGGCTCGAGTACACCATCACCGTGTGGGCCCCGTCCATGTCTCCCTCGTTCCTGACGTCCACGTGTACCGGTACCGACAAGCTGCCGCATGCCAGGTGGCTGACCCGCACCGCCCGGTTCGGTCCGGTCGAGTTTAAGACAGCAGCAGCACGACGGCCATCGAGCTGAACGGTAAGTTGGGCCGGAGCTTGGGCTATCGCCTGAGAGAACTTGGTGTAGCTCAGGCCGTGACCGTACGGGTAAACTACCGGGCCTTTGTAAAAGCGGTAGGTCCGACCCGGATAGTTACGGGCCGCGTCGGCCCGCATGCTCATGTCAGTCATGGCCACCTTCTGAGTGAATTCCTCTGGGTACCACGTCACCGGGAGCTTTCCTCCTGCAGGCAATCCAAATTTACATAAACGAGCTCGGACCAACAACTAAAACGAATTAAACATTTTGGGTGCTGGAAATTTGTAAGCGTCACCTGGGTTGTGGGCACCGAAGAGAACGTCCGCAATAGCCAGCCCACCAGCTTGGCCCGGGTACCCGGCCCATAGGATGGCCCCAATTCTCGGGTTATTTTTCGCAAAAGAGATGTCAATGGGCCCGCCGGAGACCAGTACCAAGATGGTTGGGCCTCTGGAGGCCGCCGCGACCTTGGTCACCAACTCTTGCTGTCGGCCCGGTAGGAGGAGGGTGGCTCGATCCACCATCTCGGCCTCAATCGACTGGTCCAGCCCGACCACAAGAACCGTCGCGTCTGACTGGCGAGCTGCAGCCACCGCTGCGTCGATGGGTTGTCGACTGCCGCCACAGAGGACGTCAGTGCATCCGGCTTGGTGGTTGGTCCGCACGTATTTTCCGATGCCCTGAAGCGGGCTCGTGTAGCCACAGGGGACACCTACAACGGAAAAAAAAAACGCGCGAGGAGTTGATGATGATCAACACTGCATGCAAGAAGGCCTGTTGGGCCGTAAATGGGCTGCAAGTGGTGTTTGCTCTTTTACCAGCATAGTTTCCGATCATCGTCACTGTAACGTCGGCGTTAGGCCCGATGACTGCGACGTGACGAAGGCGAGAGGGAGAGAGGGGGAGAGATCGACGATCGTTCTTCAGAAGCACGATTCCTTGACGCGCGGCTTCGAGGGCGAGGTTTTTATGGGCCGGGGTGCACACGTCTCGTGGGCCGAGGTTTCCGAAGGGCTGCTTTGAGGGCTCTCCGTCAAACATTCCGAGCCTCATCTGGACCGTGAGGGTGTTCGCAAGCGCATTGTCGACGTCGGCCTCGCTTATTTTACGTTGGTTTAGGGCCCCTTGGGTGTATTGGGCTAGGAAAGGCCCACAGTCCAAATCCAAACCTAAAGAGGACAAGAGGGAAAACAACGGTAAAGTTTTTAAGCAACAATTTCTTATTTTGCTTTCGAGATACCTTTTATTAGACATCAAGTTAATCTTTTCTACTGTATCAATCCTCTGAAGTTGTGGCAATGGTAAGCGTTACAGTTTTATACTCTAGCAATAATAATACTTCATCAAAACACTAGTATATCTAGTGATGTCGGACGACACCAACCATTGGATCTAACGATGGGCTTAATCCTAGGGATCATGGCCGATCATGCGACACCGCTACAACAAAATTTCGGGCCAGGACCGACAACAGCTTCAACTCGGTGATTCTGAAGGCGATTTTGGGGCGATTTTGAAGGCGATTAGGGTTTTAGTATAACCCTGTCGGTAAGATCTTTTTAATTTTGATTCTTCGGTTCGGTTTTTTTTCCTGTGTTGATTCTTGAGGTTTTTTGATTCCTCTTTTGAGTTTAAGGAAGTTTCTTGAGTGAATCTTGTTGAATTCACTTCATAAAAAAAAAAAAAAAAAAAAAGAGATTGAGAAGTGAAGAAAAGCTGTGGTGTTTGAGTCTTTTGTTGATTAATAAAATCTCTCGATAAATTCTTGTAGATTTTCTTTTTGATCTGCTTTCTTGAGAGTGATAGAATGTTTTTAGGGGAGAATTCGAATTTTTCGGCAAATTTTTATGGGCCAATTGAGACAACAAATTTTGTAGCCCAAAAGATTTGGGGGGAAACTGTTCCATCTTTAATATCTGATTCTTTGTTTGCTTCAAAGCCCAAGCCCACCTCTCCTCAGCCCACAGAAACTAGGGTTTTTGATAAACCAGGGTTAAGATCTGATGAGGTTAGGTTAAATTTTGCGGTGGGGATTGATTCATCGCGGAGATCCCAAGAGGAATTAAAGGCTGATGTCGATAAGGATGATTGGGTGAGTGTGGTTAAAAGAAAACCTAAATCGCCGCTTCTCCAGAAACCTCTTGTTCGTTCATCTTCTCTCTCTGTAGATCTCATTCGAAGGAAGCGTTTGTGCTTCCGGTGTGGAGGAGCGAATCATATGGCAAAGGACTGCAGAGATCCGATCGTTTGTTTTCATTGTCAAGGAGCGGGTCATGAAGCGAGAAATTGCAGGCTGAATGATAGAAGATTTGACAGATCTGATAATAGAGGTAGAGGAAATGGGGGAAGGGGAGCTTTTAATGGAGGACGTGGTTTTCTTGGAGGAAGAAGTGTTGGTGGTTCTGGGAATCTTGGAGGTCGAGGTTCTAGAGGTAGATCTGGGCAGTCCTCTAGTCGAGGGGGAAGATTTGATCAGCCTAATCCTTGGCAATGGCGTAGGGAGAGGATTTCGTCTGCCTTTTCTTCTTCAAATAAGCAAGATCTTCCTCCGGCTACTAGTCAGCAGGAAAAAGGCAAAAGACCTCTGGACTCGGTTGATGAAGAAAAAGTTCATGAGAATGTTTCTTTGTTTCAAGATCAAGGACCGAGAGATTTTGGAGATCTAGAGGCTGAACTTAAAATCTCAGGTGATCGTCCTCGATTCTCTTCTGCTGTGTTAAATTTTGAAGGTGATATAAATTCTGGTTTTCAGAAGTTTCGAAACTTTGCTATAGTTTCTTTTGTTGATGGTGGTAATGTATCTCTTGAAAGATTGGAGTTAGATTTGAGAGCTTATTTTCCTATGAATAAGCACTGGGATGTGAGGCTTTTTACAAATGGAGAAGTGTTGGTTAAAATACAACCGTGGAAACAGATGGATGATTTGATAAGGATGGGGATAATTACTCTAAGATCTTGTAAGATAAAACTGAGAAGATGGAGTGCTTGGGAAGGAAATGTGGTTGAAAAAAGGAAATCTTATGTGTGGATTAAAATGAAAAATGTTCCTCCTCATTTATGGAGTAAAGAATCTTTTGCTCAGATGGTGAAACCTTTTGCTGATCTGGTTGAGCTGGATTCTCTTACCAATGCTTGTTCTGAATTTGTTGATGCTGTGATGTTGGTCAGCTGTTTAGAGTATATTGATATACCTAAAATTTTGAAGGTTTTTGTTGGAAAAAATCAGTACAACATAGAGGTTACTATTATGTCTGTTATGGGGGAAATTGCTGAAGGAGAAAAGAAAAAACAGAAAGTGGATCAGTTGGAGGATAACAATCAAAGCTCTTATCAGGATAAGTGGTTTAAAGGTAGAAGAGATAGTGGATCTGGATCCTCTTCAGTGAAAGAATCTGAGTCTAATTCATGGAATGTTAAACAAGATTGGAGAAATAATCCATGGAGTTCTCCTGCTGCTAGATTATGGGCTAATGCAAAAAATTTCTATCAAAAGCAGAAATCTGACTGGGGGGTTTGGGAAGAAAGTACTTTAAAAGACATTACTGATGAACAACAACCAGAACAGATAAGGAGGACTGAGATAGAAGATCCTGTTGAAATTCTGTTAGACTTGGAGGAAGAGAAAGATAAAGAAATTGAAAAGGAGATTTATGTGTCTCCTAGTAGGGAGGATAAGGTGGTTAACAAAGGGAAAGAGGTGATTGTAGAGGAGGGTTCTACAGACATGGCTGAGGATATTAATGAGGCTGAGAAATGGGCTCTTTCAATTCTCTATAATAATGAAGAAAATCAAGAGAAGGAAGATGACATTCCTATGATCCAGCCTTTAAACTCTTTGCCACCTACAGATTTTGACACTTATCCAAAAGTCTCATTTGTCAGAAGATGTTCAAGATTTGTGGATATGGAACCTATGACTGCTTTGGACAGGGCCACTTCAAGAGCTGCAATGAAAAATATAAGGAATTCTGCTTCAGGGGCTTCTGTCAGTGGTTCAGGTGAAAATTCTTCTTCTCTAGGATCTAATTTTGTTCCTATCCTTTTTGATGCTTATTCTAATAAGCAGCTGCAAAAAATTGCTTCTAAATGTGCTATTGTTCTAGAGCCTCAGGGAGATTTTGACCCTATTAAAAAAATGAGGCTGATGGAACAAGAAAGAGCTACATCTGAGTAGACTCTAAGGTGTTCTGTGGAGTTTTGATACTCTTAAATGTTAGTTACATGGAATGTTAGAGGTTTGGGTTTGAGTTTAAAAAGATTTGGAGTTAAGGATTTTTGCCAATTGAATAAGTTTGAAATTATTTGCTTGCAAGAGACAAAAATTAGTTGTTTTACTGACAACATGTTAAAGAGTTTGGGTGGTAATGTGTTTGACTGGATATATTTACCCTCTATTGGGTCATCTGGTGGAATTATGATTGGATGGGATAATAATAAATGGAGGAAAATTGATGATGTTATGGGTAATTTTGTTCTGACAGTGAAATTACAAAACAAAAAAAATGGTTTTGAATGGACTGTATCTTCTGTTTATGGTCCTCATTGTAATATAGAGAGAGCTCTTTTTTGGCAGGAGCTTAAAGAGATTAAAAATGCCTTCTTAGGCCCTTGGGTTGTAGTGGGAGATTTCAATGTTACAATTAATGCTACAGAAAGAAAAGGAAGAACAAATTATAGAAAAGAAATGGATGAGTTTAAAGAAGTTATAAATGACTTGGAATTGATTGATAGTCCTTTACATGGAAAAAAATTTACATGGACAAATAAGAGGAGTTCACCTGCTATGGCTAGACTTGACAGAGTTTTTTTTAACTCTGAGTGGGAAGATGCTTTTCCTTTATCAAGACAACAAGGCCTTAGCAGTCAATTATCAGATCATTCTCCTATTTGCTTTGATTTTGGAGATAATCATCAGCAAGTTAAAATGTTCAGATTTGAAAAAATTTGGTTACAATCTGATGATTTTATGAAAAATGTTCCAATATGGTGGAAGTGTGCTCCCAAGAATGATTCAGCTGCTAAAAACATTGTTGGTAAGTTGAGGTTTATGAGAAAATGTATCAAACAATGGGTTCATTCAAAATTTTATAGTGTCAAACAAAAAAAGAAAGATTTGCTAGATAATCTCTTAGAGTGGGAAGTTATTGAAGAAGATAGAGATCTAGAGGATGATGAGTTGATTAGAAAAAATGACATTGCTCTACAATTAAATGAGATTCTTTTTCAAGAAGAACAAATGTGGAAGCAAAGATCTAAAGCGCATTGGCTTAAAGAAGGGGATAATAATACAGCATATTTTCATAAAATTGCAAATGGTAGGAAGAGGAACAATTTGATCTCCTCTGTTTTTCATAATGATGTTGAAGTGACTTCAGAAAATGGGATTGCACAGATTTTTTCAAGTCATTATAAACAGATTTTTGGTCAAAATGTGAATAATAGATGTCAATTGGATTGGAAATGTTTATTCTCTACAGTTGATTGGGAGCCTAATGACATTGAAATTCCTTTTTCTGAAGAGGAAGTTCATAAAGCCATTTTTGATATGAATGGAGACAAATCCCCTGGACCTGATGGGTTCTCTGCTTTATTTTTCCAAGTCTTTTGGGAGAATGTGAAACTAGATATTATGAGACTTTTTGAGGAGTTTTATGAAGGAAAACTGGAAATTAATAGAATCAATTATGCCCATATTGTCCTTATCCAAAAAAAAAATGATCCTAGTACAGTCAATGATTACAGACCTATTAGTCTTTTAAATGTGGTTTACAAGATTATTACTAAGGTCTTGACCAATAGGCTGAATACAAAACTTGATTTGCTTATAGACCCTATGCAATCTGGTTTTATTAAAAACAGATTTTTACTTGATGGTGTAGTTGCAGCTCAAGAAATTATAGATGACTGTTTTCAGAATAACAAGAAGGGAGGTATTTTACTTAAATTGGACTTTGCAAAAGCTTATGATATGATTGACTGGAACTTCATTTTGGAAGTGTTGAGAGCTAAAAAGTTTGGTGAAAAATGGATTAATTGGATGAATATGTGCTTATATAAAGGCATGTCAGCTATCAAGATCAATGATAAACCTGGGAAATGGATTATGTCCAAAAGAGGTGTTAGGCAAGGAGATCCTCTTTCTCCTTTGTTATTTGTGTTGGCTGCAGATACATTTACTAGAATGTTATCTTTGGCAGTTGAATCTCAGCTCATTGAAGGTTTGGGTCCAATTAATATGGATTATAAGGTATTCTGTTTACAATATGCAGATGATACTCTGATTTTCTGCAAGAATAACAGAAAACAACTAACAGTTTTGAAGCTGATTTTATATAGTTTTGAACTTGCTTCAGGTTTAAAAATAAATTTCAATAAGAGTGTTCTTATAGCACTTGAGAATAATGAAGGTCTGCAACAGAATTTGGCCACCATGTTGAATTGCAAATGTGGAAAATTTCCTATTACTTATCTAGGTGTGCCTTTAAGGCCTGGAAAATTAAAAAAAGATGATTGGTCCCCTTTAATTGAGAAAATAGAAAGAAGATTAGCTTTATGGAAAGGGAAGACTCTATCAAGAGGAGGTAGGCTAGTTTTAGTTAACTCAGTTCTATCTTCTATGCCTCTTTTTTGGCTTTCTTTTTTCTTATTTCCTTCTTGGGTCATTGATAAAATTGACAAAATGAGAAGAAGATTTCTATGGACTGGATCTTTAGATCATAAAGGCTTTTCTAATTTAGTAAAATGGGAAGAGGTTTGTAAACCTAAGTTCTGTGGTGGTTTGGGAATTATCAATTTGAGAATAATGAATAAAGCTCTGTTAGGAAAATGGATGTGGAAATGGTTTGATGAAAAACCTATTTTGTGGAAACAAATTAGTTTCTACAAATACTTTGAAAAAAAATGGTCTGAATATTTTTATTCCAGAAGAGTTTGTTTATCTCAGTTTTGGAGAAATTTTTTTACTAATGTGGAAAGCTTTTTATGCAGTACTCAAGTGGAGGTTGGGGAAGGAAATCAAACTCTTTTTTGGCTTGATAAATGGTTAGACTCACATTCTCTTGCAGCCATTTATCCATCCTTATTTGCTAACACTTCTTATCCTTTTGCTACTGTGAGTAATATGAGGAAAAAAGTGAATGGTGTTTGGAGATGGGATTTACAATTTAAAAGACAACTGACTGGGACTTTGGTGTCACAGTATCTTTCTTTAATGAATAATCTCAATTCCATTTGGTTAGAGCAAAAAGAGGATAGAAGAAAATGGTTATGGGATTTGAAAGGGGGTTTCACAGTGCATTCCTATTACATTTTTTTAATTGATGGAGGATTGAGGTATGATTGTGTAGATATTTGGAAGTTACCTATTCCTCTGAAGGTGAAATTCTTAGTCTGGTTAGTTTTCAGACATGGTTTGAACACAAAAGATATGTTGGAGAAAAAAGGAATACATGTCGAAAAATTATGTTGCTTATGTTCAAAGCTGGAAGAAAGTCATACACATCTTTTTGTTGAGTGTGAGTTTGTTTGCTCTATATGGAGATCAATTCAATTCAGTCTGAAGATTGAAGATGATCTTAGTTGGAATTCTATGAAAGAGATGTGGCACAATATGAAAGCAGGAGAGAATGATGATGGTAAATTGAAAAGAGATGTCTACATTTGCTCTTTTATTTGGTGTGTATGGCAGGAACGAAATGATAGACTCTTTTCTAATAAAAGGAAAAGATCTCTTGAGCTTTTAAACAAAATTATGACATTCTCATCATTTTGGCTAGGTGCTAAAAATATTTCTGCTAGAGCTATCAGATTGCAAGAAAGGAGAAGGAAAAGGAATGCGGAAAGATTGATTGCTGTTGCTGCAGATAACAGAGCTAACAGAGCTATGGGAGAGGAGGTGATCCAGTTAGAATGATCTACACTCAATTCAGGTTTTTGCTTTGTTTTGAAGGTGTATGGTGGTTGGGTATTAAAACTTTGTTTAGCTGTGAGTTTTTTAGTATCTGGCTTTTGTTTTGGTCTTCGTTATGTGGGAGAGACCTTTGGGGATGTGCAGTGATGTGTTTGGTTTTTTTGTTATGTAATCTCGACTTTAAACGTTAATATACACCCTTGGTTGGGGGTGTATATTTTTCTTATGTAACAACCTTTTTTTGTTAATTTAGCTGGCTGGATTATCTTTTTGATAATCCATCCTTTCTCTCAAAAAAAAAAAACAAAATTTCGGGCCCGTCGTTGTCTAGATAATATGAACCGTCGCTATTAGTTTACCTGCTTTGATTGCCTCAGCAGCTGCCTCTTCCGGCGTTTTGGTGTAGTGTTGCGAGTTGAAGAAGACCCCGACGGAATCACAGTCGGAGACGATGTACCCGTCGAGGCCCCATTCACCGCGAATCGTGTTGCGGAGGAGGCTAGGGTCGGCACAGGTCGGAACGCCGTTCACTTGGTTGTAGGAGCACATTATGCTGGCCACTTTCCCCTCCTGGACGCAAGCCTTGAAGGGAACATTAAACGTATCCTCTAGATCCTGCTTGCTCACCTGAGATATAATTAAGCAATAAATTAATTTTGTATAAACATCTGACGGTCATCTAATTAATTTATAAGTGAAATTAGATAATTAGACATCACCCGTCAAAGTGAATAAATAAATAAATAAGGAGCCAAGGGACATACTACATAGGATGTACTCATGTAGGAGGATTTTTTTTTTGTCTCGGCTTTAAGAGTGGTTCAACTCTCATCATAACGTAGGGGCTTTAGTGTGATTTTGGAAGTTTTTGGGGGTTCACTGCAAAAATTCTAAGTTCTTGGAAATTGAGTGTAGTTAACTTTTAAAAAAGCCACACGGTGACAAATAAACATATATAGTTTCATTTTAATCTTGTAAGATTATCTTTTCATGTATCATAAATTAATAAATATACACGATATGAAACCTTATAAAGAACATACATACAATTTCAATAAAAGTAGAGACATGCGTACCTTAGCATTGAAATGGAATCTGTCAACACCCTGCCAGTTGTCAAGATCATAGGCGGTGTAATGCTTGCAACATGCAGCCAGCTTAAGCTTATGATACCCACTCTTCCCTCCGTACGCCTGCTGGAGGCCTCTAACGTACGCCGCAGCGTACTTCCCAGCCACCGTCGGATCCTCGCCGGGGGTTTCCTGGCCCCGCCCCCACCGCGGGTCCCTGAATATGTTCACGTTTGGGCTCCAGTAGGTCAGACCGCCTTGCCCCCCGTTGTACATCGCTCTTGCCTCGTCGGAGACCACCTGCGCATGTTATAGTGTCAGTGCTGGCGGTGCTAGAGTGAGCCTAGGTGATGGTACAAATTTTATCACGAACGATCGAGTTGGAGTAAGGATTCTATCTGAATGCTCTATACTATAGAAAGAGTAAAGTTTAGTTTGAGAATTACAGCTTCTCTCTAAAAAAGAACAATAAAAATTTTAAAACTGTCTCTCTAATTACCTTTTTTTTTTTACCAACTAACTGTAATTTGTAAATTCCTAAGATAACCTTAATATATTTTTGTTCCACTGGGGATATATGGGGCCCACCACCAGAGGAGCTAGGTGATTCTGTTTTCACGTGCTGTATCTGTTTTCTTGCTGGGAGTGCGAGATGAGGAGAAATCTTTAATAAATAGAACAGAAGTTAAATAAATAAATAAATATGTTGGTTGTTTTTATAGTTGGAAACGATAGATTCGCACATAAATTTCTAGGCCTACAATTGGGTCTGAGAGGGAACCTGGGAATTATTTTGAAGTAAACGTGGGGGAGTTTGGACTATTAGCCTATATAGTCTCATTAGGGTGGATCTATATACAGTTTAGGTGGGGCCACGCTCCTCCCCCACAAAATTTTGAGAAAAAAAGATAGAATGGTTTCTGTAAAATCTCCTCCCTTAAAAATTAAAATATATTCATTCTACATAATTTTGTCTTCATCTTTTGAAATATTTTGGAGATATTGACGTTGACTATTCTACTCGTTTTGTTTTGGTTATGATGTATCTCTTGTGAATAAAATTGTATTAAAAAAATTCCCCTGCCTCCCCGAGAGCTGAAATTCTAGATTTGACCATGCGTCTCATCACGCTCTCATCTGTTGTTAGAAGGTTCTTTAACTGATGAATGGTTGGTGACTACTCAAATGAAGAATGGACAAATCACCTAACTTATAAATATTGTGAAAGTGAGGTCCAAATCAACCGATGCATGTCAATGATAAAATATAAAGATTATATTTCAACATCTAATTACCTCTGATAGCATACGTTTTTATTAGCATCGGGTTGAAAAATTCGTCGAGAGATCTGATCTTCAGTGTTTGAGAAGTATTCTAATCAGATTTTTAATGCCTTTTTAAAAGACTTACAAAATAATTATTTTTATATTAAAAAAGATGCACGTGACATGTATATATCATTTCTTCTGATTACCCTTTTAATAAAGAAAATGGTAGATAAAGCGACAGTAAACAATTCATACCTATTTTTTATGCATATATCACATAGCATCAATATTTATTTATGTGTAGTAACTTGGTGTAAGTTAAAAAAAGGAAATCATGAACTTTCATTGTTCTTTCAAAAACATTAAAATATTTATTTGCACCTTGAAATTTTTTTTTAATTAAGCACTTATTTCTGCTCTGCAATAAATATGCAACTAGATTATTTTCTAAACCCTTTATTTCACTTTTATTGATTAATTTAAAATTTCAAACTTTATATATATATCAATTGGCTGTCAATGACACCTTAACAAATCCAGCACGAACTTTTAGCGCCCTTATCCAATCCAATTGCAGCAAGTAATTGATGGGAACTTGGCACCAACTGAATTTACCAGAATACCCCTCACATGGAATTCGCCCAGAGTCCGCACGTGATATAGAAATATTATGCCCGTGATCTTGGCTAGAATCTCCGATAAATACCACGAGAGCTTGTCGTCATGTGGGCTCAGCGGCTTAGGAGCCCAATTGATACTCTCACCCTCCTTTAACTAAACTACAGCTATTTGGTTGTATGTTTTTGGGTTCAATAGGTTTTTGGTGTATAAGTTGATTTATTCACCGATTATGACATAATTCAATATTATATAAAAGAAGTAGTTGTGTTTGTGGAGTATATCAGATTGGTCCCTCTTCACATTTTTAGACGTATTTTTTATTGGTATGTCGTATAAGTGGTGCACATCTAATAACGTTTGAATCGACGAAAAGTTTAATGAATGTGATAGAATATTATATAAAAATCTTAATATTTTTTATTTATGAATATTATTTAAATGGAAATTTGAAATTAAACTTATCAAAAGTGATTCCCATCAAATCATAGGTAATTAAAAAAAATCACATTTCTAATATAGATAAACTGTTAAAGCAAAAATATCATGGTTTATGAATTATGAAATTTATAAAAGAAAAATGCTATCACTTAGATTTTGCAACATATTTTGAATATTGCAATGATCTTCTTGCCTATTATGAATATTGTCACGATCTTTTTTGTCTATGGTAAATATTGCATTGATCTCCTTTATTAATACATGTAAGTAAACACTTCAATCACTTAAGTAGACAAACATTTAAAGTTCATGCAACTCATGAAGAAGTTAATTCGGTTTGAATCTTTAGTACATTATCTTTCAAAACTAACTTCTATAAAAGTTTCATCACGTTATATATATTGACAACTTACATATTTTTCCCCCTAAAACAATAATGTGCGCGTATCATATAAAAATAAAACCGTCCAAAATGTAACAAATCAATTAGAGTGGGATATCAATGAAAAAAGAAAAAAGAAAAAAAGGACAAAAAGGAAAAATAAACAATTAGAGTGTATATATCAAGTGGACCCCACTACAAAACGTCTCGGACCATGCATTGGCCAAGAGATTCGGGTGTGGTGGTATTCCGATCACGACAGACCCGGACCCGCTAACTCAACTGTCACCGGTGTACGGTAACCGCCGGTGACCATAAAACTCTAGAAAAAAAAATTGCGCAAAAACTTACTCTTCCAATGTGTTCCCATAACGTAGCATTAAACGAAGCCGCAGTAGTGATCACTTGAGGAAAACTAGTTGCACCCGGAAACTGACCCCCGAATTTAACCCCGGGGCCCGTGTTCGAAACACCGTGCAATGCCTCCGACCACCATTCATACCCGTTAATGCCGAGCCTAGGCACGCCGGCTGCATTATTGACCAACAATCTTATTTTCTCATTAGTATTTAAACGACCAATAAGATCTCTAACGCGCACTTTTATCGGTAGATCGACCCTACAGAACGGAAGACCGCTCGTGGGGCTTACGCAGGCGAATGCAGGTCTAGCATTCGCCTGCATGAGGAAGTGGATCTGAAGTGTAGCGACGAGGAGGAAGAGGAGGAGGAGGGAGGGTCTGGCCATGTTGTAAGTGGGTGGGTATGGATTTTGGGTGGGGGTGTATTTATAGGGAAACGGAGGGTTGAGATTTGTTGATTGGATTGCCACGTAGGAAATTCAATATTATTTGGTCATCGGTCTATTTTTGGTTGAATTGCTTGCAACGGAGGGAGTGTTCAAGTGGGCGCAGAAAGTAGGGGAAAGGGGATTCTATGTCACGGGCCGGAAAATTCTTTCTTGTTTTGAGATAATTGCTTTTGGAGCTAGCTTTTTTATTCATTACAAATTATAACTAAATAGTTTATAATTAATTTGCATGTTTTGGTTGGCTTGATCTATCAATATATATAATTGTGATGTCGCACCTTTATTTGTTATTGACACATTCCACTTTCAGTCTTTTCGTTTAAATAATTCATGGGCAAATTTATATGGTCCCCCTTCGTATATTTTGATACACTAATTATATTCCTGGGTACGGAGTAAATTGTCATTTCCTCGTGCATTGATCATATTTGACATATATACATGCATGCATGGTTAGTCTTGGAGTAATCACCTCCTCATGTCTTCATAACCATATATCATAATAATGGCCACACCAGCAACCAAAACTTATATAGCTTTGATTTGTAAACATGCATGACAGGATTAATTAATCAATTATGTGCAAAATTTAATTAGTAGTTATGAGTGAGACACTGAACATGTGAAGTAGTGATATGAAAGGGCTATTAATTTGCGTTGGTTCTTATGTCATGAGGACTATACATCTAACCTAATATCCTTTATGGTTGTCCTTGCAATTGTTGGCATCGTTGTAAAATATTTTTATACTGGCTAGCTGGTTCTCATATCAATTATGAGAATTTTTTTTTTCTAGATGTATAATTAATGTTGAAAGCCTGTCAATAAGCAAAGCTTCATGTAATTGACATGGGTGTTGCTACATGGACCCAAATAGGGGACCCAAGGCATGAGACAGGTGAGGTGTCACCATCCGGTTGCATGATGCACTATTCATAAATAGTACATCATGCAACCGGATGGTGACACCTCACATGTCCCATGCTTTGGGTCCCCTATTTGGGTCCTTGAGGCATTAATGAATTGACATATATATTTACGAATTATCTTTTCAAAATATTTCTTCCATCATGCCAAAACCTTCAAGTTAGAGGGGTATATTATTAATATTTCTAAAACATATGGTTATGATTTCATAAAGCTTTTAACTGAGAGTAAACATGATTCACAAGCCATAAACTTCAGTTAGATGGTTCAATAAGCTAAGTCATGTGCATATATATTTAAAATCCAACCATTTATTATAGAAAATTAAAGGTGGTAGTGGAGTAGGGGAGCTCTCAATCATTGTGTGACAGTATCCTTGGATACCTTGGAACAAATAATTAGAATTTAGAGTTTCCAAGAAGAGCAAACGGATAACGTGTCTTTTTCACCATTAACAGACCTCTCTCTCTCTCTCTCTCTCTCTCTCTCTCTCTCTCTCTCTCTCTCCCCATCTTATTATTAAAATTAAAATTGTAAAATGCGTTGTATGTGAACTCCATAATACAACTTGGATTATAAAAACCAGCCATATATAGGATCAAAAATCAAAGTAAGCTTGCATTGCAATTTCGAGTAGTGTTTTCATGTTCAAGACAAGTCCGAGTGCAATAAGGTTGCACCTTCTAATTTTATAAGTTATCTATGTAAGTTTATGGTGTTGCCTTTTATGGCATGGGATGAACTTTTGGCCTGAGTTCATAGAAAAATGTAATTAAAAAAAAAGTTGGAATATGGGATTTTAATTAAGTAGTCTAATTAATTAAAGGAGTTTGAATAAAAGAGTGCAAGGGAAGGGAAGGGACCACAATATCCCATTTTAGTTAGAATTTGTTTGGCGGTGGGGTTTGGTCCTTACTCTAACCACCCTTAAAGGTAAAGGATAACTTAGTCCCCACAACTCCAAAGCTAAAAAAAAAATATGCCCATGTCAACCAACTTTTGTTCTTCTAGAGCACATG
This sequence comes from Asparagus kiusianus, assembly GCA_022839385.1. NCBI lineage: Eukaryota > Viridiplantae > Streptophyta > Magnoliopsida > Asparagales > Asparagaceae > Asparagus > Asparagus kiusianus. The sequence continues at coordinate 760,799 of BQKN01000111.1, read as the reverse complement.
ATCTTTATTGATTTTTTTTTAAATTCATATAGTTCGATAAAGTTTTTGAAATTTGAATGGAGAAAGTGTCCACTACCTCAAAGGCAAATTGTGAGATAGAAGTAGTATATAAAGATTGAACAAATACGAGAAGTAATTTTGAATTTAGGAATTTAAAAGAAAATAAGAGAGATTTTCTGTAAACTCGCACATACGAGGTTATTGAGTATATAATCGAGGTAGATATAGAAAGGAGACTTTAATGTGGAAGAGAAACCTGAGAATATTATGTTTATTAGATATGGATACAATATTTATGTAGACAGTCAACATATATATAGAAAAAACTTCCTTCGTATTTAGAAATATATTAAGCAGAAAAATGATCATATTATCATTCAAAATTAAACAAATAAAGCAGAGAAAGAATATGTTAAATAGTTTTTTTTGGGTTAAAAATGCTAATTATGTTAAAAGATAGTTACATAAATGCTGAGATGCATGTTGGTCATCACCCATAAATATAATTTATTAGGAGAATCCATATGGTCCAATATTTTCAACTTGGATCCTCCCTTCCTAATCATTCATAATGTCTCAGGTGGAGAACAGAAAATTTTAACCCTTTATTG